>QEPC01013775.1:495029-553454 GCA_003113815.1 Sphenodon punctatus | reverse complement strand
CCCCCCAGCCAGCCCCACCCACCCCCCACAAGGTCCATTAAAGGATATGTTTACATATCCTTTAATATAGACTGGATATATACTGACATCCATCTGACAAGGGAGAAGAGTAGTGATATTTAGACTGTTTCTGCTGTACGAATGGGTCTGAGAAAATGAAGCTCCTAACCTCAGTTTGGAAAATTCCATTGTAAGTTCCAAATGATAGAAATGTCAGAACCAAGTCTATCCGTCTTTCTGCTGAGCCACAACCCTCTCAAGGGAAGGTTAGAGAATGGCCGATAACTGGCAGGGGAGTCAATGTCCAATGATGGGGGGGGGGTTTGTGATTTTTTTTTAGACCATCTGGTACCCCGCCCTACTGAAAGGGGGTATTGACAACACCCACCAGCAACGGTCCTAATGTCTCCCAACAGGCCTTTACCCTAGGACAGGCATGGGTCTAGTTCACAAAATGTAACTCTAACAGCCCCCACAACATCCACCGCAGTGGCGGGCGTCACCCACTGAAACTGATCCCACAAAACCGGACAAGACCTCCATAACCTCTGGTTCTCCTATTGTCATAAGCATGGAGTCGAAATCATGGTGAATCCAAGAGATTTTCTCCATGAAGTATTCAACAAACATGTCACAACAGGCACTGGAAGATTCTAGTTCCAGACGGAGGTAGGCCAGACTGACCAACCCCCTCAACACCAGGAAAAACTCGGCTGGACGAGACATCACAGATGCTCAGAGCAGTGAAGAACTCCTTCTTTTCTGCCCTGACAGTCACAACATAAGTCCGTAAACTGGCTCTATGTTGCAATCGGTCAGCTTCAGCACAAGATAGATGCCACCATAGCTCCAATCGCAGCCCTTCCTGCTTCAGCTGCCATGTACAATCTGAGCAATGAATTAACTAGGGACCTCTAGGGGGGGAAATAACCTGTGCTTATGCAACTGAAGACTGGATCATAACTCGTACATGGAAGAAACCAAGGGCATACAGGTTACTGTACATGTGAAAATTTCCAGTTGTATCCGACTTTGCATCATCATGTTCTTTTACAGTGTGATCTTCTGGCATGTGGTGTGTGCACTAGCAGTAAGTTTAAGTCCCTTTCACTACAATGGGACATGTTCCTTTCATTAGGGCTTGGGCTGAAATAAAAAGTCGCATGAAAGACCTAGCGTATTAGTCTATATGGGAACTTAGTGCTGGCCAAAAGTTATCAAGAATTTATAATGAGCTCCAGACCCCACTGGAAGGGGCCTCTTATCTATCCACTCAACTCCTATGGCATAGTCGAGTAGCTTTTACTCTGTCCAGATTTAATGTTTTTCCTTCTGTGTTTACCGAAGGAAGATTGAAAGGTATTCCTTGCAATGAAAGGATTTGTCAGCACTGTTTATGTAAATCTAATAAGATGGCCCCTGAGACAATTGCTCATATAATTCTGGATTGCCCATTATATGTAAATTGGAGGATATTGTATATTGATCTTCCAATATCCAAAAGACTTTCGACCCTCACCAGATGGTAATGTTCCTATTAAATGATTGGGATCCAATAATTACAAAGGGAGTAGCCAGGTTTCTTTAAGACTGCAGCTTTGACTACTTAAAAGTCTAGTATTTATAAGTTTTTGTCAACTAACTGACCACCTGAATGTATTAATTTATACCTGGGGATACCTTGAGGGGCCTACTCCCCCTCATTATTATTACTTTTATTATTACTATTATACTTCCATATTAACATTATCACCTCATTATTACCTCATAACTTCATTATTAGTTGTAGTATTTTTTGTATTATTATGTATTCTTTATTACTTTATTATTTTATAATTATTATTAACATTATCATTTTATGACAATAATGTTATGATTATTTACCTTTTCAGTGTACTCTATTTGTTTATGTATGTTTCGTCTTGTTTTCTTTATGATGGCTAACGGCTAAGTAAAAAAAGTTATGATATGATACGATAGGACATGTGCCTGTGCTAACTGCTGGCACACAGATTATCCTGTTGGAAGATTTTGCCCTCAGTGTATTTTTTTTTAAATGTAATTTCTTAGGCTTTTTAAAAGACAAAAATAACAGTCATTCCTGCTATCTATAATTATAACATCTCCATTATGCATTTTTAGTAGGGTTGGTACCCTAATCCTTAGCACTACCACACAAACTGCTACTACTTAAGCTGCAGCACTAGCTGTCCTACTTGTAGTAAGCAATCACTAGTCAAGGGATGAAACCTCTTACTCCTAAAAACTGGGGGCAAATGACAGGGAATGGAACACTTTGTATATGCTCTGATTTTGTACACATCCGTGTCCTCTGAAGCATCCAGTACTGGCCAGTGTCAGATACTGAGCTAGTTGTATCATTGGACCCATGGACCCAGTGTGGCACTTCTTATGGGAGACATGATGCCAGTGATAGCCTGGCCTAGCTCTCTTTCTGTTTTCCTGCCCTTCTGCCACTAAACCTGCTTGACATGCTCCTATTTGAACCTGCTCAATGCTGTGACTGCAGCAGCCCCTACCGCAATTGTTGGGGGATGGTCGAACTCTTTAAAGCATTGGTGGCTTTCTGATTAATTTGTCAGGAGGTTGAATTCTCCTCATTAAAACAAAAGTGAAAGAAGCACAGTGCGGTTTGATATCTTACACTGAGCTAAAACTGAATGAAATTTCACAGGAGACAGAAGTTTTACAGGACATATCCCTGCATTGAGAAATAAATGAAAGGGCTATTTTGTCACCTACTGAATGGATACAAAGTCCAAGAAAAATGGTTATAGCTGTACATCTCCCAGACCCACCCCTACCCCCACCTGTACTTAAGTGTTATTTAGGTTGTGAAGTCAAGTGCTTGAAAGTTATAAAATGTCAGATTTACAGAGGGCTGTAAAGGTCTGAATTGTGTTCAACCTGAGCAATGAATTCCGAGAAGCTTCTCCAAGAACTGGTGTCAAGTATCCTTGTTAATCAAAAGTGCCAGGCTACTTAAATATGGGGCTGCTTCCCCTATAATAATTTAAGGTAACAAGTAGTCAAGTCTAACCATAGTTCTGTATATTTTATTTTATTATTATTATTATTTTATTTTATTTTATTTTTATTGTAACATTTTTACCCCACCCCCTCCTTCCCCAGGCAGCTTGGGGAGGCTTACAACATAATAAATAAACATAAAAAACTGGAAGTTACACAGTTAAAACACATTACGACACATTAAAAGGAAGGCACTGAAGAACAAACTTGTATAAGACAATAAGAAGACGAAATAATGCAGTAAAATATCTGACTCTATAGAGCAGGAGTGGACAAAGTTTCCAAGACCAAGGGTCTCATACCGGCATTTTCATATTGCTGACAGCCACAAAATACTTTACATGAGCATTGCCTTCTTCCTGTCTCAGAGTCAGGGCAGCATAGATTCCCCTAAACCTGCCTTCCTAATATCAAATCCATTTTCCAGGCAGTTTGGCATAAGGCTTGGGCAGCAGGACAGGTGCCCAAGTGTCTCATGCATCTCCTGGGCCACCATTTGCCTGCTTCTGCTATAGAAGGACATAGTGTTTCTAGAACACATTCTACAACCTAGTCATGGGTTTTCTCTTGAGGTAGGTGAATGCCTGTTGGAACAGCCCCATAATTTTTCCGTCACTAATTCAGTGACTCACAGATGTTGGATTCTAATAAACAGATGAGCTCTTTAATTATAGTGTTCAGTTTATGTAAGGCTTCATGGGATCCTTGAGAACCAGGACCACTTCCCATTCCACTCTCTCCCCTTTTAGAGGTCTCTGTGGACCCATCCTCTCCTAAGGATATTATCCATCCTTTCCTCTCCTAAGGAGCAGCCTCTGCCATCCCCCAGGCCTTCTGGGGGACTTCAGACGTAGAACGCCCTCCCCTTTCCTTTTCATCCTCACTTCTGAAGGATTCCTCTTTCAAAACAACCCTTTGCCTGGTCTACTGTTGCCTCAGTCAAATTGGGAGCTAATAGGGATGTGCAAACAGATCACGGTTCAGCCGTTTGTTCATTCAGTCCAGGAACTGCCTTTGGTCATTTGGTTCAGTGGTTCGGTTCAGTGGTTCGGTTCGGTGGGGATGTATCGTGGTTCTGTGATCGCGTCGGAAACCGGAAACCAGAAATTCGATTGCGTGCGGAGCTTGTGTGGAGAGAGAGCGTGTGTGTGTGTTGTGGCTGACTGGTGTATGTTTGCCAGTTTGGTTTGGCTTGGTTTGACTGGGTTGGTTTGGTTGCAGTTGGATTGGTTGGTGACTGTGTGGCTGTTGGAAAAAAAAAAATGAAGAGGAAGATTACAAGGGACTGGCCGAAGAAGAAGGTGAGGATGGTGGAGGAGGTGGAGGAGGAAGAGCCAGCCACCGCTGGACCTTCGGGAGAGGTGGTGGTCGACACGTGCTCCTCCTCGCTAGAGGAGCAAGAGGGTGCCCCTGTAGCTGCTGCTGCCAGGTTTGTAAAGTTTATTTTCATTTATTGTTCATTAGAACTTTGAGGACAAGAAGAATACTATCCTTTACTGGCGGGCAGGCGGGTGGGTGGTGGACACTGGCAGTCATGAACAAACAGCGGGCATCAGCAGGTGACTGGCAGTGGATGTCTGCCTCTGCCACAGAGAGAGAGGGGGGGGACTCTTCCAGAAGTCAGGCACGAGCCGAAGGAAGCACCCACCCAAACGCATGCCAGGCTGCCCGCCATCCCTAGCAAGGGTCTCTCCCTCCAGCTGCCCTCCCTAGCCACGAGCATCCCCCAGAAGGGCAGGATTTGCACGTGTTGCCTGGAAGGCTCTACTAATTCAAAGAAGGGGAGGATTTGCAAGTGCCAGTGCCATGCTGCATCCCTCCTAGCAGGGGTCTCTGTCCCTCCAGAAGGGAAGGATATCTTTGCATGTGCTGCCAGCCGGGGACCCCAAGGAGGGAGGACTAGAGGCATCATCGTAAATGCATGATATTATGTGTTGTTGCTTATGTGTTTGTGTTTCAGAAAGGATAACGAATCCGATGCCCGCTCCGCTACTTGTGCCCAGGCCAGAAGAATCCCAAGATAGAGGTCGGAGTTGGTTGAGGACACCGGGAAGATGAGGTCTTGGGTCTGGAGGTGGTATGACCTCACGAGAGACAGAAAAACAGCCATAAGTACGGTAAGGCACGGGGGCTGGAACAACAGGGAATGGATTGCCCTATGACCTGTTAGGAAGTCCCTTGCAGAGAGAGAGATTGGCCACAGATTGCAGGCAGGGCTTGACCATTGGTCTGACACAGTATGGCACTTTTTATGTTCCTATCTTTTTTTCTTCTTTAGATCTGCAGAAAACAAATGAAGTGGGGCAGTCAGGGGACCACACAGGGCATTCGGGCAGGAGCCCCCAAGTCCCTCAGGGGTCCCCCCCATGGGCCCATGCTTGCTGGGGAGCCAGAAGCTCCTCCTCAGCTGATCCAGAGGCAGAAGTCACTTTCCCAGCTTGTCTTAGGCTTTGATTACATTGTAACTCTCCTCCTAGAGAAGCAGAATGAGTCATATGTAAACAAACCCTGCAGCGAGAGAACTCTGCAAGGGGAGGAGGGGGAGGGGAGTCAATCCTCCTCCTCCTGCTGCTCCCCCTCCCTCTTTCCACTCACTGGCCAGAGAATTAAAGGGAGGCGGGGACTTAGAGAATGTCTCCCAAGCCCTCAGAAAGCATGCGCTGCTTTCACACTGCTTTCTGGGGGATTGTGGAGGGAGTGGGGGAAGTAGTATGTGCTCCTTGGCTGCGTTCCTATGAAGAAAACACACAATAGGATCCAAAAAGTTTGAGTTTTTTCAACTTTGGTACATTCCTATGGAGAAACCTAGCCAATCAGCAAGGCTTAGGGGGTGTGTCTGAGCACCTTTTCAAAATGCTCTGGCCACCTCATTTTCTCCCCCTGGCCCCTCCTCTACCAGAGTGGGAGGAGGGGGGGAGAGCTGACTCTTCCCTGCTCCTCCCTCTAGGTTCACTAGAGGGGAGGGGGAAGAGATCAGAGTCAGACTACAGAGTAAACAGTAGGTCTCATCCTTTCAGAAACCTGGTAAATTTGGGGGAGGGGGAATCCCCTGCCCTGCCCTGTGCATTTTTTGTTTGTTTGCTTGTGCTTTTAATCTTTTGTCTTCTTCAATTCCTCCCCACCCTGGGAGGGGAGTGGGCTATAGGTACAATGGATGGTTTTGCTGCTTGAGTTTGGATTTTTCTTTGAAAGTTGCAGCAACAAGCATGTCCCCCTGCTAGCCATGTGCTTTTTCTGGTTTGGGGGACTGGGGGTGGAGAGAGACTGGGAATGTGGGGCTGGAAGGGTGTGTGGAGGGGCTTGGGTGCAGGTAGGGGGTGCTTGAGGTAGCTGTGCTGGGGTGCTGAGGGACTGGGGTGCAGGGATGCTATGCTGGGGTTTGGGATGCAGGGAGGTGATACTGGGGGTGACTGTGTTGGGGGTGGAAGGGTTTGGGGTGCGGTGGGGTTCTGGGGGTTGGCTGTGGTGGGGGGCTGAGGGGTTGGGGTGCAGGGATGTGATGCTGGGGATGCTTGGGGTAGCTGTGCTGGGGTTCTGAGGGCTTTGGGGTATAGGGAGGTGATGCTGGGGGTTGAGGGGTTTGGGGTGCAGGAAGGTGATGCTGTGGGTGGCTGTGCTGGAAGGATAAGGGTTTTGGGGTGCAGAGGTGACTGTACTGGGGGGCTGTGGGGTTTGGGATGCAGGGAGGTGATGGGGACACACAGGGTTAACTGGGGAGTGGGGTCAGTTGGGGACACACAGAGGGTTAACTGGGGAGTGGGGTCAGTTGGGGACACATGGGGGTTAACTGGGGAGTGGGGTCATTTGGGGACACATGGGGAGGGTGGAACACTGGGGAGTTGGGGCCACTTGGAGACATGGTGGGGTCACTTCAGGACACATGGGGGTTAACTGGGGAGTGGGGTCAGTTGGGGACATATGGGGGTTAACTAGGGAGTGGGGTCAGTTGGGGCACACTTGGGGCACACTAGGGAGTGAGGGCCACTTGGGGACATGGTGGGGCCACTTCAGGACACACTTAGGAGTGGGGGCACTGGGGAGCGTGGGGCACTTGGGGACACAGTGGGGGAGCTGGAATGTGTGTTTTGTTCACTTGATGACATGGAGCATTTGTTTTGCTACTGTCTTTGGGGATCCCTGGATGCCTTTCTGGGCTTTGAACCTGGGCAGGCTTGTGCAAATAGTTTGAGTGTGCAGTTTTGCTGAAACTGACATTTTAAGCTGTGAATATAACCTGCCTGCCTAAATTAAGGTGACTCCTTGTAGGTTTATTTCTGGTTCATGTGTGGTTTTTATAGATCTGCGTATAGGGCCCTGGGAATAAAGTTGGTTGGTTCAAGATCAGTTGGAATGTGGGTTTTGTTCACTTGATGACGTGGAGTGTTTGTTTTGCTGCTGTCTTTGGGGGTCCCTGGATGCCTTTCAAGGATTTGAACCTGGGCAGGCTTGTGAAAATGGTCTGAGTGTGCAGGTTTGCTGAAACTGATGTTTTAAGCTGTGAATATAAGCTGTCTGCATAAATTAAGGTGACTCATTGTTTTTCTTACATCATTTTGCTCAGTGTTTCACAAGGATTAAAATGATACCAAAGATGTTTTGTTGTGGCTCTGAGGTTTTGTATGTGTTAAACATGTGATCAGGTTTTTTTATCCTGCTATGGCACTACCACTGTTGGACATAGAGAGAGAGAGTCATCCTACTGAAGTCCCATACACTGAATGGGTGAGATGCTAGTAGAAGGGTTCTCTCTGTCTCCAAGTGGCAGGGTTTTACTCAGCAGCAAGGAGTTCCCAGTGTTAACTAATGTTCTGTCCATCAGATATTAATGCTGATAACTCCTAGTTGCTGGATTTTTGGAGGCTCTGGACAAGCCCCACCCTAGAGCTCTGCCATCCACAAGGTTCCGCAGGCCGGCTGACTTTACTGCCCCAACAACCTCAAAAAATACCAGCCACCACTGGGACCGCATCTGAGCTCATGGCCCATGCCAAGAATGTCCACCACCTCATGGTGGAGTGTGGTGTGGCACTGACTGGAAGGCGCAGTGGCAGCCGCACGTACTCTGGGGCAGAGGAGCAGAGCCAGCTGGGAAAGGCCCAGCAGAAACGGCGCCACCTGAGACCTACCCACACCAGCTCCGCAGATCAGTCAGAAGCCCACCAACAGGAGTCCATGGAGGAAAGGGCCTTTTGGGTCGAGCTTGAGGGGCCCATCCACAAATGCATGGATGACACGCTCCATGGCTGACAGGCTGGTGGTGCGGCTCCAGAAGCTCCGTGCCAACGAGCATTCCACGGTGACTTATGCAGAGTATCTCTGCTCAGAGAGGGAGGAGGTGGAACTGCACCACCAGGCGGTCATTAAGTGGAAGCCCTCCATGGAGGGGGGCATTGCAGTTGCCCACAACCATGAGTACGAGGTGTAGGAGGATGTGCCCACCCCTCGGACCCACCAACCCATTTCCTCTTTCCCCCACATTCCCCCACAAAACCCTACGTTTGTTTCCTTTGTTTGTATGTTTGTTTATAGTTTTCTCAATCTATGGAATGTTTATATAGTTAAAGGTTTTATAAAAGTTATATTTGCTGTTACCTGCTTTGTTTGATGTCACCAATCTTTTATCCCTCTGTGCTGCTTCTGGCAAGTGACATAATCTGATTGTATACAGCTTGTCACATCCCTACCTGACAGCAGCAGCACACGTAGCGTATTAGCCCCAAGATGTGCCAGCAGGGTCTCAACTTAGAGACAGCCCCCTAGGAGGGGCAGGGCTTGTGTCTGTCAGCAAGCATCTGTGGGTGGGTGTGGTGCGGAGGAGTAAGCTGGGAGGGGGCACAGATGAGAGCTCTCATTGGCTCTGGAAAGTGGCACGTGGTGGGTTGAGCTGGATGCACCTCCCCCCCCTGCACCTCCCTCCTCTCTTGTTCTAGCAGGGAGCCCCTCTCTCTCCCTCTCTGTGGCCATATAGTGCAGGTGTGTGACAGTGTGGGTGGGATCGTGACTTTCTCTCCTGCTAGCAGGGAGACTCTCTCTTCCTCCATGAATACAGCACATTGCTAACTCGTAAAGAAAAGGTGGGATGACAACTCTCCGTGAGGGCCCCAGAGAACCCTGATAGTGGGTCCTGGTGTTGGAGTGGCAGCTTCTTGATGCAGTGGGTGGACAGCCATACCTGCCTGGAATGATGTGGCACAGCAGAGACAGCAGCAACAGGATTTGCCTGTATGGACAGCACCGATGGAGCCAGCACAGTACGATTTGCTTGGGAAGAGCTCCCATACAGCAGCAGACAGTAGCACGAGGATTGCGTGGCCACATTAGGATTTACAAGGGCAGAGCACCCATGGACCATCAGACAGTAGCTGCATGATTTTAGTACTACCAGGTCAGCATGGGAGATCACACAGGGTTTGCAAGGGCAAGCCAACAGGCAGGAAGACTGAGGCAGGCTTGGATCTTGGACACCTGGGTGGGCAGGCAGAGTAGCATGAGAGGCACGGCAGTGGGGAAGGCAGGCTGGGACCTTGGCATTGGCAGAGCTAGAGGCCGGCTGGCAGGCTTACAACTTCCCAATATCACCCTGCATCATGAGGTCAGTCAGATCACCTGGCCAAGGTCATCTAGTGAGAGAGGCAGGGTGGGCCCTGGGCATTGGGAGGGACAGCATTTCAGCACAGCAACAGCAGCCCAGATTGAGGATTGAGATGGCACAGACAGCATATAGTCAGCATTGGCAGCTGCAGCCAGCAGACCTAGCATTGCCAGGGTACAGAACCCATGGCACAGACAGCATATTAGCCAGCATTGGCAGCAGGATTTGTCTCTTGGCACTCAGCACCCATGGAGCCATCATAGTAGGATTTTCCATGGAAGAGCTCCCATACAGCAGCAGACGGTAGCATCAGGATTGCATGGGCACATTTGGATTTGCCAGGGCAGAGCACCTGGCAGACAGCATCTGTGGGATTACCAGGCCAGCAGGGGACATCACACAGGGTTTGCAAGGGAAGGCAGACAGGCAGAATGACATGAGCAGAAGGCAGGCAGAGTGAGGCAGGCTTTGATTTAGGCTACCTGGGCAGGCTGGCGGGAAGCAGCAGCAGCCCTGATTGATGAGGAGCCCTTTCCCAAGACTACCCTTGGCATGGGGTAGTCCACCATCAATCCTGGTCCAGGGGCAGCTTGGGGAATCCCAGCAGCAGAAGGTTGACCTTCAGGAACAATAACTGCTGAAACAACTTGGCCCCCAGTCTCAGGCAGTGCGGGGAGCAAATGTCCTCCACCATGGAGAACACCCACTCACTAGGGACACGGTTCGTGGGCAGGACAATAATCCCCTGACCACTTTGGACAGGGCCAGTCACACGTCAGTCTTACTGGCCCAGTAGGCCAAGAGATCGCTGCTGGGATCGACGCATGGCTCCTCATCCAGGTAGGTATCAACTGCTTCTGAGGTGCCATCATACTCCCTCTCGTAGCTGTCCCTGGGCACCATCGCCCCCACTGCCCTCAGTCATGCTGTCTGCCCTTTTGTGCTGGGCCCCGTGCTCCCCAGAGCGGGCTGTGTAGAGGAGGAGTTGCAGGCAGCAGGGGTGCTGCTGCTGATCCTGCTACTGCTGGTGCTGCTTCTACCACTAGGCCTGGAGGCAGGGATAGACCCTGCTGACTGAAAGGGGCAGCTAATCCCACCATCCCCGGGGCATCCTGCTGCAGCTATGACTGCTGCTGCCGCAAACTTTCCAGAGCCCGCTCTGCCTTCCAGACCCTCCCCACAAGATCATCCTTCCAGAGGCCATAGAGGGATGACTTGCATGCCACGCTGCCCTTGACCCTGGGATCCAGCATTGTTCCCAAAACATATTCCCCCTGCAGCAGAAGCTCGTCAAACCTCACCTTCAGGCCTGTCTTGAGCTTCTGAACCAGCCCAATCACCTCAGCCCCCAGATTCTTGCCCCGAGGGCTGCAATTCTGCCCCTGCAGAATCTCCTCAAGACTCCTGTGGAGACTCTGGACCAGAGGGGTCACCTGGCTTATTGTGGACATGGAGGAGCTGATGGTCTCTGTCACTTCCAGGAATGGTCGCAGAATGAAGACCGTCTGGGAGAGGATCTCCCATTCTGCTCCATTGAAGTCTGGAGGTGCCCCACTGTCTGTGTCCAATTGTACCAGATGCAAGGTGGCTTTCTGCTCCACAAGCTGCTCAAGCATCAGGAAAGTGGAATTCCGCCTGGTGGAGACATCCTGCACCAGCTGGTGCATTGGGCGGCCTTGCTCTGCCTGCTTGGCCCTGAGGAGTTCGCTGCCCTTCACGCTGCGATTAAAGAACCCAGCCAGCTCCCTCCCCTGCTGGATCAGGGATCTAAGGGTACCTTCCCCAATTTTTTTTGTATTAATTTATTTAAAATTTATATCCTGCCCCTCCCGCCCAATCCCCTTATCCCCCAAGCCCAGAGCGTCCCTGACCACCAGGTGGAGGGTGTGTGGGGTGCAAGGGATGCTTGTGAAGCCCCTATCATGGACAACCCTCACTATATTTGCCGCATTATCGGTCACCACACACCTTGGGGTGAATAATGCACCTGGCGTGACCCACTTCCCCACCGCAGCGTTCAGGGCTGCCTCTATGTTCCTGGCAGTGTGGGGGCAGTCCATGACTTCTGCTGAAGCAGGGCCCACCTATACCCTGCTTCAGGACCCCTCATGCCACTGTCAAATGCCAACTCTGGGTCCTACCACCCAGTGCGCCGTCACCGCCAGGTACGCTGGTGGGTGTTCCGTTTGGACCACAGGTCAGCAGTGAAATGGACAGTGTCACCCCCAGCCCCTTCCAGATGCTCCTTCACCCTCTCCTTCAAAGTCCCATACAGATCTGGCACCACTGTATGACCCAGGGTGGTGTAGGATGACAGCTTAAACTGTGGGACCAGGAACCCCATCAGCTGCTTGAACCCAGTGTCCCCAACAATGGAGAAGGGCTGGCCATCGACCGATAATCTTGCCCAACAGGTGCGTCGCTTTCTCTTGAAAGCCACGCCACCCTCCAGCTGCCGATGGCCTTAGCAGTTGCCCCCATCCCAGCTCCTCCATTGTGGGTTGATGCTGCTGGCGAGGCTGCTGCTCCTGCTGCTCCCCCCAGCAGCAATACTGCTCCTGCTGCTAGATGCAGCTGCTGGAGCAGGATGGTTGCCCGATGAAGGAGGATGATGACTGGTCGCTTGGGTCAGGAACCCACTATGATTCACTGACCCTGCCTCCCCACTTAGCAGTGCAGCACTGTGTGGCACGATTTCAGGTGCCTCGACATGGCGGTTGTTCCCAGGTTGGTGAGCACATGCCCACGCTTCACCACCTTATTGCACAAAGTGCACTGCGCCTCCCGCAGATCATCTGCCTGCACCACCTTAAAATGCTCCCAGACCCATGATTTTTTAGCCACTCCTGCCTTCTGGCCCGCACTGGCTGACTCACTCCTGGAATGGGCAGGACATAGTGGCACTGGCGACACAGCTCGTTGAGGGACAGTCATCACCTCAGCAGCACCAGACACAGAGACCTCCTCCACAGAAATCTCTGCATCACTGTCCCCATCCCCAAACAGAGTGACAGAGACTGCTGGACTCCTCATGCTGCTCTCACTCTAAGCAACACTCTCCCCCTATAGCTGCTGTTGCTGCTGCTGCTGCTATGCTCCCTTCTTCCATTGCCCAGGGATCAGGCCCTGCCTCTAGCAGCCGGGGTGAGATCCATCAGTCCTGGACTGCTTTGGGAGATTGCCTCTATAATTATGGGGGAGTTGGGGGACAATTGTGACCCCTGAGGAGCTTCAGGCACTGAGTCGCCTGCAATGGGCAACGGGCAATGGTGGGCGGAGCCAGGGCAATGGTGGGCAGAGCCATGACAATGGTGGGTGGAGCCAGGGCAACGGAGCCAGGGCAATTGTGGGTGGAGCCAGGGCAACGGTAGGCGGCATAACCCAGCAGCAAGGAGTTCCAAGGGTTAATGTTGGATGGACATTACATTATTTAATCAAGCAATTTCAGTTAGGTTAGGCAGGTTATAATCACCTCCTCTGCCAGGTTTAAAAACAGGCAGACAACCTTAAACCTCACTTACAAGCAGTTTTAGCAAAGACACACACACACGCACAGAGGTTAAGAACGCTGCAGCCACACGGAACGCTGCACGGGCTGCAGCAATGACCCCGCCCCCCGGGGAATTACGAGGGGCATCAGAGCATTGGGAGTGGCTGGGCTGGTTGCCCTGGTAATGGGACACGGCGGAGGAACTGTCCCCACCACGTCAGAACCTGAGACTGCGATGGGAGGAGGAAGGGACCCCCCGCCGGGATGCCCAGCACTCCTCCGGCCCGGGCCCTGACAGTACCCCCCTGAGCCCCCCCCGGTCAAGGGACCAGGGAGGCCTGGGCCATCCAGGATGGCGGAGGTGAAACAGTCGCACCAAACGTGGGGCAGAGACAAAGGAAGCGGACTCCCAAGAGCGATCCTTGGGGCCATAACCTAGTCAGTCGACCAGGTAATATAAACAACCCCATCGGATCTGGGAGTCCAGAATGGCACAAACCTCGTAGATGGAATCTTGGGCCTGGAGGGTTATCATATTGCTCTCCAGACTCACAGGTACATCTCAGGATCTCAAAAGCATCCCATTTCCAGCATTGTGAACACACACATATTGCTCGAGGGGGCACCAGGGGGGTGCCCCGACGAAGGGTTTGAGGAGTGAGACATGGAATGTGGGATGAATCTTTAACTGTGAGGGTAAGCACAGTGTATAGACCACATCATTAACCTTGTTGAGAACAGGAAAGGGCCCAATTTACCTATCGTCCAACTTGTGAGAGGGGCGAGAGGAAGGGTAATTCTGCTGGTCCAGCCAAAACAGATCACCTATGTTGAACGAAGGAACCAGGCACCATTGTTTATCGGTGTAGGTCTTGTAGGATTGCCGGACTCGAGTAAGTGTTTGTTTGGCCAAAACTTGAGGATCGTGAATCTGCTGGGTCAGAGCCCCTGTTGCCGGAACCAGTGAAGAGGAAACGTCCACTGTGCCTAATGGAGGGTGAAATTCATAAGATACGTAAAAAGGCAAATTGCCAAGAGAAGCATTTGGGGCATTATTATAGGCAAACTCCACCATAGGGAGCCATGCATACCAGTCGTTTTGCAAGTAGTTCACATAGCTACGAAGATACTGTTCAAGAGATTGGTTTAACTGCTCCAATTGTCCGTTCGTCTGTGGATGGTAGGTGGTGGAGGGCTTGAGTGTTACCTGGAGGGCCTTACACAATGCCCTCCAAAAACGGGACACGAACTGGGTTCCTCGGTCTCTCACAATCTCCACCGGCCACCTATGAAGATGAACAATGTGGCGGAGGAAAAGGCGAGTGGTACGCTGGGCCGTGGGGAGTCCTTTGCAGGCCACAAAGTGTCCTAATTTTGTTAAGTGGTCAATGACAACAAGAATAGATGTACATCCCTTGGAGGGGGGAATTTCCACTATAAAGTCCATCCCCACGGTCCAAGGTCCATGGGAGACGGGCATCAGTCGTAAGAGATCTACGGGGGCTCCTGGTTTACACTTAGTGTGTGCACAGGTCAGGCACTGTTGCACATACTGTCGTATCTCTTGTTTCATTTGCGGCCACCAAAAGGTTCTTTGTATCATTGTTCATGTTTGGTCTGGTCCTAAGTGTCCTGCCAAGGGCGCGTCGTGGTGGGACCACAAAATGTGTCTCAGACAGGAAAGGGGTACTACAGTAAGACTGTCCTTCTGAAGCAACCCATCCTTCATTTGACAGGAAGGGTAGTTCATCCGAGCCCTCTCCACTGCGGTGATGTCCTGTAATTCTTGTTGGGACAAGTAGGTGCCTGCAAACACATGGGAGTCTAGGATCGGTCCGTGGGGTCGAGTTGTGTTCTCACGTCCTTCATAGTGGTGGGATAACCGCATCAGACAGAATATTCATTTTTCCAGGACAGTAGCAAATGACAAACGAAAAGCGAGCAAAAAATAAGGTCCAGCAGGCGTGTCAAGCATTTGTAATTTGAGCGCCTTGAAGGAGGTTACGTTTTTATGATCTGTGGTTACCATAACGGGGTGTTGGGCCCCTTCTAGATAATGGCGCCAAGTTTCAAAGACTGCTTTGATGGCCAGGAGCTTTCGATCGAAGATAGCGTAATTTTGCTCCGCAGGAGTAAGTTGTTGGGAGTAGTAGGCACAGGGGTGTAGGGCGTTGGTGACCCCAGTGGGCTGTAGCAGTATGGCTCCAATGGCTTGACTGGAAGCATCCGCTTCCACAAAGAAGGGTTGACTGGCATCCGGGAGCCGGAGAAGGGGGGCAATTTGAAATGTTTGCTTAAGGTGGAGGAAGCTATGTTGCTGCTGGGGCCCCCAGATGTACTCTTGATGCTTCTTGAGGAGAGTGGTGAGAGGTTTGGCAACTTCAGCATAATTAGGAATATATTGGCGATAGTAGTTCACACTCTCTAGGAATCGTTGAAGTGACTTTACTGCTTTTGGGGTGGGCCTCTGTTGGATGGCTTCCACTTTACGGGGATCCATGGCTATTCCTTCCAAACTAACGACAAACCCCAGGAATTCCACGGTAGTCAAATTAAAAGCACATTTTTCTTGTTTACAGTACAATTGATGCTGCCGCAATTGGTGCAAAACAGACTGGACATGCTGGATGTGTTGGCTCAAGAACGTAGAGTAAATTCGTCGAGGTACGTGATGACAAACAAGTTAAAGACATCACAAAATACATCATTAATGAAATGCTGAAATGTGGCCAGGGCATTGGCTTGGCCGAACGGCATCATCAGATACTCAAAGTGTCCGTAGAAGGTGCGGAAGGTAGTCTTCCATTTATCGCCCTCCAGCACCAAGTTATATGCCCCCCGAAAGTCCAATTTCGTGAATACCCGGTTTCCTTGCAATTGGTTCATTAATTCTGGAATGAGGGGAAGAGGGTAACGGTTCTTTATAGTTAGTGCATTTAGGCCCCGATAGTCAATGTAGGGGCAGACACCCCTTCTTGGCAACAAAAAAGATGTGGGGCCCGGCCGGTGTGGTGGATGGGCAGATAAAGACGTTCTGTAAGCTGTCCTCTAGATACTCTTTCAGAGATTCGAACTCCAGGGCAGAGAGAGCATATATCCTGCCACAAGGGGATTCTGCACCAGGTACTAAGTCGATGGGACTGTCATAGACCCAGTGTGGGGGAAGTTCTGCCGCCTGTGCTGGACTGAAAACATCAGCAAAATCCTGAAATTCTGGAAGAACAGAAGGCGTAGTGGCGGTGGTCCCTCACAAGCAGAGAGACCCCCCCAAAGGCTTAGGCAGTAAGCACGCTTGGGTGCAATACTGGGAAGTGAAATGGAGTGTTTTCATGGTCAAATTAATGTGAGGGTTATGACGGTGAAGCCACGGCAAGCCAAGGACCACCGGGAACATAGGAGTACTCACTCACTATATCGAAGGATGCCAGCTCGTTATGGGTCCCAATGGTGCAGCATAGCAAGGGGTTTTGCACCATCATGGCTCCTGAGACCAGTGGGGGACCATCAATGGAATGCACCGCTTCAGGGCATGCTTTCCATTCCAGGGACAGGGCACAAGCTTGCACCCTCCCCCCATCCATAAAGTTCCCAGATGCCCCTGAGTCCACAAATGCCCAGACCACCCGAGAGCATTGGGGGGTGATGGTCATGGTAACCGGTACTTGCAGGTGGAGCTCAAGAGCTACCAGTCATGAAGGGTGTTGTTTCATGGCCGGGATGCCCCTTGCCCATTCTGGCCCGGGGCGTTTCCCCATTCCCAGCGCTGCGGGGCAAGGATGGGAAGTCCTGAATAAAGTGACCTGGCCCCCCACAGTAGAAACACGTCCTGGCCTTACACCTCCGTTCTCTTTCTTCCCTGGAGATGGGACCCCGGGAGGCCCCAAGTTGCATGGGTTCAGGTTCTCCAGTTTCTTCTTGGGCCAGGGCGGTCGGGGCTGGGAGGGCTCGGAGTGTGAACTCCCAGGACTCTTGTCGCCATTCTCGTCAGCATTCTATCAGGCGGTCCTGGATCTGGAGGCTTAAGGAGACAATGGCTTCCCAAGTGTCAGTAAGAGTCAAATAGGCTAACTGATCCTTTATTTTGTCACTAAGCCCTTTTCGAAACAGTACTATTAATACATCATTGGGCCATTTTAGATCCAAGGCGGCCTGTTGAAAGTGGCTGACATAGTCAAGCAAACTATCTTTCCCCTGCCGCAAGGTCATAATGGTGGTCTCGGCGTCTTTGTGCTGGTAGGGGTGGTCGAATGGAAATGGAAATTCCCTAAGGAACCGGGCAAAATCAGATAATAGGGGGCTCTTCCCTTTCAGCAGGGTGGGTGGCCCATTCCAGGGCCAACCCCCCCAAATTTCGGATGATAAAGGCCACCTTTAAGGTGTCTGAGGTGTACATGGCAGGTTGCATCATGAATGTCAATTCACATAAGGCCAAAAACCCTTGAAAGGTACATCTATCCCCACAAAACTTCTCCACCTGGTGCCCTTTTGGTTCTCGGGCCCACCCAGAACCTGTGGGTAGCATGGGGATCGCGGGACCTACCTCCCCAGCCCCCCACTAGCAGTGGGGGGAACTGCCCCAGGGGCCTCAACCTCTGGGGCTGCCACGGGACCCGCCACTGAGACGGCCACGGGGGCTGCTGCCATGCCCTCTGGGGCAAGCCCAACCCCCACAGCAAGCTGTCCCACAGCTTTGACCAATTCTATTTGGTTGGCATGCAAATCTTTTACTTCCAGGGCAATGGCCTGGATTGCATGAAGCAACTGCTCCATAGAAGGGGGCAGTGGGGGAAAGGGGTCTCCAGATGGTCGGACACACACATGAGGCTCACACACAAGCTCTGCCCCCACAGGGGAGGGGAAAACTGCTCGTCAGGATAGTATATGGGCCCTATGTGTCTCACAGAGATGGGGGCCCTATCATCACAGGGAGCAGAGCTAAAAGGGGAAGGCCAGGTCAGGCTTCGCCCGCCTCGTATTACACGCACACTCAGAATCACCCCAGAAGGTAATGGAGCAGGGATCACTGTAAGGGGAAAAGTGGAGGATGACAGGGAAGGACCCGAAGCAGGGGAGAGGGAGGAATCCTCCACACAATCCAAGAGGGGGAAGGGAACCCAGGCGAAGGGCAGGGAAGGGCTTTCAGTCTCCACTCACAGCCAATCAAGCACACACTCACCACAATGCCGCAGGATCACAGAAAGGATTTCATAAGCACCAAAACACCACCCCTAGACTGCACAAGCACCCTCCCACTTCACACACCCAAAATACAAGAATCAAACTCCTGGATTTGGGGCCAGCTTCTCGCTCTGATTATCAGTGCTGGGGATGTGTCCGGTGCCAGTTTAAGTAGAGCAAGGCATGCCTCCTGGCATGCCTGCAGTCATGCGGAATGCTGCACGGGCTGCGGCAAGGGCCCCACCCCCCAGGGAACCATGAGGAGGTCAGAGCATTGGGAGAAGCCGGTCCGGTTGCCCCAGTAATGGGACGTGGCAGAGGAACTGTTCCCACTGTGTCAGACCCCGAGACCGCAACGGGATGAGAAAGGGACCCCCCCTCTGGGACGCCCAGCACCCCTCCAGCCCCGGTCCCTGACAACCACAAAAGTAGCAGCAAGGAGTTCCACTTGTTCCCCAAAACATGGTTCACTTCACATCTGTTGCACCCCCTCCCCATGTGTCTCCCCTGTCTCTTATACACATCTAGATGTGTATAAGAGACAGCCATCTACCAGTGCACCCACTCCCCCCTAACCCATTGCCCAGCTGGACTCCCTGAGTCACCCCTCCCCATCTACCAGTGCACCCACTCCCCCCTAACCCATTGCCCAGCTGGACTCCCTGAGTCACCCCTTCCCCCCATGTCTCCCAGTTCGACCCCCTATCCACCCCCTCCCCATGTCTCCCAGTGTACCCCACTTCCCTCCTCCTCCCCACCCCATGTCTCCCAGTGCACCCCACCCATTCCCTTGTGTCTCCCAGTGCAACCCCCTCCCACATGTCTCCCAGTGCAACCCCCTCCCCCAGCCTCCTCCAAGCAATTTACTCACCACCACTTGAAGTAGCACGAGTCTCGGCAGTCTCAGCAGCACGAGCACAAGAGAGAGACTGAGTCTAGACACAAACAGCCAGGACACAAACTCTCTCTAAAATGGTGCTGCTCAGCAGTGTGCATGAAGAACGCCTTCATGCTCACTCACTGAGCATGTGTCCCAGAGTGCCCCCTCCTTCCTCCTTCCCTCCAAGGGGAGGAGGCAGGAGGGGACACTCTGCAAGACCCTCCTCCCCACCGCAAATCTTGCCTGGACACCAATGCAGGAGCCCAGGTACCATCTAAAAAGTGAGCTTGTAGGGCTCTATCATAGAGCCCTATGGACTCACTGAGCTCCTCATACCCTGGTGGATAGTTGTACTGTTGTAAACCGCCCCGAGCTGCTGTGCAGGATGGGGCGGTATAGAAATCCAATAAATAAATAAAATAAATAAATAAATAGAATGGGAAATTACAGTTTCCCATTCTATGTGCTTGGATGGTTTCCTCCAGCTGCCCAAGTGCGTTCCACACTGGTTTGTCCCTTATGGAACTCCTTACCCACTGCTTCTTCTCCTCCCTTTCAGCGGGGCCCCCTCATCACTGAAAATAAGCAGTGACTGCTGCTGGGGGGTGCTGAAGAGTTATTCTGAGTGGCGGAGAGGCAGTGCTGAATCAGGGATCTCGGGGTAAATTACTAGCTAATAATGCCCTGCTCGGGAGGCAGAGGAGCAGGGCAGGAGGGCACAGGAGGGGCATTGCCCCTGACATCCTCGGGTGCACACCACACCTGCCAGGGACTCCAAACAAGTCCCCAGCATCTCCCCTCTTGTAAAAAAACAAGGGGGGAGCTCCCTCTCTCTCCCCCCTCCCCTCCAGTGAACCTAAGGAGGAAGGAGCAAAGAAGAGTGAGCTCTTTCTCTCCCTCCTCCCACTCTGGTAGAGGAGGGGCCGGGGGAGAAAAAGGAGCTATGGGGTGGCCTTGCTGATGGGCTGGGTTTCTCCATAGGAACCCAGCCAAGGAGCACCTGGCACCTCCCCCACTCCCTCCCCAATCCCCCAGAAAGCAGTGCTTTTCTGGGCCGATGCCCAGCACATGCTTCCTGCGGGCTTGGGGAGATCCTCTAAGTCCCCGCCTCCCTTTAGCTCTTTGGTCAGTGAGTGGAAAGCTAGAGGGAGGTGGGGGAGTAGCAGCAGGAGAAGGATGTTTGTCCCCTACCCCCCTCCCCTGGCAGAGTTCTTTTCCTGCAGGCTTTGTTTACATATGACTCATCACTCTCTAGGAGGAGAGTTAAAATATAAACAAAGCCTTCAGACAAGCAGGGAAACTGACAGCACTGCCATCGGATCATCTGAGGAGCAGCTTCTGGCTCCCCAGCAAGCATGGGGGGGGACCCCTGAGGGGCTTGGGGGCGTCTGCCCCAACACCCTGGGGGAGGGGCCACCACTGCATTCCAGTGTCTTTAGTCAGGATTGTTGTCAAAAAGAGTTATCAATTTTAGTTTCCAGACTCATCTTTTTTAAAGGTGTTGTAAAGCTTCCCTTTCAGAACAAGGACTAAGAGGTCAGAAATTGAGTTGTTGCTCTTTGGGGATTAGGTGTTCTTGGCCACAAGGCACAAACAACAAAACCGGATGTTTTCAGGTAATTTGGATTCTTTAAGAAACAGGATATAGGGTTTATATTGGAATGACTTACATTAGCTAGACATAGAGTATGTTCAGACATTACAAAATCAATGCTAACCACACTGAACCACAGTGGGTCCAGTATGGTGGCAGCGATCATGGGAACATCTTTTTGCTCCTGGTCCAATGTTCACCACAGTGAACACCTGGCTGTGATCAAATTGACTATGATTCTGGAGTTGAGACTGGCCTCACCTCCAGAACTGTGGTTAGTTTGGTCATGATCTGGGATGGGGCTGGGAATGACCGCGGGTAATGACTGTTACCCAGCCCTGTCCTGGAATCAGGTCCCAACCATGTCCCCAAGGGAGGGCAGCCATGGGAGCATGGGGGGGTGGAACTGAGCGGGCGCACATCGCGCTGCACAGCCCCGCCCCCTCCCCAATTTCCCACAGTGATCAGGTCAGTACATCTAAAGGACGGCTGGCCTGATCACAGACGGATCCAGAATGGATCCCGGTCCGGGTTTCAGCGTGTTGGGCCTGGAGGCCCAGCACGTCTGAAATTACCCATAGAGATTAATTTTAAGTGACCCACTCATGGGGCCATGAACTGTGGATAAAAATTTCAGTAGCGAACTACATGTATAATTCTCCAATTTTAGGTGAAAATTAGACAGTGATATGTAGAGCAAAGATACGTGCTAGGGGTGGGACACTGGGGAGAATACCAGATGTACTGGTATCAGATCTCCCAGGTACCGGATTTACCAGTATTGGCATACCGGATTTTTAACATTGGCCGTGGTACCGGATTTTTTTATATTGTGGCTATTGACTTCAATGGCAGCAATGTAAAAAATCCGGTACCGTGGTCAATGTTAAAAATCTGGTATGCCAGTACAGGTAAATGTTGGATTTATCTGATTAAGCCAATACACCCAAATACTGGCAATATCGGAACTCGGGAGAACCGGAATTCCCTCCCCTAGTAAGTACTCACAGCTGAGCACAAACTGAACTGTAGGAAACACATAAGTGGGACCTCAGAGCCTCTGGGAAGACAGAACTGATATTAAAGGCAAATACTGTATAAAATTTGTCCTATGATTTTGTTAATACAACCCTGTTCTGCCACACCATTTCTAGTCCAGTCCTTGGCCTCTCCTGCGAAGACTTCACCCATCATGCTGAAATGTGACATTTCTGAACTGGATCAATAAGTTCAGTCCCTGGTTCTTGCTCTATAAATTTGGTTTCTCTTCCTGACTTGCTGAAATTCTGCTTCTCTCTGTGAATTATTTTCTAGATCACCAGCTTGCTGCAAAGTATTCCCTTCAGCAAAGATTACTTTTGAATTTTGGGCAGGCTGGAAAATTCATGTTACACATTTAATATATTTATCATTGTAAATCCTTAGACCTACTTAATAATCCTGCATGTCAATCTGTAGAGACTGAAATTTAGTTCTTGCTCCTTTAAAATAGTCTTAACCCGTATCTTTCCTTTAAAAGTTGAAATAGGAGTTAAAATAGGATATAGTTTTTAACATTTTACTTGTCAAATTTTCAGGTTTTAAAAATGTTTTTGTACATTGATTTATGCATGTAAAGAAAAAGTCCAGCCATCCTGTTACTGCATAATTTTCTTCAAATCTAGGTATGAATGTGAGGAATCAAAGAAGCAGACATTTCCATAGGCTGTAACTGTGAAGGGCAAGACCCCAAGACTTTAATTGCCATAAATGTCGATTCCAATTTTCCACACTTCAGATTAAGTTTTTATTCAGCCAAGGTCCAGAATAATTTTAAAAGTAATACCACCTTCCTTCCCATCCCCCACCCCCCAGCCTTGTTTTTATAGCTAGTCAACCAAAAAAGATGATGTAATAATCTCTGTGGTATGCTTCTTCAGAAATAGCTGAAATATGGCTATGTGGGATGACACTTTTTAATTTTTTTAACTTCTTTGCCTGAAAGACTTGAGCCAGGTGTTAGTTTGGACATTCATTAGCCATTTTACTTCCTTTTTTTCTTTCTTTTCAAAAAACTCATGAGCTGCCAGTACTCAACATAGCTAAAGCCTTTCATATTTTAACCTGTACCCAGTCAGAGAAAAAAAATTGACTTTCTTGGTTTTGTGGGGTAACCTGTAACCACAGGTAGATTTTGTGGCATTTACAAATGAATATGTGACAACAGAAGTCAGTATGTGTCACAATATATACTGTACACCACCACATGCCCTGCAAACAGGGAGAGCAGGGCTGGCACCTACTTTCATTCTGTTTCCCATCCTGAGGCCTGATGAGAGCAGAGTACGGGGGCGAGATAGATACTTACTGTGGAAGGTTGCTCCATGCTTGGATTTGCTACTGGGTCTGTAACTTAACTGGGGTGAGGAAATGAAAATTAGCTGTGCTAAACTAATGAAAGTTAGCTGGGGTAACTTTGTACCCCAATACATAACACAGACCCAGGTAAAAGTTACCCAAATGGAAAAATCCAATTGTTTTCTGGGAATGGTTAATGGTAACTCATTTTCCTTTGCGGGTATTATGCACCAGACTGTCAGTGACAGTATCCCAAAAGGACAAATTGATAGAGCCACTAATTGTTGAGTTTTTGCAAGAAAAGTGCACTTGGGGTAGACAGTTACCCCTACAATCTGGGCAATGGTTAAAATGACACCACTCACACAGATAGTTCCAGAAGTTCCAAATGAGAATAAAACTCCATGTCAGGTCTTCCAACACTATGTATTTTTTCACAGGAAGATTTTCAGATCCTCCTGGGGCTACGGAGAAAACCTTAGACTTTATGGGGAAAGCTCATGAATGACTGCTTTCCCTGAAAAATACCATCACCTGCCTCGTCCTCCTCCTTCAGCACATGAGAAGCTTCATCAGGCAAAGGAGAGTGCTGCTTCCATCTACCATCATCAACCCCCTCCAGAACGAGAGCCGTGTCCTCTAACTCTCTTGCTACAATCTGCAGAACAGCAGTTCATCAATATATGAGTGTCTTTCCTCCCTCCACCTGTGAAGTTGTGAGCTGCATAGTGTAGTACACTAATGGGATCTGGACTGAAAGACGGAATTGTGAAGGGACTTGAGTCTTAAATTTGTATCTGTGGGCATGCAAATTTCCTAACCCTTTCTTTAGAATGCTGGCAGGCAGCTATGCATTGCTATCCAGCTGCAAAAAAACCACAGTATTTAATAACTCAGGCTCTGTATGGGCTGAAGTATTTGTATGTGTGTTTGAATTGTTAATATTTGTATTTATTTGTGTGTTCAATGTTTGGATGAATCTGAGTAGCCTTTTCAAATAGGGTTTTTGTTTTGTTTTGTGTTTTAAAGCATGGAATTACAAAGTGGGGCTCTGCCAGTTTCACAAGGCATAAGGGAAGGAAATGATTCTTGTTAGAAGCGCTGCTAAAATTGCTACCAATTTTAAAAAGTCACAAAATTGGCCACACAGATGTTCTGCAGGTGGCACTGGGAAGTACAGGGAAAGAGAATATTGGTGGTGATGGATCCATTACACACAGAGAGAAGAAAGACAACTGACATGAGCCTTTAGAGTTGCCAGCCCTTGAACTTGGGAGAGTGCATGACCCCATAAGCTCTGGGGAAACGCACACACACACACACACACACACACATAGCTAAAGACTTGTCCATATCTTGCCTTCTCAGAGGTGGCAACCACATCAGCCATAAGACACCCACCCCCAAGAGAAGAGACAATCAAACATGTGGCCAACACATGCGTTCAGCAAAAGAAGAAATGGAGGAATCATCAAAAGAGAGTGGAACAGTGACTGACAAGGAGGGAACTGAGGGTATCCAACTGGACACAGGAAGAAGGGAAGAGAAATATTTCAACTGGCCTTGTCATCAAATTGAAGGTTTTCTCTCAACAAAAGGCCATTTGGCAGCAGCAGGCAGTGTAACGAAGACTAACAGGGAAGGGACAGTGTCCCACTGGAATGAAAGAGAGATGGAGCCTTTAATAAAGTAAGCTGCCTTTGACTCACCTAACTCAATATCAGAATTACCACTCAAGTTGTAATGGCACATGAATCGTGGTACAATAAGCATAACGTAGAATTTTATTTACTTAGCCGATGGCCATCATAAAATGGTACAATAAAGATGAGAAAAGATCTTTAAAAGATCTGCCACTTTAATATTGTATACTGTCACTCAGTTCAGTACTGCTATTCAAATATCTTCCAGTTTGATATTGAGTTGGTGAGTCAAAGGCAGGTTACTTTATTAAAAAATACAAACATGATACTTTAAATTAAAAATAATCCTGTGCATTAATGAGTGGCAAATAATTAAATGAGTGTCTTTGGCAATTATGGCATGGTAATGAATTACCTATATACGGTATATAACATAATTTCCGTGCTTTGGGGGATTTAAGTTTTGTTAAATTTCATGCTGCAAAATAGTTTTTTTATTATTAAAAAATAGGTTGTTATTAATGTTTTTTTAATTAATCTGTTGTTAACAGGTAGCATAACAACATAATCTGTTGTTAACATGTTAACATAAATTCCTGCCTTTAATGTTTTTTAAATGGTAGGTTTTTTGTGTTATGCAATTTGCTAGCTTTTTGTGATGTGAGGAATAGACTAATATGATTTTTTAAATATAGATTTTGAAAACAGTGCAATATATATCATAAAGATACAAGAAGCTATTTGAAAGAAAAAATATAAATAAGTGCCATTTAGAAGGAGGTTTTTTGCCTGTGCGCCTCTTCCCTGGGGGGGGGGTGTTCTGCTATCCTCAGTTAGGCAGCGAGGAGGGGCAGGGGAAGTTTCTGAATCCTACTCCACACCTCAACCTGGCAGCAGTGGGAAACTAGTCATAAGCTCACCCCCTCCCTCAGTCACAAGTGCACCACTACGGCTAGTTCTCCTCCTCCTTCCTCACCTGACTGAAGGACTCAGCCCACCCCACATGATCCCTGCCATGTCATTGGTATTCCAACGAATCAGCAGTGGAGATTGGGGAAACAAGCATTAGTAAAGTTACATAATTTAAGTTGTGTGATTTCATGAGGCTACTGCGTATGCACAAGAACTATTTTTTAAATGACTAATAACTGTTTTTTGGCTTAACTAAACACCTTCAGTCCACAACAGCACTTGAGGGACATCTCAGTCTACATGCCTGAAAATTTAGGAGGCTCAGCTCACAAAGGTGAGAAAGATATCTATCACAAAAAATCGTTGGGACATCTGAAAACTGACCACTACCAATTAACTTTTAAATCATTATAACTCTGGATAAGTGTAGTGGATCTGCTTCAAATTTTGCATGCATGACTATACCATAGGAAAACACAACATAAAATTTTCAGGAAGAAAGTTCAAGCTGTTTATTCAAATAAGCATTTTTAATGTTCAGTGATTGCAATGGAAAGTGATCCTGCCTTTAACTTTCTAGCCATGATGCTTGGCTAGAAAATATTATGTTCTTGTGTCATGGGGTAGGCCGTGGCTCAGGTGGTAGGCATGTTTTGCATGTATAAGGTCTCAAGTTCATTCCTTGGCATCTTCAATTCAGGATCTCAGGTAGTATGCCTTGGTGAGGCCTCAGCTAGAAACCCTGGAGAGCTGGATTTGAAACCCTGCTGCAGTGTCAGGTTGTAACAATACTGGACTGAGATAGACTACTGGTCTAACTCAGTTAGGCAGTTCCTATTGAAGTGAAGGGGGCTTGAAACCATGCTAAGCACTAGTGCTATCCACTCGGAGATTTGTATTACTCATCATCTGAACTAGTAAGGTATGGCAGTGGTGGGAATCCTCTGGCACACAGATTAAATAAGGCCCACAGCTGTTTTTCATTTAAGCAACCTAGAAAAGGAAATGAAAAGGAAAATCAAGCTCCCCTCTGAACAATAACTTCACTCTAACACAGTAAGAAAGAATATGCAGTAGTAAGGTGAGAGGTGGCAAGAGCATGGACTAGAATTTTGAAACAGGAGTGGCAGGGAGAAGCAACAACCCATAGCAACACATGGGTTCACAAGTGCAAAGTTGCTGGAGGAGTCAAAAATGAATCCCAGGCTAGGTGTCTGTGGGGGGATAGGCTGGATGGTGACACCATCACTGGAAATTGAGAGGGAAGAGGAAAGTTTAGGGGCAGGGGGGAAGATGACGAGTTCAGTCTTGAAAATATTAAGCTTGAGTTGGAGTTGAAGGTGAGATGCAAGCGGGGATGTCAGGGAAACAGTTGACGATGTAAAATTGCAGAGGGGAGAAAATGGGGGTGGAAAGATAGTGTCAGTGTCATCACTCAGGTGACACTGGAATTTCCATTCTGGAAACAGGGATTCAATGGGTATTTTTACACACACATATCTCCTGCATGTTTGCTGTTATATCCTGAACTTTCTGTGTGTCTAAATCACTCAACCAGATCTTAAATATCCAGCTCTTTGAACTTCTGCACAGAACTTGTCCCAGAACGTTTGTGCGTAAAACGTTCTCCTGGTAAACTGCTTTGCTCCAGGCAGCTGTGGTCACTTGGTTTCCATGGCAGCCCCTCACATGTACAGCTGCGGCTACTTTAGGCTGCCTCAGGGCAGTGTGTGAGTGTGAAAAATGCATCCGGAACTTACTTGTGAACTTGTAAACCCAGAATATTGAAAGACCAGCACTTTAAGGTGTGTGTAAAAATGCCCAATGAGTTTGTCCAGGGATACAGTGTAAAGGGAGAAGAGGGACAAGGAGAGACCCTTGGGTAACTCCAACTGAGAGGGAAAGTGATAAAGAGGAAGTACCAACAAGATGTCTATTGAAAGAGTGGCCAGAAAGTTAGGGAGAGAATCAATTGAGAGCTGAGCCCTGGAAACTAAGGGAGTATGAGGCTGAAGTCTCCATTGAGTCACAGAACAGGTAAGGCATAGACAACAGCATTCCAATTCCCCATAACTAAATCACTAATCCACTCCCAAGCCTTTATTACATAGACCAGCATTAAGAGGAAGCTTAGTTGAGTCTCGATGCCTAATCATATACCTGATGCCCTTTCTGCAGTCTCATCAGAGAGTCCAATTACTGACAAATGTAGTGGTGACTGACATTTCAGGAGTGCATAAAGATAAACATATCCATTCAAGGCTCTTGGGATCAAATGCTCACCACACATGGCTACTAGCTACCATTCCAAGCCAACTTGGGAGGTCAAACATTTGGATAGATAAATTCAGCACCAGCATTAGAGAATACCATTGTGTCCATTCCTTAGAAAATGTATCATAATGGTAGACAGTGAAAGAATATTTTCAGTTCAGTCCTAGAAATTAATTACCTTAGGTTCTGTCACTGGGCAACAGGCTTCTACCATTTAAAACAAGAACACAAAGTTTTACCACTTACTGAATAAAAAGGGCATGAAAATGTGTTTTTTTAAAATTTTCATACTCCCACTCAGACAATTACTCATAATAAAATAACTTCTTGAAGTATTAATAAATTGCCAGCTTGTAGCACTTGGAAAGTGGCCCTGACACATCAAAATGCTGTTTCAAAGGCTGAATCTCCCAACTCCAAGCTTTCAGCATTTCCCTTTTTGGTTTGTATTCACTCTCTCTTCACTGTTAAGTTATTTTCCACATTTTTTCCTCTGTTGCCATGATTCTTCCCTGCACAGTATAGGTAAAATATTCAAATCTCCAAAATATTAGCTGGACTGTTGCAAAGCAAACAAATTGCAGGACTGTTGCAAAACAAAGAACAACAGCAGTGCAATGAATCTGCTGACTTGCTGGTACTCAAATGGGTGTGTCTAAGGTCACAAGGCATATTTTCATATGTGACGGTGCTGAGCAACACCACGCTTTGATCCTACCCAGGGTGAGATCCCCCACTCCATGCAAGATCTGGCCCCTCCACTGAGCAAACATGACAGCGACTGGAGCTGGGGAGAGGGCGGGGGGGATTTATTTATTGTTTATTTATTAATAACATTTATATGCCACCCCCTCCTGCTAAAAGCATCTCAGGACGGCTAACAACATTTTAAAATACATATTAAAATAGAAAACAATCCTTGCCAGCAGGGATGTGTGGATGTGGTCCACATGGCTGCATGGCCCCACCCCCCATGCTGCTCAACGCGGTCCAACCCCCTTTCTGATAGGCAGGTGCAGTGGCGTATGAGGCCACCACGCCTGCCTGAAAAAGCTCTGGCCACCAGCTGAAGTTAGGTAGAGCAGACCTCCAGACATGGCATCCCACTCTACAGGGATGGCTTCCCCTGACCGTGGCAGGGCTAACTCCAGGAAGTGCATTGGCAGGGAGCCCAGCGCTTGACCCAGAGTTAATCCTGCCATGGGTCTAGGGTATGTTTGTTCCTGCCCACGGCAAACGTCTGGCGGGTGGTAACAAACGTAACCCCACCATGGATGGCCACACTGGGGGTAAGCATGGCCACCCGTGGTAGTATCATGTTTGAAAACACCCAAGGCCATGATAAGTGGTCCTCACTTGGTCTGTGTAACCAGTTACAGCAAAGCAGACTTTGCTTCCTGCTGGCTCTCTGGCCATCTCTGGGATAAGGGGAGGACAAATGCAATGCTCTTCCTGTGGCCAGCACAGGCATGTTATGGTCATCCAGACTCCCCTTTCCTCAGATATAACTACAGTGTCAGCTGGTATTAAAGCTACCAGCCATATGCAACCAAATCCCACTTGCAATGAGCAGTCACTGGGCACTGGCCATTTCTAGAAGGTGAGTGATGGTGTACAAGAATTTTTGTAGCTTGACACTGGTCCCCCAAAAGTTTGGGAATCTCTGTACTGGCTCATTACTAAACTTCAGGCTTTCTCTCAGTTTACCAACCAGACAGCAGTGGATTCCATAAACTCCAGAGGAAAGGAAGTGGAAGGAGACTTTGTTCAGATGGAAACTGGAGAGGTGTAGCTGGAAACAATGACCACAGTACTGACACGTAATGCTAGCAAGGAAGTGGCAAGGATTGCAGTAGGACATGGTTCTACATCTTGCAAGAAAGAAGTGTATGGAATGGTCCATAAAGAGAGAGAGAGACAGAGACAGAGACAGAGACAGAGACAGAGACAGACAGAGAGTCCCATCTTACTGCCCCACCTTTGTCTATTTTATTTCTTCACTGGAAATGATATCTGCTGCTGTAATCTAAACTCAGTGTGTGTGGGTGAAGGAGAACAAGGTATGTACTGTTAGGATGAGGCTAAATAATCATTTTGGGGCTTTGGGGGCTTTGAGTAAGGTATGATGAATGAATGACAGCCGTATCAGCCCTAACTCAACTGACAGTGGAGTTTGAGTATGGATTTCCTATGGGGTTTTGGTTTGGTTTGGGTTGGGTTGGGTTGGGTTGTTTTTTTTTTAACTGCTTGGCAGTACAACTGCTGAGGAGCAGGGAATGTTTTCTGCCTAGGGAAAGGAGAGCTCTATAGGAAAATTACACACCTTTGTATACTTTCTCTGAAGCACTGGTGATGGCCACTGTCAGAATGGGACACTGAGCTAGATGGCTTTACTTATGTCCTTAAACACATAAATTGGACACTAGCCACATAAGCAGCCATACAAAAAGAACAGAAACTAGTCACACAAATGCAACATACTGGCCACAGACAGGGAATATATGACACTTGTGGAAACTAGCCCGACACAGCACACTAGCGGCCACTCTTTAAACACACAATTGGAAAACACACTTCCTGCACACTAGCTGCATGTGCAAAACATTTGCTGGACACTAGTGACAAAATGTGAACACTCAGCACGCTTGCCACGCATACAACAAATAAAATAAACACACACAACATATCGGCCAGATAGGGTGGACAGCCTGCTCAAGTTTTTCAGCCCAACAATATAGGAATCAGTAGGCGAAGGAAAAGTTTTTTCCAATACTTGAGATTAGAACAGAAGCTAGAAGAACTGAAGTTTCCACCTGTATATGCAGATCTTCAAGTTTAGACTAGAGTTGCAACCAGGTACTCAGCAAGTAGGGCACCCATTGAATTTGGAGTGCCCGACTCACCCCGGTTGCATTTGGGCACCAACTGGTACCCAAACATGACCTGGCAGGCTACCTGGCTTCCCAGGCTGACTCACCTCACCGCCAGGCTGCTGCTCCTCCGGTCCTGGTTGCTGCTCAAGATTTGTTGCTCAGGGAGCAGTGACCAGGGCCGGAAGAGCAGCAGCCTGGCAGTGAGGTGAGTCAGCCAGGGGAGTCACGGGTGCTCAGATTGGCATCCTGGAGCACCCCAGTAATACCTGCATTTCTGAGCACAGTGTACTCAATGGGGAGCCGGTACCCCATCAGGTGCCCACTGGGGGTGGCAAAATGCAGGTGTTACCCACAGGTAGCAAATTTGCTACCTTCTGCAGCTTTAGTTTAGACAGCTGAAAGAGCGAGGTGCCCATTAAAGCTCAGTGCACCCAATTCATTTCTCGCCTCTGTCTGCTACTGTGCTCAGGTTCCACACACCCCACCTGAGACACTCTGATTATGCTACTGATAAGCCTTCAGATCATAGTCCCTTTCTCAGCCCCTGAAGTTCTCAACATTCTTCCATCAGCAGGTTCAAGTCTGCAAAGTAAATATTTTAATGTGACTCGGAAAAAATGGTCCGCTACTGTTGCTCCCATTGAAAATCTGTGGCAAAATTTTCATTTATTCCAGAAGGAACAGGATGTGCTTATTAATCTAATTACATGCAAGATAATTATGTTAGTACACTGAACCAGACAACTTGAGACAAAGAAAAGTACGTATTGAGACATGTGTTGTTGACAACAGACACAGAGAGAATTGACAATAAAACAGACAAAATATTGCTTACAAAATCCAATTTTAAAACATATTTTAATTAGATGAACCACATTAGCTTATTGCTATTTTGGGAAGTAAATTAATTTATTCCTGGAAAAAGGTATATTACTTGAATGGCTTCCAAAACTGGATGGATGCCAAGAAGGAAATCTCTTGTCATACCCTTGATCAAGGTAGAATTAGATGATCTTGTTTTTTTTCTCTTTTCCCTGGATAAAAAATACATTCTAGTATACATGCCCCAACCAGTATACGTGTGCATAATTTAAATACACCCAAAGGACAATGAGCATGGTAGTTCACTTTCTAATTTAATTACTTATTTAATCACTCTGATTCTATCATTAATTATAAATCTTAAAATTCTCAAGAGACAACTCAGTGTTAAATGAGCAATAAGCGACAATATTCTTTTCCATTACTAAGTCATCGGTGTGGGTCTTAGGAGGATTGTGAAGGCTCACAAAGTACCTAAAACTGAACACAGTTCAGTCTGGTTTTTCTTTCAAAATATATATCTCACTGAAGCATACCTTTATCCTTGGCTACCCAGTTGGGGAGTCAAATTTGAAAGCCACTCAGATTAAATTTAAAGTAGATGTGATAAAATGTACTAATCAGGGCAGTACAGAAAATATCGATAAAAAATTTTGATGTATTTTTCTCAGAAGCCATATACCACCTGGACCTCATATGCAAACCTCTCCATGCTGGGACTTAAGTTGATGTGCAGATGGAATGGCAGCTTAATTCAAATGACATTTGGAAGGTATGGAAACTGTTTGGAGAAAAGAAACACTAGGGAAAAGAATTAGAATGCCAAGAGCAAGTTAACAACTTAACTGAAATTAAACTGCATATGTGTGGTATAGTGACTATGAACAATACTTATATGTGATGGGGAATGTATGCAGTTTAATTCAGCTGTCTTAAAAAAATTATTAATGAATGAGAAAAAAACAATGTGTAGATTGGTCTGACATTTAATAAATGGTATAATGAGCTGCCTAACTGAGAGTCAGACCAACGATCCATCTTAGCCTGTTATTATCACAACCTGACATGGCAGCAGGGTTTCAAATCCAGTTCTTGGCTTGTAGGGATGGGCGAACGTGGTTCGGAAGTTCCGAGTTTGGCCCAAACTCGGCCTGTTCGGACAACTGAACCGAACTTCTGAACCGAATGCTCCAACTTCCGAACAGTTCAGAAAAGTTCGAATGAGTTCGAATGAGATCGGGGGCAGGAAAAACGTGACTTGGACAGGAAAAAACGTGACTGGAAGGGGGAGGCAGCTGAGGAGCAGACTTCCTGCACCAGGGGTGGACACCAGGGGTGGTTTCAGGGCCAAATATACTGATACAGAAACATTTTCAGTTTCAGTACTAATAGCATTTTTTTTAATGTTCGGCTGAACCGAACTCTGCCAAACCTAACAGTCAAACCCAAACTCGGGTTTCGAACCGAACAACTGAATGTCCAAACATCCAAACGGTGTTCTGTTTGCTCATCCCTATTGGCTTGCCCTGCACAGTGTACTTGGAAATTTTCAGCAATGCCCCATGAGTGGCCATGAGTGCGTGCTGAGTGGCTCACAGGAACATGCATCCCCCTGCTCCACTTTCAGAAGGACGGTCAGATGAGCGGCTCCTGGGTGGCCATGCATGGTAGCATCTCATTTAAAAACACCCTGAGGGGCAGAATGGATGAGTGGTGGGGCAGGACCTCTGGGTAAGTTCAGACGTGATGGGCCTTTTGGCCCACCACACTGAACCTTGGACTGGGATCTGTCTTGGATCCTGGTCCGTGATCAGACCGGTCGTCCTTTAGATGTGCCAGCCTGATCGCAGAAAGGAATTGGGTAGGGGGCGGGGCTGTGCGGCACAACGCGCAGCCCCTTGGGGAGGTGGGCAGGCACAGCAGCCAATCAGGTTGCTGCGCCAGATCCCGTCCCGTGGTTGGGACCTGATTCCAGGACAGGGCTGGGTAACAGTCGTTACCTGTGGCCATTCCGAGCCCCATCCCGGATCATGGCAAACCTAACTACAGTTCTGGAGGTGAGGCCGGCTGCACCTCCAGAACCATAGTTAGCTTTGAACCCCACCAGAAATTCACCGTGGTGAACATCTGGCGGGGCTCAAACAGACGTGCACGGGATCATAGCCACCATTCTGAATCCACTGTGATTCAAGGTGGTTAACTGTGATTTTGTAACGTCTGAAATTACTCTCTGAAGGCAGGTATTCTCTCCCCCACCACCACCCTCCCTCAGCTTAGGACTCTTCTTGCTCTCTTACAAACATCCTTGCTATTTACTGCCTGACATATTCATGTAGAAAATCAAATAAAAGCAAAAATCCTTGTGTTACCTTTGCTTTTCCCCAATTAACAGATACAGTGGGCCAGTTAAAAACGCCATTAAAAAACACTGATCTTTAATTATATGTTGATTGCCTATCTCACTCCATTGGGTTCCTCCCTCTCTTTTGCTCCCCCCCCCCCCGAATTTTGATGGATTGCCTAGAAAGCAATATGTTTGTGTCCCAATTGTTTCCTCATTCATATATGAGCCAAGCAAATGCCTAGCATCACAGCGCTAAGAATGTCTTGTAAGCTTTTTTGTTCTTCCACTACAGGCACTGCTACAACAGCAGGGCAGAAAGCACCAGGTATCTTCATTAACTCTGGATGTTTTTGTACATTCTCAAGGAATACATTTTAGTTAATGTAACTGACAGATATATTACTTTAAAATATCATTTAATGAGAAAAAGATTTCTAGCAGATCAAAACAGGTCAAACTGTGTAATAAAGTTGCTTGTCAATGCCGCTTTGAATGGTGCCACACCATATCATCTCACGTCAATTTCACTCACGCCTGACAGGGCTCAAAATTCAGCCCTGTCATCCATGTGTGAAATTGCCTCATGATGTTTTTACCCCCAGCATCCATGAGTGGAGCTTCATGTGAGTTTCCTCGCAGTGTTTTTGCCTCATGTACATTCCCCCCTCCCGTAACATGGGCAAGCAGGCAGAAACTCAGTTTCAACTCATTTTGGGGGGCTCATCAGTAACAGGCTTGATCTCCATGCCTGAATCATCAGTGCCCCCCTTAGCAAAGTAAACATTTGTATTGAAGCTACCAATTCTCATCACATAAGTGATTTAAAGTAGGAATTGTGTAAGAGGCCAACTCTGCCAGATGCCATGTTAATTACCTCATCTTAACTATTAGCAGGAAGAGGTCCTGCTAGCCAGAAAATGATAGGCTGATCAAGCCATATGACTCAGTTATTGTCATTTCTTCCTGGCTGGACTGCAGGATACTCAGCTTCATCTCTTGCAGCTACTGCAGAATGAGCACTTGCAGTAAGTGCAGCTGCTTACTCCAGGGCTGCCCCACCGTCGACACTGCATAAGATCCAGGAGCACACTGCACAGAGCAGGCCAGCCAAACCCAGGGCAAAAGTCGAATGTGGCGCCATTGCCTGTCTCTGAGCAGACCCACAGTGCAACACCACACCCATCCATCTGTTGCCCCATTCAGTTATATGGAGTTGCAGGCGCCAGCCTAAAATGGGTGAGTGCCCACAGCTCTATAGGAAACTCTAGGGTGTGGGGGTGTGTGGGGGTGGTGCTGGTTCATCTGATATAGACCCAGGCAGAACTCATAACTGGTGGCTGTGGACCCCTGGAGCAGCTCCTGGCTCTGGCAGGCTCCCTGTCTGTCTAAAAATACCCTTTGTGACCAGACAGGCCAGTGGCATTACAAGACTGTCATCGGCCCAGGCTAATGGCCCAATTATTGACACCCCAAAAGGCAAGGGGGTGGAGTCTTTCTTAGAGGTGGTTCTCCCAAGGCTCCTGGCCAGTCTCGACCTCTCCCCGCAAAGAGGAAATACTCCCAGCAAGGATCCCCCAGAGTGGCAACAACCCTACCAGGAAGTAAGTTTTACTGGGGCAATCAAAGGCATTTCCATTATGTGTTTGACTGCCCCCAGTTTAATGAAATTAGGAAATTATATTTACCTGCTAGTTTATTGAGGTTTGGGTACTTAATTAAGTGTGAGACATTAATCTGGTTGTTCTCCCCAAAAGAGACTAGTATATTAATAAATCTTGCAATCTTCACTTTAAAAGCAGAAAAACCATCAGGAGAATGACTGGGAGTGCTGTCATTGTCTGAATACAATGTATTGTTATGGAGTAATGGGGGAAGTTGTTGGTTGTTATTTCCCATAATTGTAATGATTTAATTTTTCCCAGGATCTAAGCTTTTTGAACTTTTACTCCGCGAAAGAGCAAGGATGTTTAATCTGAATCTTTGCTTTATGGGCTCCACTGTCTTCGTCATCTTGGCTGAGAAGCATATACCTTTTTTGTGCATCTCCTAAGAACTAAATGGTCCTCTATCGATTCAAAGCTATTCCCTTTGCATATTACTTCCATCTGACCCCTCAGTTCTGGATGTTATGATATGTTTATTATAACCAGGGCTCTAGATGGACTGCTCTTGTGTTCCGTCAAGGGAAAGGTTTAGATTTCTGTATTAGAATTAATTTTTTTACACTTTCTGATTTATCTGTCTTTGAGCTCTCTGCGGAGGGCAGATCGTGACCTGTAATTTATGTAGTGTTTTTTCTCTTTTTCTGTAATTGGAATATGGTGAAAGCTGAGCTGAGTAATAATAAACTTGAAACTGGAAGTAAGTTTTAAGAGTGGCAACATGTAACATGAAAGGCAAGTGGTAGAGCCTGACCCTTTAAGGAGCAAGAAAGTTAGTGCCGGTTGAAGTGGTGCCAGCTGGAGAGGTGCAGGCAGTGATGGGAGGATCCCACCTGAGGCATCTCGGCTGGGCCAGCCTGCAGCTGGGCTAATGGAGCTCAGCAGGGCTGGCCCCAGGCATCTTCCACATGTGCAACTGCACATGGCCACATGGCCAGCGGGGGCCCCGTGTTTGCCTGGCTGGGTGTCAGGCTGCAGCCAGCTTCTCCCCCAATAAGTTCTTCTGCCTCCCCTCCCTGGCTCCAGTCCCCATCCCTCACCTGCCTCTGCCTTCCTCCTAGTAGCGCTGCAGCAGCAGCAGCAGCAGCAGCAGCAGCGGGGAGATCAGACTGGGAGATAAAGCCGTTTGTTTATAAACAACTCCTCCCCATGTGAGTGATCAGAAGATTGTTACCTTGTAAAGAAGGTTCTTCGAGAAAGCTCCAAACATTCTCACAACTGGGTTCTGCATGCTCACCCTATTCAAATACTAGACCACGTGATGGTCTAGAGCGCCTCTAGTATAAAAAGCACTCTTCGCCTCAGAATGACAATTCCTTCCAACCCTTTCTAGGAATATAAGAAAATTCCATGCGGGGCTGGAAGGGTGGGTGCTGTGAGAATGTTAGAGGCCATCTCAAAGAACCTTGTTTACAAGGCAGTAACCTTCTGTTCTTCTTTGAGTGGCTCCTCACATGCCATTTTTTACATGGCCCCACTGGGTGGGGGGTCCATGGGCATGCCGGGCATGGGCGGGGCATGCACACAGTCAGCTGCACACGCATCTGCACTCACCCCCCAACTCATCCACACCCACAGAGTAACTGCCATTTTCTTCAGTTGCTCCGTGCATGGGGACAAGTGGGGGGTGAGTGGGGATACATTTTAGGTGCGTGCACACATGCACACACACACACACACACACCATGGGCACGCATTCATGGGTGGGAGAGGCCTGTGTAAAAAGGACCACATTCTCACAACTGTCTTACTTATACTATCTTAGGTAGGAATTTAGGATTTAAAACAATATTTATTTTATCTTGGAAAATCTGAGATTATTATGGCTGATATTTCACTAACTCTTCTTAATGAAGTTATTGCTAACAGGAGGCCATGCTTCGCCATGGCTGCTAGGAGGGGTGGAGAATGGAAATCCTTTCTGTCCAGAGGGAGTAAGGTTTATGTAAATTTACAGATTTGCATAATTAGGTGGTGCCTAATTATGCAAATTAGGCCCCGCTCCAAGACTTCACACATGGCCTCACCAACCCTGGGGCTGGCCCTGGAGCTCAGAAGGGTCAGGTGAGTTGGGGTCAGCCCCTGGCTCTGCAGACTGAGCTGGGACCCAGTCAAGAGAAGGTCTAGTAGGAGATAGCAAGGAGAGTTCACTCTCTCAACGGCTCTGGAGGCGAGACTCTGGAAGGGGTTCTGGCGCTGGGCTGGCTCCAGGAGAAATAGGGCCTGACCAGCAAAGCTGAAGCAGCAAGGGCTGCAAGGAAGCCTTGAAGGGAAGGTAGACAGCCTGGAAGGAGGGCTGGAAAGAATGGAGGCAGGGGCGATGAGGGCTATGTGTGTAAAGGGAAAATTCCAGGGGATTGCAGGGAGAGATTCCTGAGCCACAGAGGGCTAAGCCAACCTATAACCTAGAGGCTGGCTACCTGGCAGGAACCCCAGGGAACAGGGGGTGTGACTACTTAGAGGGTGGTGCCTGAGTGGTATCCCTGAAGAGACAAAAGGTTGTGTCTGGCTATGGGAACATGGGAATAGATGAGCTAGGGGGTTGTGCCTGGCTGTCTGGATTATGGAGATGGTGGAGGACTGCTAATAAAGATATAAATAAATATCTAATGGTGGAGCTGATTCCTATGTGGCCTGGCCTTATTAGGCACTTTACCCCAAGCCAGGTCCACACTATTACACAACTCCACCTTTGTCCACTCTGAAAAAAATCCTTCCTATTGGGAAGGTCATTCTGACCTAAATGCTGCTATGAAAGTTTTGGAGTGGGTGGGGCAGAGCACTGACCTCACTCCCTCCCTCTGGAAATTTCCCAACAGGGCCAGCCTTACCTCAGGGCAGACCAGGATAGCCTCCCCGGGTTCCACTCCCAGGGGGCTCCCGTGGCTGCGCTGCCTCCCCAGACAGCAGCTAAGCTGCTGTAATGTAAAAAAAAAATCTCACCGGCCCGCCCACCTGAGCCCCGCCCTCAGAAGCAACTTGGGTGGGGGTGGCGGGGGAGGAACTTCCCCATCTACCTGCTGCAGCACCACGCAACCCCCACCAGTAATCCTACTGTTGCTGCCACAGCCACAGCTTGAAATTCCCTGCTATGCACCTCTACGTGTGTGCGCACTAGGGATGGGACTCTGGGCAAAATTTCAGTTTTGGTCAATTTCAGTTTTGGTTCTCATGTATTTCAGTTCTTTTTCAGTTTCGGCACTATCGGATCTTTTGCATTGACTTCTGTACTGGATTTTTAACATTGCGGTTTTTCAATGGTGGACAAACGCAATGTTAAAAATCCAATACAAAAATCAATGCAAAAGATCTGATAGTACTGAAACCGAAAAAGAACCGAAATTTTGGATTAATCCAAAATGGCCATTTTCGGTTACTTTCAGTTTTATCCGAAACCAAAATCCCCATCCCTAGTACGCACACTGGGACAAGTCATTTCCTGAATCTGGCATGCTGGGAAATGTAGTCCCAGCATCACCAGATTCAGGAAATAGCTGTTGGACCCAGTGTGCACGCAGCACGGAGGTGCACAGCAGGACTCCCAAACAGCCAGGAGTTGGACTGGAGACTATGGCAGGTGGCAGTAGCAGCAGCAGCAGCAGCAACAGCAGCAGCAGCAGCAGGTGCACGGGCATGGGGGCCTGTCTGGCCAAAGTATCTGTGTGAGTACTGGTAGTGACTGAGTGAAAGTGTGTGTGTGTGAGAGAGAGTTTATTTAAATGTGTGTGAGAGAGAGACCACCTGAAAAGGAACATTTGATGGCTTCTAATGGGTTCTACCCTGGCTTCTGCTTCATAGGGGGAGTGGAAGAACACATTGTACCCCATCTTCAGCCTTGCTTTGAGAAGAGAAGGTATGAGCACTCTCTCTCTTAGAGGGGATCAGGTAATGTCCATTTAGTAAGTTTACCCTAATCCAGTCAGGCAGGAAGGTGAGCCCAGAGCAGAGGAGTGAAAAGGAGTGGGGTTCTGCTTTTCCTGAGAACAGTTGCTTTAACAGTTCCAGTGCCATCTGAATGGGAACCAGAAATTAGCTTTCTCAGCTCTGGTTCTGCACTGGAACTAAAATAACCGTGCCCAGTTTAAATCTTGGTCATTGAATCAGAACTACTTCCACTCTTCCTCTTCTTTCTCCACAAAATATCTTTGTGATTTGGGGTAGGGGTGGGGAAGGAGACTGGTTTTGGCTACAGTTACCACCTCTTGCAGCTTGACTTCGCGTCTCCCACAGAGAGTCTCAGGGGCGAACCATGAGAAGTAGCAGCCCTATCAGGGCTCCTGATTTTATCCCAGCTCTGTTAAATATTACAGCTTGTCACATTATTGCAGACCCCAAGTATTTTAAAAATCAAGAGCCAGAACCCACAAGATTGGCTTTAAAAACTTTGAGATTTTAAAAAACAAATTTTTATAAATTAACGTAATACTTTCTGGGTTTTGGTCCTCTAGGGGACACGTGTTCAAGTTTGGTTTGCAGCCACAAGGGCTAGAAATATTGTTTTTAATTAAATCTGATATCTCTGATCCCAAGAGTTGGTAAGAATTGTGCCACATACCATAGGCTTAAACTGCACCACATTGGATTTGTTAAGGTGCAGCCTCAGTTCTCTCAAAGTCAAGTGAAAGTAAAGGTTACAAGAATTAACCATTAGAAGGAGGCACATTAATACATTCTGAGAGTTTGTTTAAATGTGTGTGAGAGAGTTTGTTTAAATGTGTGTGTGAGTGAAAGAGAGAGGTGAGAGCATGTGTGTGAGTCTGAATGTGTGTGTGTATGAGTGAGTGAGGGGTGAGAGCAAGTGTGTGAGATTGAATGGGGGTGTGAGTGAATGAGAGAAGGGTGAGCATGTGTGTGAGTTTGAATGGGGGTGTGAGTGAAAGATAGAGGTGAGAATATGTGTGTGAGTTTGAATGGGGGTATGAGTGAAGAGAGACAGGTGAGTGTGTGTGTGTGTGTGTGTGTGAGAGAGAGAGAGAGAGAGAGAGAGAGAGAGAGAGATTAGACCATGTGTGTGTGTTTGAGTTAGTGGGTGAGTGAGTGAAAGAGAGAGAGAGAGAGAGAGGTGAGCGTGCGTCTGAGCTTGAATCAGTGGAGGAGGGATGAGAGAGGTGAGAACATGTGTGTGAGAGAATGAATGAGTGTGTGTATGAGAAAATGTATGTGTGAGCAAGAGGGATGTGTGTATGAGAGATGGGTGAGTGTGTGCGTGTGTGAGAGGGAGTTGCTCCCCCTCCCATGGCTGTCCCTTCTTGCTCCCTCGATGGCTGCCTCCACTCCCCCATGGCTCCTGGAGGGGAAAAGGGAGCCATCACCCTGCTCAAGGAGAGGCCCAGAAGAATGTTCCTGCTGTCGCCTCCTGCTTAGCAACCTAAGCCTGCCTCTGACTGACTTCCAGCCCTCCCAGAAGACCCAGGCCCAGCAGCATCTGAGGTAAGAGTCATTCGGCAAATACCTTTTCCTCTCCTCCCCTGATCTAAGCTCATTTGTGCTGCTGCATCCCTCTGCGGGGCTTTGGGAGTAGACTGGAGCCATTTGGGGGATGGTTTGGGAAGGGACTGAAGGGTGCTGTGATCATGAGGGTGGGTTATTATTTGTTTGGTATGTCTGGACGGAGTTTCAGTGCTTTGGTGCTTGAGATCCCCAAATCCAGTAACTGGAAAGGGGTCACATTGACAAAATCTTGCTGAGTGCTGTGTTTGTCCGCTCTGGGCCTGAAGTTCCATTCCTCACCCCTGCTTTCATGGGAGGTACTGTGTCTGTGTGGGGTTGTTTGACTATGTTTGATCAGCTGGATCTATGTTTGAACTCCTGTGTTGGGAGTGTAATAGATATGCTCAAGAGAAGGAGGGTTCAGGTTATGGATAATCTGTCCCTATCCCTGTGTGCATGCCCTCATGTGTTTTAAATGAGAGTCTTTGTCTTTTAACCATATGCCATATCTGTGTCCTGTGCTTCCTTTCATCTAAACCAGATTTAAATGTTATTTGGAGCACATTGTACTGACAAGTTAAAAGTCATTTATATTACAATTCTCTAATTGTCAAAGGGAAGTGGGTGGGGCCATGGGAAAGTGGGCAGGACTGTGGAAAGTGCGTGGAGCTGAGGACCCCCCGCATTTTGTCTTCACCCTGGGCCCAGCAATTTCTAACGCCGACCCTGTTTCCCAGTGGCCTGGGCTCACCCCGCTCCATGGTAGCTACTAGGCGTGGGAATTCCGNTCAAAAAACCGGAATGCCAGTTTTGTGTACCGGTTTACTGGTACCGGATTTGTTCCATTGATTTAAATGGGGAACTGTCCCCATTGAAATCAATGGAAAAAAAACCCAAAACCCTCCCCCTCCCAGACTGTGCAGGTGGAAGGGGGGCACCCCCCCACCCAACCTGCCCAGCCTGGATTAAAAAACATTTTATTTTTAACCCTAAGTCCGTACTAGTGCAGGCTCTGGGCTGCCGCTGGCGACCCAGAGCCCGCACCAGCAGGTACTAGGGTGATCCCTGGGGTGGGGGGTGGTTTAACATCCCCCCACCCAAGGGATCACCCTACCTCCCCACCCAGGGATCGCTAGTACCTTGCGCTCCGGGCGGCGGCGGTCCGACTCCAGCGACTTCAGTGCTGGCTGTGGCTGCTGGCTTCAGTGCTACTAGGTCTTCCAGTGAACTTCTGGGTTTCCCCGGAAGGCCTAGTAGTGCTGAAGCCGGCAGCCACAACCAGCGCTGAAGCCGCTGGAGTCAGACCGCCGCTGCTGCTGCCCAGAGCGCAAGGTAGGCAATCCCTGGGTGGGGAGGTAGGGTGATCCCTGGGGTAGGGGGGTGTTAAACCACCCCCCACCCCAGGGATCACCCTAGTACCTGCTGGTGCGGGCTCCAGGTCGCCAGCGGCAGCCCAGAGCCTGCACTAGTACGGACTTAGGGTTAAAAATAAAATGTTTTTTAATCCAGGCTGGGCAGGTTGGGTGGGGGGGTGCCCCCCTTCCACCTGCACAGTCTGGGAGGGGGAGGGTTTTGGGTTTTTTTTCCATTGATTTCAATGGGGACAGTTCCCCATTTAAATCAATGGAACAAATCCGGTACCAGTAAACCGGTACACAAATCTGGCATTCCGGTTTTTTGAAATCCAGTAACCGGTAAATCCGGTAGTCGGTATTTGACCCGATGTCCCACCCCTAGTAGCTACACCACTGACTGGCAGGCCAATAAAATGCAAGAAAGAGAAATTGTGTTTTGTCTGGAAGGGAAAAACCAAAGAAGGAACATAGTTTACAGCAATCACATTAGACATCCCCTCATAAGATATCAATCCTAACCCTTAAACTCTGCTCCACCTTTATTGAAAGCCACACCAGAATTTTTAAAAAAAGAAAAGAAAAATTCTTTGTCAGTCCTTTTAGTGGCTGCTTGACAGATTTAATTATACAAATCTCTTTAAATCTCCCAAGTGACTGAGACAATGAAAGAGATATGAAAAATGCTGCCTGACAAATATATACTTATTTGCCACTGTCTGGAATTGTGCTGTGATGCTTACAGAATTTCAGAACACTTGTAAATCCTCCCACTGCTTGGATTATTTACAAGTTGCAGATGCATATTCAGACACAATAAAATGCCATCAAAATCTAAGTTTGTTTTTAATGACCGTGAGACCATTTCCCCACTACATTTGGTAACGTTCCAATTTGGTTTTATATTTCTTTTCATTACTTCCCCAAAGCAGGATACACAGCAGCTAGGTGCCAGTTACGTCAAAAGGGCAAAATGTACTTTTATTTTTTTAGAATGTTTTGAAATTACAAGTATAGCTAGCTAATTCAGTCCTATTACAAAAGAAGCCAGATAAGGAGAATCATAATATTGATGAAGTATTCTTGCTGCATAATATTTAATTTGCTGCAGCAGGTATTAGTTGGAAGACAATGCACATATCATTGTTAATAATTAAATTTGGATATGCAAATTGCAAAGTCTATATTCAATTGCAACCAGTGCTAGAAGCTCCTTTTTTCTTCTTGTCACTAGTCCCTATTGTATTTGCAAAGAAATATAGGTATCTGCAGCTATTATCTAAATCCTCTCTTTTTCATTAAGTTGCAAACTCTCCCTATTTCTGTCACTGGTCACTTGACTTTTTCTCTCGGCTTGTATCTTGTTTACCAGGAGCCTTAAACTTCTTCTCTTCATGTTTTCCCATAACAAAGGAAACCTGCTCTGACTTTCAGAATGAATTATTTTCTGTAGAAAAAAATATTATCACTGTACTCAAATATAATATTCTAAAACTGCATATTTAAAACTTAAACTGGTGTCTAATTTTACATCGTATAAGTTAATAAAAGCATTGCAATTAATTATATCAGCTTGTGGTCACAATTTTTAAAAAAATTGTACAAAAAGACATAGGTGCCTTGTGCATGGGAAGTGGAATGGAGGCACAGCTAAGGGCTCTGAGACCGAACATTCTTAGGAAGAAACCACCAAGGAACTAATGCATGGATGCAGTTAAAGGGGTCTGAGATAGTACTGAATACTGTGATATGGAAAGCTGGTGTCCATCCATCTCATAGAGCTTCTCCAAACCTCCATAATTGCATGCATGTGCTCCTTTGCAGTAGAGGGATGCCACTAAAGGGGTCTTCCAAAATCCATGGAGTTGACAGATCTACCCCCATCCATGCACTCTCTTTGCAGATAGATCATATGCACGGGGGGAAATTGTTGTAGATCCAAAATGTAATGGTGAATATCAAATACTACCTGAGATTCCAATATATGCAAAAAGAAAGTATTTAGTGGGCAAATGTGTAAAAGACCCCCAAACCCAAACCATCACGTAGTCACGTATTATGTTAACTTTAAACCAAGAAGACATGCAAAGTATTTCAAATATTAGTTAGGGCCGTCAGTTCATCTACAGATAACATGACTCCTCTTAGGGTCCTGACCCATAGTTTGGGAACTTCTGCCTTAGATCTAAGCATTGCTAAACTCATCTGTTATTCCATCCATGACTCCTTGTTCAACAAGCTGAATTTGAGAACATAAGAAGTTCCATGCTTCAGCAGACCAATCGTACGTTTCCTGTCTCTGACCATGACCATGACCATTCTTGGTCACTTTGTAGAAGTATCCATTCCCTGTTGTTCACTCCCAGCTCCTGACAGTCAGAGGTTATTTATGCATGTTGCAGGGCTGTATTGGTGCCCTATGCAGCCCTGAAACATGGGGTGATTTCAGACGTTACGAGATCACAGTGAACCACGGTGAATACCCACCTGTGGTCACTGTGCCTCGAACGTCTGTTTGGCGGCCGCCAGATGTTCGCCACGGTCAATCCGCACATGGGGTCAAGTTCAACCACGCTTCCCGGGCTCCCCGGGGGACTTTCGTGGGAAGCGTGGTGAAAGTGATCCCCGGCGGGGACCAAAAAAAAAGCACGTCTGGTCGGGCGCCACGGCCCGGGATCACCGGCGGGATTCCGGGCCGTAGCGAATTCGGCCAGACACTGCGGCCGCATTGGCCCTGCCGCCTTCCTGTCTCCCCAGAGGGCGGGTGGCTGGGAGCGTGGAGGGGGCGGGGCCGTGCGGCCGCACGTTGCGCCATGCAGCCCCGCCCCCTCCCAGATTCCCCGCCGGGATCCCCCAGCACATCTGATACAGCATGACGTGGTCATCCCGGCGGGGGATGAATGGGTTGTTTTCAGTATGGGGCCAACCGGCCCCGTAACGTCTGAAAACACCCATGCATAAATGACCACCAAGGGTGGTTAAAGGGTGGCTAGTGTCATGTCTGTTTTCACCCTAGGTTTACGGAGTGCAGAACTGGTCCAAGGTGCATGGAGACATGAGAAGGAGAACATCTGGTAACAACAGGACACAACTGATAATCCACCCAGCTTCCTGTGGCTACTGGCTACCCTTATACACAGACCAGAAGCTAACCAGAAAACTTGGTGCATGGAGTGAGGCTAAGGAGGGCTTTGGCTTAACTGTTGCTGGAGGAGATCTCATAGTCAATACTGGGCCCTGGTCAGCAGGAGCCAGTGGCACTGCAGAGCTAGTCGCTGCACCCAGGGTCCCTAAGGCTCCTGGGTCTTTACATTATTTATACAATTCTTCTTAAAACCTATCTTAGTCGTCTCTTCTCCAAACTGAAGAGTCCCAACCTATCCAGTCTCTTTTCATAGGGGAGATATTCCATACTTCTTGTTATTTTTGTTGCCCTTCTATATACCTTTTCTATTTCAACTATATCTTTTTTGAGATGGGACAAGCAGAACTGCACACAAGATTTGAGGTGTGATTACACCATAGATTTATATAGTGGCATTATGATATTTTCAGTTTTATTCTGTATCTCTTTATGAATAATTAGGATATAAGGAGCTGTCTAACTGACTCATACCAATAGTCCATCTTAACCCAGTATTGGCACAACCTGACATGGCAGCAGGGTTTCAAATCCAACTCTCCAGGGTCTCTGGCAGAGGCCTCACCCAGTGTGCTACCCAAGACCCTTCAGGATCTCTGGCAGAGGCGTCACTTAGGCATGCTACCAGAGATCCTGATTTGAAGATGTCGGGGATTGAACTTGGGACCATATGCATGCAAAGCATGGGCTCTACCACCTGAACCATGGCCCACCCCTAACATTCTGTTTGCTTTTTTGACAGCCACTGCACACTGAACTGTGGATTTTAATGTATTGTCCACAATGACTCCAAGGTCCTTTTCCTGAGTGGTAATTCCTACTTTACAACCCCACATTGTGTACATAAAGTTTGGATTGTTTTTCCCTATGTGTATCACTTTGCACTTGTCCACATTAAATTTCATCTACCATTTAGATAACCAGTCTCGCAAGAACCCCCTGCAATTCTTCACAGTCTGCTCATGGTTTAATGACGTTGAATAAGTTGGTGTTGTCTGCAGATATGATCACCTCACTCCTTACTCCCCTTTTCAGATCATTAATGAATACATTAAACAACATCAGTCCCAGTACAGATCCCTTGGGCACTCCACTATTTACTTATCTCCATTGTGAAAACTGGCCATTTAGTTCTACTCTTTGGCCTTTTTCACACAGGCCACGGCTGAGGGGGCTGTCCATGAGTGCGCTGCTGTGGGGGCAATGCAGGTGTGTGTGTGTACACACAGGCACACACCCATCCCCCCACATGACTCTTCATGGAGTAACCAGGGTTTTGCTGGTTGCTCCATGCAAGGGTGATGGGTGGAGGTGGGTGGAGATGCATGGTATGCGGGAGCACGCACACATACCCCCCCCCCCCCGGCCACTGCTGTACAAATGAGACACACCCATACATGCCCACGCAGTGGACATGTGTGGGCACGTGTGGGTGCATCTTGTTTGAAAAGGGACTTTGTTTCCTATCCTTTAACCAGTTAACAATCCATAATAGAAGACTGCCGCCTATCCCATGATATTTTAATTTCCTCAGGAGTCTCTCATGAGGGAACTTATCAAAAATGTTCTGAAAAACCAAATACACTATATTGACTGGCTCCCCCTCATTCACATGCTTATTCAAACCCTCAAAAAATTCCAATAGTGAGGCACAACTTCCCTCTGCTAAATCCATGTGGACTCTTCCCCATTAAGCCATTTTTATCAATATGCCCAGAAATTCTGTTTTTAATAATGGTTTCCATTATTAGGCTCATCAGTCTGTAGTTTCCAAGTTTGCCTCTGGAGCCATTTTTAAATATCAGTGTTATATTCACTACCCTCCAGTCCTCAGGTACAGCGGCAGATTTTAGCGATAGTTTACAAATGACCAGTAGTAGGTTTGCAATTTCATATTTGAGTTCCTTCAAAACTCTGGGGTGTAAACCATCTGGTCCCAGTGATTTGTTACTGTTTAGTTTGTCAATTTGCTCTAAATTGTGTGTGTGTGGTGGTGTGGTGTATTTTACCTCCTTTAAGTTATTTTAATTGATGTTTTATGCCTTTTATATGTTTGCGAACTGCCCCAAGCTGCCTGTGGCAGGAGGGGTGGGATAATAAAGGTCTTAAATAAATAAATAAATAAATAAAATAAAACCTCTTCCAGAGTCATGTTGATCTGTGACATCTCTTCCAATCCATCAGCTACATAAAACAGTTCTGGCATGCAGCGCCGGCCTTACAAATTGTGGGCCCTGGGCAAAGACAAAATGCGGGGCCCTACAGGCCCCGCCCATGCCCCACAGGCCAATGCAGAGAAAATCCCCCCATGCCAACCCATCAGTGTAATGAAATCAATATGAAAGAGTGCACAGGACACAGATATTGGTTAAAAAGACAACAACTCTTTATTTAAAACACAAGCAACTGTCTTAAACCTCCATTTAAAGACTCACCTCAAAATTCTGGCTATTACAAACTGCCAAATTCTAGGCTGAACGCTAGTTTAAGTGTTTTATTGTCGCCATCTAATGTAGTCTCACAACAACCCTGTGAGGTAGGTTATTATTGTTTAAACCTTACATATGGAGAGAGAGATGAGGAGTCTCAACAACCAATTTATTTTATGTACCACCGGTCCACATCCACCTGACCACCCCTGGGTTTAAATGCACCCTCAGCTTCTTAGAACGCACTCAAAGAGAAAAAAGACACTGTGGGGAAGGCGAAAAAACCCCTCTGGCTACCATCGCCAAGCTGCTGGGAAAAATTCCTTCCCGGCCCCAATTTTACTTGGCGACCAGCATGAGCTCACAGTGTGAAGAGGGCAGGGGTGGAAGTGAGTATCCCTGTAGGTTAAACGCTGGCTACTACAAACTGCCAAATTCTAGTGCTGAACGCTAGTTTAAAGTGTTTTACGGTCCCCCATCTAGTGTATCCTCACAACAATCCTGTGAGGTAGGTTATTATTGTTTAAAACTTACAGATGGAGAGAGAGAGATGATGAGTTTCAACAACCAATCTATTTTATGTACTCCCCAGCATCTGCTTCAATGCTCCTGCCCTGTGCCCGCTGCCCCTCCTGTCAGTCACATGAGCAGGGACATTATCTGCAGCCTACATGGATCCTTTGGTTAAGTCAATAAGGCAGTCCTTATGGTTTCATCTCTTCTGGAAATGTAGAACTACTACTAGCAAATGATACTTTTCTGGCCTTTTTTGCAGCAAAATCATCTATTACTTTGTAAGCATTCAACGATTTTGAGATTTTATATTCAATTGAGAGACGGCTTATGCCGCAGAGTTGCTCTTGGCTCATACTTGATCTTAGATAGTTTTTCATCAGTTTGAGTTTTGCATTTTGGGAAATTGTACTCCAGTATTAGGTCTATGGATAGTTTGGAGGAGAATTCCCCTGGTTGGTATTTACTTCCCGAATGGCCCCCAGTGACAGCTGAGGAGGTAGCAGATTTGGTTAACTCTTTTAAGAGGGGCAAGGCCCCAGGAAGGGACGCTATCTCCATTGACTTCTTGCAAACCTCATTGGATTGGTGGGCACCTCTCCTTGCATCACTTTTTCCCATCATTAACAGTTCTGGCAATATTCCTGGCCTGTGGAAGATTGCTGTAATAACACCTATTTCCAAAAAGGGGCTTAGATCAGAGCCTGCAAACTACAGGCCTATTAGCCTGTTAAGCTCAATTGCTAAGGTCTATGCCAAATACCTTTTTGGGATGCTGATAACATGGATTCAAGAGCACAATATCATTCATCCCGAAAAGGCAGTCTGGCAGGTCCACCGTGGAGCACTGCCTGATTTTGTTCCACTTGGCTGCCAAATATAGGTCTCGTAACCGATGTTTGTTTGTTGCGTTTTTGGATCTTCGGGAGACCTTTGACTCTGTGGAGAGGGATTTATTGTGGACAAAACTTAGGGGGCTTCAAATTGATGACAGACTTTTGAGATTGATTCAAAGGTTACATGATAAGTCTACTTTAATGGTTAGATTAAATTCTGACAGGATAGTCACGAGGGAGATTCCAGTCCAGCATGCGGTGAGGCAGGGGTGCATGCTGGCTCCTTCATTATTTAATTTATTTATAAACGATATAATTCCTTTTATGAGTCAGACACAGTTCTTTCCACCCAAATTGGGGTCACATTATATTGGAACTCTTTTGTATGCAAACGACTTAGTCCTCCTTTCGCAAACCCGGGTTGGCTTAAAAAGACAACTTGAGACATTCTTACAGTATTGCTCTACTAACTGTCTTAGAATTAATTATTCTAAGTCAAAAATAATGGTCTTTTCCAAAGTTTGGCCCAGGAAGACCGATACTTGGGTCCTTGATTGTCACCCTTTGGAGCAAGTTAAGGTTTTCAAATATCTGGGGTTGAATTTTTACTATAATGGGTCCTGTAGGGAACATTATGTACGGGCCAATCAGGCTGGGGGAGGTGCCGCCTCGGCTATTTATAGATTTTTCTCCAGATCCGGTAGAATGGATTACAAGCTTGCTCTTCAGGTATTTAATGCAAAAGTGTTAGCACAGGTACTTTATGGAGCTGACTTGTGGGCCCCTTTGGTCCACGTGAATTTAGATGAAGCCAATCGAGGTTCTTATGCTCCCTGGTTTGTGCCCCCAGGATTTACCGGTTACCGGTTCTATGAAAACCGGATTCCCAGATTAAATCCGGTATACCGGTACCGGATTTATTTCATTGGTTTCAATGGGGTGCTGTGTCCCCATTGAAACCAATGAAATAAATTAATTCCCTCCCCCTCCCCCTCCCAGGCTGCGTGGGTGGAAGGGGGGACACCCCCCACCCACCCTGCCCAGCCTGGATTTTTGTTTTAAAAAAGACCCAGAGGCGAGCCCACCCCCCAGCACCAGCGGCCGTGGCGTCCCCGCAGCCGCCGGTAAGTATGACCCGATCCCTGGGGGGGGTGTTTAACACCCCCCCCAGGGATCACCCCTACTAACGTTCAGTGCGCTTACCTTTGGGAGCTCCATCGGCGGCGGGCGGTCCGGCGGCCTTCCGGGGAAACCCGGAAGTTCCCCGGAAGGCCTAGAGCGTCTCTGACGCCGGCAGCCACAGCCGGCGCTGAGGCCGCCGGACCGCCCGCCGCCGCCGCACCCGGAGCTCCGCAAGGTAAGCAAGCACTGAACTTTAGTAGGGGTGATCCCTGGGGGGTTGGGGGGGTGTTAAACACCCCCCCCAGGGATCGGGTCATACTTACCGGCGGCTGCGGGGACGCCGCGGCCGCTGGTGCTGGGGGGTGGGCTCGCCTCTGGGTCTTTTTTAAAACAAAAATCTAGGCTGGGCAGGGTGGGTGGGGGGTGTCCCCCCTTCCACCCACGCAGCCTGGACTCGGGGAGGTTTTTTTTTAAAAAAACTCTTTTCCTGGGGCTTTAAGTTTTTTTACATTGCAGCCATTTTTAAATGGCTGCAATGTAAAAAAATCCGGTACCCTGGAATCCGGTACCTGGTCCGGATTACCGGGTCGAATCCGATAATGCCGGTACGCCCGATACCGGCATTATCGGATACCGGATTTTACCGGTTTCCCACCCCTAGTAAGGACAATTGCCTGCGTGCTAGTCCACAATTAGACGGCTGCGCCACGAGTTCCAGTTCCCTCCAAGAAGACCTTTTGGATCTTCCCGAAGTCTATCACGACTATCGAGAGGTCTTCAGTAAGGTGCGAGCATCGGAGTTGCCACCCCACTGCACGTATGATTGCCCGATTGACCTCATTCCAGGAAAGGAACCTCCATTCGGAAGACTCTATGCTCTCGCGGAACCCGAGCTTCAGGCCCTGCGGCAGTACTTAGATGAGAATCTACAGCAAGGTTTTATCCACCATTCTAGCTCCCCGGTGGGAGCACCGATCTTTTTTGTTACTAAGAAAGATGTGTGGACTACAGAGAACTCAATAGTATCACGGTATCACGGTAAAGAATCGATATCCTCTCCCCCTTATTCCAGAGTTACTGGATCGACTACATGGGGCGCAGATATTTACCAAGTTGGACCTTCGGGGGGCGTATAACTTGTTACGGGTGCACCGGGGCGATGAATGGAAGACCGCCTTTCACACTCGCTATGGACTATTCGAGTACCGAGTTATGCCGTTTGGCCTTGCCAATGTACCGGCCACCTTCCAACATCTTATTAATGAAGTCTTCCGGGACATTCTTGATGTCTACGTAGTAGCCTACCTGGATGACATATTGATCTACTCCCTTACCTTGGAACAACACATCCAACATGTTCGAGAAGTGCTACATCGTTTGCGACACTACCAATTGTATTGTAAATGCGAAAAATGCTTTTTCCATCTTACGTCGGTTAGCTTTTGGGGGTTTATCATCAGCCCATCGGGGGTGATGATGGATCCCCAGAAGGTCGAGGCCTTACAGCGTTGGCCGCCGCCTAAGGCGGTCAAACCCTTGCAGAGATTTTTGGGCAGTACCAATTACTACAGCCAATACATCCACAATTATGCCGAGATTACAACACCCTTGACCCGACTCTTAAAAAAGAATCAACCCTATCAGTGGGGCCCAGACCAGCAGTGTAGCTTTGAATTTTTGAAAAAAACCTTCATGATGGTGCCCCTGTTGCAACATCCTCAATTCACCGAACCATTCCATGTGGAGGCCGATGCCTCAGCCCAAGCACTAGGAGCGGTGCTGTTACAACCTGCAGAAAACTCAGACACCCTCCTACCTTGTGCCTACTACTCGCAACAGCTTACTCCCACAGAACGAAACTACAATATCTTGGATAGAGAACTTCTCGCAATTAAGGCAGCGTTTGAGGTTTGGCATCATTATCTGGAAGGGGCTCGCCACCCCGTCACCGTCATCACTGATCATAAAAACCTTACATTCTTGCAAACCGCCCACATTACAAATACTCGTCATGCACGTTGGGCCCTATTCTTCGCCTGATTCGCCTTTCACATCCGCTATCGGCCTGGACGCCTACATGTGCTAGCAGATGCCTTGTCTCGATACAATGAAGAACGTCCGGTGGCCCCCGCTATTCCAGATCGTATCCTTAGGGACAAGAACTTTGCTGCTATCTATCTATCCCTTGCCAAGTTACAAGAAGCATCCACACAGGAACTCTCCCCGGCCCGGGACACGGAGGTCACCCTACAGGAAGGGATCCACTTGTGGCAAGGACGTATAGTGGTGCCCCCGTCATGCCGGGAACATGTTATATGGGCACACCATGAAGCCCCCACGGCCAGACATCTGGGAATAGAGCGAACACGGCAGTTAATCCAGAGAGGGTTTTGGTGGCCTACACTCCGTCGTGATGTGCAGCTACATGTGGCCAGCTGCACCATGTGTGCACGAACCAAGATACCCCGTCAGGCTCCAGCTGGTTTACTAAAAGTAACCCCCATACCCCCAGGATGCTGGCACAGCGTAGGATTGGACTTCATCGTGGATCTCCCTCCGTCTCGACAATACACTACAGTATTAGTTGTGGTTGATCATTTCACGAAGTTGGTGCACTTTATTGCATGCAAAGGATTACCCACGGCCAAACAGACCACCCTTCTGTTTATACAGCATGTGTTTAAGCAACATGGATAACAAGCGATCGCGGTACTCAGTTTACCTCGCGTTTCTGGAAGGTGCTTTTCCACGCACTCCAGGTCACTCTAAAACCGATTACAGCATATCACCCCCAAGCCTACGGACAAGTGGAATGCGTTAATCAAAATATGGAGCAGTATCTGCGTTGTTATATAAACTACTTACAAGACGATTGGCATACATGGCTCCCACTGGCAGAATTCACCTATAACAATGCTCCAAATGCCTCACTTGGTACATCACCCTTTCACGTCACTTATGGATTCCACCCACAAATTGGAACCATTGAATCCCCACCAACTACAGTCCCGGCAGCCGGGGCCTTGATTCAACGCATCCAGGAAGCTCAAGCTATAGCCCGACGAGTGCTCCAGCAGGCTCGCCTCCAGTATAAAACTCAGGCGGATAAACACCACCGGGACTGTGCTCCTCTCTGTCCCGGAGATCTTGTTTGGATAGATCGCCGATGATATCCCTCGTCACGGTTATCTCCCAAACTGGATGCGTGATTTATCGGGCCGTATCCTGTCCTCCATCGAGTCAATGAGGTAACTTACACCATTCAACTTCCCCCCCATGTCCGTATCCACCCTACCTTTCACATTTCATTCCTCAAATGCATTCCCCCTGGAACCTCTCCGACACCACCCACACCACCTGGTCCCGTTCTCCAGTCGGCCACCGATCCGGAGTTCGAGATCCGGGTCATCTTGGACTCATGCTGGTCTCGAGGGAAATTATAATACCTCATCGACTGGATGGGTTACGGGCCAGAGGACCACTCTTGGGAGCCTGCCTCCTTCATGCACGCTCCTCGCTTTTATTATTATTATTAACAAACATTTATATAGCACCAGCAGTGTACCTGGCACTTTACAAAGTAATAAAATAGACACGGTCCCTGCCCCTAGGGCTTACAATCTGAGAGACAGGAGCTGGGGGAGAGACATAGGAAGGGGAACAGAGGGAGAGACAAGGGGTCTAACATTCATGAAGATGCGAGGTCTCAAGTGCACGTACTTGGCTTGGTTACGATGAGAATGACAGCAGGCAGGTCCATGTTGCAAGGATAAGGGTAAACCGATCGTAGGTATAGGAATAGTGGCTCAGCAGTATAAAGAGTCAGACAGAGCAGAGCGAAAGAGGTGAGTTTTAAGGAGAGATTTGAAGGTATGAAGGGAGGGGGCAAGGCGGATGTGGACAGGGAGGGTGCGTGCCTTTCACCTGCGCCACCCCGCTCGGCCTGGGCCCCCCAAGCCCCCCAGTCGGCGGCCTCAAGGGGGGGGTATGGTCAGCTCCGCTGCCCGTAGGAGGGGTCGGGGCCGCGCAGACCAGCCCCGCAGGCAGAGAGCGGAGCCGGCCCCTAGCCCGGCCCCACCCCCAGCAGAGACACAGCACGTAGGGTCTTCAGCAGAGGTTTCCCTAGCGGGAGACACAGTACGGCCTGCGACCACACCCCTGACGTTGGGGACACATGAAGGAGTTCCCCTGCCCCTGCCGCGGTGCTCAGAGCGCATGCGGGTGCGCACAGGGGCGGGATCTAGCAGTTAAAAGCCAGCGCCGCCTGGGAAGCAGCGCTGGTGATTGCAATTGAAACCGGCCCCCCGATTGAGCTTGGCAGCGTGTATTCTGAGAACGAGAGTTAAGTAGATTCTTGTGTGTGGACCTCCCACCCCCCCCGGACCTTTGAGAGTGCTTGAGATTGTGAGAGCGTTTGTGGAGATTGTGAGTACTGTGACCTTTCCTCCCCTCCCTGGGATTACCACACTTCTGCGTGCATTTTTCCTGTTTCCCCACCACTTCACCCCGGGCCCTCAACCATTGACACCGCTCCTTCACATACCGTTCCTCCCCTTCCCTGGTTCCCCCAGCTTGTGTGCATTACGGTTGTTGGGGCAGACACTGGTCTCCTTGCTAAACCACACCCAATGATGATAGAGACCCATTCTCTGTGAATAGAGGTAAGGCCTAACTACTATCCTGACGGGCATCTATCCAGGAGGTCGCGCGCCCTATAGCAGGTTGACCAGGGAGTGTAAGTGGGGTGTGTGTGTGTCTTTTCCCCCCTTCCTGGTGACACTAGGACAGGATCAAATTGAACCATGAGTTCCACTTGTCCCAGGAAATTCCCATTGTCATGGCTATACAGTGTATCGTTGGTACCACAAAGTGCCATGTTATGCACAGCTAAATATCTGATTATAGCAATCAGTCTTTCTAGTACTTTGTGCCATTTATTAGTCTCCATTCTTAGGAGTTCCTTTGTATTTTGGTCAATAGTTGTGCCTTCAGTAAGTCTTCTGTGAAGCTTGGTCCATTTTAGCATACTTTCCATGTGTACCTTGGATTTCTCATGATTTGTCAGTCTTTCCGATAAGTGCTTCCAGTCACTATATCCACTATGCGTCACACTATGTTTGGGACCTTCCTGAAGCAGCTTGCATGAAAAGCAAAATACAGAATCCTTTGATTTCGAGTACACAAGCCAACGCCGCTCAACTCTCTCACCGTTTGGCAGGATCCAATAGTAGTATTGAGGGGAGAAACAATGATCCCATCTGCCATCAGATGCAGAGATTGGAAAATTGTAGTCTACTAACCTGCATGGACCGTGGTGTACAATAGCTTCTCTGTCTTGTGAATGCAGGCTTTCCGGCCAGAGCCCAGGGTCTTCAAGGTTTGGGGGCAAATCCTGAGGCACAACTGTCTCCTCTTCAACTGTATGGAAAGTGGTTTCTGCATCACTCTTCTCCACTTCTGATTGATCTGCATCATCCAGGAGGTCAGTGTCTTCATCTGTTACACCTGGCCTGCCGCCCAATTGACCTTCTGTTAGAATCTGGTGGCAACTTTCCACATCACGACCACTTTCAATGTTCACATCTATTCCTGCTTCTGGGCTTCTTCTTTCAGGAGATGTACTTGCACTGTCGGCAAGAGATGTACTTGCATCATCTTTTCTGACTTCTTGGCTTTTTGGCTGAAGGAAACAATTAAGTGATCCTTGCTGAGAGCGTTCAAATAGTTCCTGTGCCTCCTTTTCTCTTTCTTTTAGCTGATCAAGAAAGATACTTCCAATTTGCATCTCTCTCTTTGTTCGTCATCTTGGTAGACAATTCCTGAGAATGTGTGCAGGAATAGAAACTGTAGTTAGTTGAAACTTAAGCTTTCCTTGGTATATATATTTGAGAAGCCACCTAGGGGGGAAAAGAACAAAAACCTCAAGGCCACACCTCCCAGAGAATGTGCAGTAGGAAGGAAGCTTACAAAACATGACAGAAAAATGAGAACAAAGACTAGTTTCAATAAACACTTGACACCACAGAATTCTGAATCCACACAGAAGAGAAGCCATTAACCAAACCTTGTAAGTCTTGATGAAAGAGGAAAAGAAAGAAGATGAGATTTAAATGGTGAATGTGGACCGGTGATGCAGCGGCAGAAAACAAAGGAATTGGAAATATGAAAGTATATGTAAGTGTATACAGAGTTCATATTATATCTCTTCTTCACAATCTACATTGAAGTAATCACAGAAGAAATTGTACATGTAAGTCTTTCAAGAAATAAAGTTAATCCATAATGAGATAAATGGACTCCATCTGATGCATAAAAAATATTGGTTTGGGGATCAGAATCATTGTATCAAATACTACAAATGCCATGGTCAGACAAATATGCCCCAATACATTTATTTATTTTTTTAGTTGCCTTGTGGGTCACTTTCATGTTGGTCGAATACCAGTTTTTACGCCTAAGTATCAGTTCAGACAAGACAATTTTAGTAAGTGGAAACATCTGTAAGATATTTGTGATTGTCAATTTCATATCATATAGAAGTTCAAGACTTTTTATTTCCCCTATATTGTTGCCTCCGAAGTATATTACCCGAATGTCTGGAAAGTGACTGCAGCGAGTTTTTGTTTTTTGTTTTTCTAAATTGGGCAAAATATTTTCCCAATACATTCCTCCCTTTTTAATCCCGACAACTGTAGCACTGGCAATTCTGAGATTATGTTCTGTGTTGGGTTGCAGACAAAAATTTTCTAAACGACTGAAATAAGAATCTCCAATCATCCATATAACTCTTGCAGGTGACTCCACAATTAAACTGGGGAGGAGAAGACGATAAGAATCTGAGAATGATGAAGTCAAACAGCAAGGGCACACAGACAAGAGTTCTCACTCAGTGACTACCATTGCTTACTTTCACTGTAGTTGCTCAACGCAGCTCACCCAAACCTTACTTTCGAAGGCAGGCTCCCCAATGACACCTCCAGGGACTGACTCCCCCCTAAAGCTGCGCTACTCTCTCCTACCTGTTACTGTCACTTTGCCTGGAAGATACTGCTGTGCTTCTGGTGCCTCAAGATAGCTCTCTCTCTCTCTCCAGGAAAGGGGGCCCTGTGGAACGGATACAGATATTAGAGCATAATATAGGTGGCCCCCACCCCACGAGGCCAGGCATGTCCCGAGGCCCCAGACCTCAGGTCACACACCCCCAGGCCCCAGGCCAGACCTCAGGCCCCACCACCAGGCACCAGGCCCCACCACCAGGCCTCAGACCCCACCACCAGGCACCAGGCCCCACCACCAGGCACCAGGCCTCCCCCAGGCCTCAGGCCCCATCACCAGGCCCCAGGCCTCAGACCCCACCACCAAGCCCCATGCCTCCCCCAGGCCAGGCCCCACCACAAGGCACCAGGCCTCCCCCAGGCCAGACCCCACCACAAGGCCCCAGGCCAGACCTCAGGCCTCCCCCCAGGCCAGGGCCCACCACGAGGCCCCAGGTCAGGCCTCAGGCCTCCCCCCAGGCCAGGCCCACCACGAGGCCCTGGGCCAGGCCTCAGGCCTCCCCCCAGGCCAGGCCCCACCACAAGACCCTGGGCCAGGCGTTAGGTCTCCCCCCAGGCCAGGCCCCACCATGAGGCCCCAGGCCTCCCCCAGGTCAGGCCCCACCATGAGACCCCACCATGTCGAGGCCCCAGGCCCCACCATGTCAAGGCCCCGTGCTGCACGCCCCCACCCCCCACCTTCCTGGGCCTCACCACGAGGCTGGACTGGGCCTAGGCCTCACCATGAGGCTGGGCTGGGCTGGGCCTCAGCCTGACCACCACCAGCCCCCCCGGCCCCACCCCACCACCAAGCCTCGTTTCCCCCCCTGCTAGGCCTGCCCTGGCCCCAGTCCCACCACCAGGCCCTAGTGCTACCTCACACCATGACACCCCACCACCACTAGGCCTCACTCAC
>QEPC01013775.1:468442-487577 GCA_003113815.1 Sphenodon punctatus | reverse complement strand
TGGTGTGGCGGCGCTGGTGGGGGCTGGGTTCCTGACACAGGCACACCCGTGGAACAGCAATGACAGCAGCAGCAGGATTTGCCTGTACACAGCTCCCACTGAGCCAGGATGGTTGGATCTGCCAGGGAATAGCTCCCATACAGCAGCAGACATCAGCAGCAGGATTGTGGGAGCACATTTGGATTGGCCAGAGCAGAGCACCCATGGACCAGCAGACGGCAGCAGCAGGATTACCAGACCAGTGGTGCACCTCACCCAGGGTTGCCAGGGTAGGGAGACAGGCAGTGTGGCATGAGAGGCAGGCATACTGAGGCAAGGTTCAAGCTTTGCAACCTGGGCAGGCGGACAGGCAGTGTGGCATGAGCAGAAGGCAGGCAGACTTATTCAGGGTTCAAGCTTTGCAACCTGGGCAGGGGAGCAGGCAGCGTGGCATGAGCAGAAGGCATGCAGATTGAGGCAGGGTTCAAGCTTTGCAACCTGCTCGGGCGGGCAGGCAGGCAGCGTGGTATGAGAGGCAGTAGGGAAGGCAGGCTGGGACCTTGGCACCAAGTTGGCAGGGCACTCAGATAGGCTGGTGAAGACTGTGCAGCATGAGAGAGAGAGCCAGTCAGATATGCAGGCTGAGATCATCTAGCTAGAGGCCAGCTGGCAGACTTACAGTTTCCCAATGCCACCCTGCAGCATGCAGTCAGTCAGATAGGTCGGCTGAGGCCATGTAGTATGAAAGAGAGAGAGAGAGAGGGGGGAGGGGGGCATGGAGGGTGCCACTGAAGCAGTGGGAGGGAGGGACAGCACCTCAGCACAGCAGCAGCAGCCCTTATTGATGAGGAGCCCCTTCCCAAGATTGCCCCTGGCATGGGATGGTGTGTGCACTACTCCACCATTACTCCTTGTCCAGGGGCAGCTTGGGGAATCCCAGAAGTGGAAGGTTGACCTTCAAGAAGATCAACTGCTCCACCAACTTGGCCCCCAGTCTCAGGCGGTGTGGGGAGCAAATGTACCCTGCCACAGAGAACACCCGCTCATTGGGGACACTGGTTGTTGGGCATGACAATAATCCCCTGGTCACTTTGGACAGGGCTGGCCACATGTTGGTCTTGCCGGACCATTAGGCCAAGGGATCGCACAGCTCCTCATTCAGGTAGGTATCAACTGCTTCTGAGGGGGCCATCATACTCCCTCTCATAGCTGTCCCTGGACACCACCACCCCCACTGCCCTCAGCCACACTGTCAGTCCCTGCCCTTTTTTGGGTCACACAGAGGAGGAGCTGCTGGCAGTAGGGGTGCAGCTGCTGCTAATCCTGCTGCTGCTGGTGCTGCTGCTACTGCTTGGGCTGGGGTCAGGGACAGACCCCGCTAGCTGAGAGGGGTGGCTGCTCCCACTCCCACCATCCGCTGGGGTGTCCTGCTGCTGCTGGCACCGCAAACTCTCCAGAGCCCGCTCTGCCTTCCAGACTCTCCCCACAAGATCATCCTTCCACATGGCATAATGGGCTGACTTGCATGCCACGCTGCCCCTGACCCTGGGGTCCAGCATTGTTCCAATAACATATTCCCCCCCGCTGCAGAAACTTGTTGAACCTCACCTTGAGGCCTGTCTTGAGCTTCTGCATCAGCCCAACCACCTCAGCCCCCAGCTTCTTGCCCCTAGTGCCACAATCCTGCCCCTGCAGCATGATCTCCTCCAGACTCCCGTGGAGACTCCCGTGGAGACTCTGGACCAGAGGGGTCACCTGGCTTTTGGTGGCCGTGGAGGAGCTGATGGTCTCTGTCACCTCATGGAACGGTCTGAGAACTAGGACCATCTGTGCCAGGATCTCCCATTCTGGCCCATTGAAGCCTGGAGGTGCCCCGCTGTCCATGTCCAATTCCACCTGATGCAAGGTGGCTTTCTGTTCCACAAGCCGCTCAAGCATCAGGAAGGTGAAATTCCACCTCGTGGACACATCCTGCACCAGCAGATGCCCTGGGGAGCCTTGCTCAGCCTGCTTGGCCCTGAGAAGTTCACTGCCCTTAACACTGCAGTGAAAGAGCCCCGCCAGCTTCCTCCCCCACTCTATCAGGGAGCTAAGGGTGCCTGCCCCAATCCCCTTCTCCCCCAAGCCCAGAGTGTCCATGACCACCAGGTGGAGGGTGTGTGCTATACAAGGGATGCTGGTAAACTCCTCATCGCGGACAGCCCTCACTATATTGGATGCATTATCTGTCACCACACACCCCAGGGTGAACGGTGCACCAAGCATTACCCATTCCACCACCACGGTGTTCAGGGCTGCCTCGAGGTTCCTAGAGGTGTGGGGGATGTCCGTTACTTGTGCCTGAAGCAGGACCCACCTATACCCTGCTTCAGGGTCCCTCCTGCCACTGTCCAATACGAACTCTGGGTCCTTCCACTAGTGCGCCGTAACTGCCATGTACGCATGTCGGGCAATCCAGCTGGACCACAGGTCAGTTGTGAAATGGACAGTGGCACCCCCAGTCCCTGCCAGTGCCAGCTGCTCCTTCACTCTGTCCTTCAAAGCCCTGTACAGGCCTGGCACCACCGTACAGCTGAGGGTGGTGCGGCACGGCAGCTTAAACTGCGGGGCCAAGAACGCCATCAGCCACCTAAAGCCCGTGTCCCAACCATGGAGAAGGGCTGCCTGTCGACCACAATCATCTCGCCCAACAGGCAAGTGGCTTTCACTTGAAAGCCACGCCGCCCTCCAGCTGCCACCACACCAGCTCCTCCATGGTCGGCTGATGCTGCTGCTTCTCCTGCTGCTCCCCCCTAGCAGCGATACTGCTCCTGCTGCTAGAGGCAGCCACTGGAGTGAGACGGTTGCCCGATGAAGGAGGACGAGTGGATGCTTGGATCGCGAACCCGCTAGCATCCATTGACCCAGCCTGCCTGCTTAGCAGAGCAGCACTGTGGCATGTTTTAAGGTGCCTGGACATGGCTGTTGTCCCAAGGTTGGTGAGCCCATGCTTCACCACCTTGCTGCACAAAGTGCAGCGCACCTCCCAAGGATCATCCGCCCGCACCACTTTAAAATGGTCCCAGACCCATGATTTTCTGCGCCCCACTGCCTTCCAGCCTGCACCACGTGACGCACTTCTGGGAGGGGCAGGAGTCAGACATGGTGGCACATGCAGTGGTGACACACCTTGTGGAGGGACAGCCACCACCTCATCAGCACCAGATACGGAGACCTCCTCCACGGAAATCTCTGCATCACTGTCCCCATCCCCAAACAGAGTGATGGAGGTTGCTGGACTCCCCATGCTGCTCCCACTCTGAGCAGCACTCTCCCCCTGCCCCCTATAGCTGCTGCTGCTGCTATACTCCCTGCTGCCAGTGCCTGGGGATCGGGCCCTGCCTCTAGCAGTCGAGCTGTGATCAATCTCAACAATGGGGGAGTTGGGGGACAATGCTGGCCCTTGGAATACTTCATCCCCTGAATCACCTGCAACCACAGGTGACACAGCCACCACAGCCTCTTCCACTGCTAGGAGGTGACACCCAACCCCCTGGCCCTTAGTGCTGGGAGAGCGAGCCCCAACATCAGGCCTTCACAGCTTGGAGTGTGGGAATGTGCTTGGGGTGCTGCTTCTACCCACTGCTGGCACTCTGATGGCATGGCCACTGCCACGTGCCTCATTGGCTGCCTTACAGGCAGCAGAGTGGCCTCACCCTCTCCTACCTCCCTTCTCCATTTCTCCAACCCAAAGAGAGCACAAATATTTTATATAATTTTTTATCTAATATTATATATATATATATTACACTAAATCTAACTACTATTAACTATCTAACTACTACTATTATAAAACTAATGGAACTAAATATCTATAATTAAGTTAACTTAACTGTAATATCTAACTAAATATCTATAATTAAGTTAACTTAACTGTTAAATTTACTAGCACTAACTCCTACCTAACTATACGTATTAACTTAACTACTATAATATCTACAGATAGATAGACAGATAGATAGATAGATAGATTAGAGTAGATGATAGATAATATTACACATGGATGTGTGGGGGGACGCAGCCAGCTCAAAACAACACAGGGAGGGTTACAAAAACTGAAATAAAACTTAAATCAACCTAATCCTACTTTTATAAATAAAAAAACAGGGGAAGGGAATGAGGAATGGAATATGGAGGGAGAGGAAAAGGAATGGATTCAGTGGAGGGTAGGGAGACAGAACACAGGGATGGGTAAAAAATAAAAACAACAGCTAAATCTATCTAATCTAAGCTAAATAAATGATAATATGGAGGTAAATGGTTTGGATGGGTGAAATAGGAGGAGGATGGGAATGGATTGGGGAGCTGGGAACTGCTGGGAGAGGAAGCCTTCTGAAACGTGTGCTGTTCAGGAACAGTGACTAGCTCAGAAGGTGTTGGTAGGGGGGAGGGCAATGAGTTTTGTTACTTGCTGCGCCCACCTCACCGCAAGCCTCACTGGCTCCATGCAGCCTAGCCCGTAGTCAATCGCAGACTGCAAAGCCAGTCTGGTGATGATGATTCGGCAGGCTTGCTGCTACTCCAAGCTGCTCCACCCCTGGTGCCAGAAAGTCTGCTCCTCAGCTGACTCCCCCTCCCTGTCACGTTTTTGCCTTTCAGTCACGTTTTTCCTGCCCAAACTCAACCAAATGCGGCCAAACATGAACGAACTGTTCGGTCATTTTTAGGTTCAGTTCGGCCATTCAGTTCAGTTCAGAAGTTCGGTTCAGAAGTTTGGTTCGGACGTCCGAACAGATCGAGTTCAGTCTGAACTCCGAACTTCCGAATCACATCGCACATCCCTACTGAATATGAGACTAAGAAAACAGGGCTGCAGCAAGCAAGCAAGCAATGACATAGACTCATGGAGTAGACAGGAGAATGTGGACCGCGGCTAGTGGAGCAGTTGGTGAACAGAGACTGCAGAAGTGAGTAGGTGGCCACAGAGACTAAACACAATAAATTATAGGCGAAGGATGCAGAGGGTGTAGAACCCACAGAAATGATGGCAAAAGCCACAACTGATCCTGCCCCAGATTATATTCTTGCCTCAACAGAGGATAGACTACAAGATCATTCCAGGCACTAGCGAGGTCTGGGAAGCTCTACTAACTAATGGACTGCTCCAAAATAAAGTTCGAGGGTGTTCATTTATGCGGTTCTGACTTTACTGTGCCTAAGGAATTTACCATTTAGACTTTCTTTCTTTTTTTACCACCCTGTGTAAAAAAAATAAATATTTTTACAGCTGGTACCTGACTGCTTATTGGGAGTGCATGAGTATCTTGTTTTGACAACTAAAGTGCCTTTAACACTTGCCTCCAAGTAGTACACAGAGCACACTAATTGAAAGGCAGAGGGTCAGTGCCTTCAATATAATTGTAAGATGGTTTCTCAAACATTCAGCTTCAGGACACAGGGTGGCAGCTGGTCAAGGCTGGCTTTAGAATAAGGGGGGACTGAGGCAAAGATAAACTTTGCCCCCCCCAGGGGGGCACCCTCCACAAGGTCCTAGAAGTGGTCATGTTTGGGGCTCTGTTGGGAAAGAGTGGGGGACAGGCAACACACCCTGCCCTGGAGAAAATAGAGGCCACTTCAGGGGCCCCATTAAGTAGAGAAAATAGTGGGGCCCAGGGTGGACACCCCAGGTCTCCGTGTGGTAAGACTGGTCCTGCAGCTGTTCCAGAAGCAGAGGATGGGACTTCCCTCCATTAAGGTATGCTGCAAACACCAGAAACTATATTTTACGTGCATTGCATTAAAACACATGAAAATACACATTTTGTATCCAAAGAAGCAAACCTCAGTCAAGTCAGGATTATATTTAGTCCCTCTCCCATTCTCCACTGAAGTTGAAGAGACAGCCAAGAACAGCCTGTCGCTTTTATCTCAGGAACAGCTGAGGAGAACTCAATATGCCTTTTCTAATAATGCCCTTTCTTGAGCTATGTTGGGGGTTTTTTTCTCCTCCACTTTTAATTCCCTTCTCAAGGATTGTGCACAGAAAAGCAGGGTTTCTAGGCTCACAGGACCACACACTGAGATTCACTGGAGTTCTTTTGTCCAAGGTTTAAGGTTGTTTAATCAAAAATGCATATAATACTTATTTTTTAAAAAATATAGCACATTGGCAGCTGATAGGAAATGGCTTTTTTCCATCTTCTGATTTAAAACTTAGTCAAAGGTGCTCCTTTTCCTCAGCATGACTAACTAAGCCATGTAACTACTCCCTCATGTTAGCACTGAACTCTGTCTTTGTCACCAGGCAGCGATCAGTGAGGGCGTTGCTTTGGTTGTGTGTGTCATCTATACTTCTGAAATGTAAAATTAATACAATGGGCTAAACCCGTTCCTGGTACATCTCAGTTGATTTAAACGTTGTGCACCAGAGATTAAATTTTCTTAGGATCCTTTTCTTAAAAAATTAATTAAAAATATTATAATTGGCAGGATGAGGGGAGTGAAGAGGGCTGTTACTCAAGACAAAAAAATTTTAGTCATGAAATGATAATTGATTTACCACAATCATTGTCATTGTCAGACAGGCTTAACACCCCTTTCTGTTGTAATGGGTCCTAAATAAACAGGAGGCTGTAATGATAATGACAAATTTTGAAAGAAATGTCAAATATGTTCTAGGTCAATGAACATTCACTGAACAGGACCATGATACACAATAATCCAGGAATTTGTAATCCATTCTGCACATCACTTCCTGCAAAATTGTGCCCAGTCCTGATAATCTTATTCAGAGATGTTATCTACACTCACAGAACTACAATTGGGCCCCACCCCTATGCAGACACCTCAGAGGCATGTTTTTTGTCTGAGTTGGTGTCTAGATCAGGGGATTCATCTGTAATATAATTCTCTGTGTTTTGATCATGGTGCGGGATGTAAAGCATGTCCAGAATAAGGAAGGATCTATGTTAGAGAGGTTCAGATAAGGAAGTTTCTACTGGAGTACCAGGGATGCATCTCAGAGATCACTCACAGTGATGATTGCAGAAATGTGCTCCAGGACTGTAAACTACTGGAAAGCAAAATGAGTGAGAGTGATTCCACATCTTATTCTAGCTCCACAAAGACACACACATGGGGATGGTTATGAACCAAACCTAGGTCAGCTGTTCCAGAGAAAAAGCTGGAGCAACTGCTCCAGTCTCTGGTTTGGTCCACATATAGGCAATTCAACATGTGGAGACAATCTTCCTAAAACAGTTCACTGCCACTCAAGGCACTCTGGCCAGACTGGGAGAGGCTGTTGCACTGATTTCAACAAGTAGCAGTCCCTCCCTCCCATTTTCTTACAGGAATTCTGGTTCCTTCCTGGCCAGAGCTGCAACTAGCAGACTGAGAACACTCTGCCTGCAACAGACTTGGCCAGAAAGAACCTGGGGCCACTGCGAGTAGAGATGCGAGTGCTGCACAAGTCCTGGCAGCATCTGTGAACTCCAGCATGTTGCTCTACACCTCCTAACCACAAGTAGGGAGCACATGTTGAAATATCGTAAGAGCTCAAGCCTACAAAGATTTACTCCTCTCCATGCTGTGGAGGAATTTTTATAAGGGATCCTATGGAATTAAGCTACACATAGCCAAAGGAAGGTATCACAAAATGGATGACACCAAAAGCATCTTGGGTAAAACCTACTGCCTAGTAGAAACTATGCCTTTGCCCTTTAGACAGAGAGCTAGTTGCTTCTGCATTCTGCTTTGCCAAAAGCAGACCTTGGAAAGTGCTCCACACAGGCCTTAAATCTAGACACTGGGACTCCTTTTGCCTGTGTTTTTCATAACAAATAGGCCAAGTAACCTTGAAGCTGGAAAGCCCAATAGATTACTGTAGGCACCTTATAGTATAAACAATTCTGCTCATATAGTTTTGAGAAGAACTAACTCAAGTATGTAAACATCATGTGTAAGTGCAGTAGTTTTCCATCACTGTGTTACTGTGTTACGTTGTACTTTGAGTAACATCTCTGTATCTGATGCTTATGTTGTAACCTATAAAATACTTGTGCATTCTGGGAGGGGCAGACCAGTCTGTTGCCCTGCGAGGTTTCAGTACTGCTCTCTCTCTCTGCGCTTTGAGATCAATAAAGAACTTCTGGAAGATTTTACCAGCAGTGTGAGTATGGATTTTTCCTCGACAATGCCAACGTGCAATATTGACAATCCCTATTTCAATGAGGCTGCTGATTCTTTGCAGTTACTGCTCTGCATAAGCATAAGGGCTTGGTAATACTGAGCCCCTAATGCTATGTATGTTCAGCACATCACTTGCCCAGTGTGGGTCATGACACCTTCTACCATCTAAAATGTGCAATTTGCACTTCAGGGTTCATCAACCATAGTATTATAAGGGCAGGGAAGACTATTTAGATCTCTTGGTTTAATGTTCTACATTTTGCAGGGCCACCCACTACATGCTTCCTGTTAGTTTCTTTTCACCAAGCCTGTTGAGTATCTGCAGTAATAATGCCTTTCCAGGTTCCCTTTTGGATTGTATACTATAGTTGTTCTGATACCAGTTAGGATTTTTTTTTCCTAGTGGAGCATTAATTTTCCTCTTATTGTTCCTTGTGCTGGCATCTTTCAAAATGTTTGATTGCTTCTTTTATGTATATTGTTGTTGTGCAGATTTACAGTCTGTGGGTATCCCTGTTTCTTTCAGTCTAGGGCTATACTAAATATTCTTACCCTAAATAACTGAATAACATTCTTCCTCCAAAAGTCTAGAAGTGTCATTTATTGGAAGAGCAAGAAAATCAAAAGTTCTCTTTGGTTATTGCTATAATTTGGATAAATGGAAAATGTGATCATAAATTATAGCATTTTGTACTATTTAAAATAGAATATTTCAATAGTGATGTGCTAGCCCAAACAGATATTGTATTATTACTACACAATAGATCATCCATGTATTATGTATGTCAAGAACGACATATCTCAACAGAGCCCAGAATGTTCTACAAATGTCTGCTCCAGCCATGATGTGAATAATCAAGAAATTTGGTTGCTTAAGAGAGTTTGTTTTCCAGTATTCACAGCATTGTGCATGTAAGTGAAGTGAACTCCATTCAGCTACCACTGAACATAATATACAATGACGGGACCCAGATGAAAAAACAGAACGTGGCAAATGTTTCAAATTGGTGAATAATATGCATATCCACCAGGATGCTACAAATCTAGGCTGACATTTTCTATATGCAATTCCCTTTTGCTGAGTTCCTAAAAATAAGAAGCATTTTAAAACTTATGGTATTTGCATAAGCACCATAAAAAGTAGCTAGAACTTTACAATTAATTTTTATCCTATAGCAGTCACAATATTATTTTTAAACAAACAAACCAACAAACCTACGCACACGTAGATGAGGGGAATCCATTTATTATTATTATTATGGATCAAAATCAAACTATGAATATTGAAAACCATGTGATTCCCCCAAATGTAACATTTGATTGATTTGATTAATTTAGCACCAACCCTCCCACCCTACCCATCTCCCTACCCAAAAGCCTGGTGGAACAGCCAGATCTTACACTGTCTCTGGAAAGAGGAGCGGTCTGGGCCTAGGTGGGCCTCCGTTGGAAGGGAATTCTACAGCCTTGAAGCAGCCACCGAGAACACCCTTCCCATCGTCGCCACCCAGGAAATCCAGGGGACTTCGAGTCAGGTGTCCCCAGCCAACCGGGGTTGCACCATGGCCCAGGGCATGAGGCGGTCCCACAGGTAAGTGGGGTGCAGGCCATTTAGGGCTTTATAGGTCAGCACCAACACTTTGAATCAAGCCCAGAAGACAATAGGCAGCCAGTGCAGAGAACGGAGTACTGGTGTAATGTGCTTGTGACAACTGTCCCCATAAGGAGGCAGGCCACTGAATTCTGCACCATCTGCAGCCTCCGGATTGTCACCAAGGGTAGCCCCACGTAAAGTGCATTGCAGTAGTCCAGTCTAGAGTTGATGAAGGCATGGATGATGGTGGCCAGGTCAGAGTCTGAAACCTCCGGCCGCAGCCGTCGCACCAAATGTAACTCACGAAAGGCACTCCTCACCACAACCACCACTGGGGAATCCAGGTGGATCTGCAAATCAAGAAGCACCCCCCAAACTACGGACCTGAGTGACTAGGAGGGAGGGCAAACCCCATCAATGACAGGGGCCACCACTCTCCCAGCCCTACCCACCAATATCACCTCCATCTTGTCAGGATTCAACTTCAGACAGCTCATCCTCATCCAATCCCCCACAGCCACCAAACACCAGGTGACCACCGAGACTGTCAGGTCTGGGTCTGCTATAAAAGAGAGGTAAAGCTGTGTATCATCAGTGTACTGATGACAATGTATGGTGAACCCTCTCACGACCTCACCCAAAGACTGCATATTGTTACAGGGGAGAGGGTAGGATTGATGGAGAGGATGTGGTAAGGGTAAGGCAGGGAAGGAAGGACCCAACACCCTTGCACCCCGCAGGGTCCCCCACGCACTCCAGCTAAGAACAAAGTGAGGCACAATACCCATCAGGGTAGAATGGTGGCCCAATACCCAGTATGAGTAGCGGCCTCTATCATCATAGGGCACCAAGTGGTTTGTGCTGGAAGAACCCCACCTCTTTCATTCCTGATGCACACACAGACTCACATGGAAGGAGATGGAAATGCAGTGAAGGGAGTGCGGGGAAAGGGGGAACCACTGAGGCGGGTGAGGGGGCAGACGGGGCTCGCACAGCACTCCTGGTGCGGAGGGGGGAGCACCCCCAGGTAGGGGAAGGCACCACCCACACACTCACTCGCCGCTCACTCTCTCTCTCACAGCTTCTCGGGGAATACAACGAAAGGTACACTCCCAGTTTCCCTGCCGCAGTATCAAGGATGGCGTGGTGGGGGCGGGCACCGCCAATGGATTTCTGTGCTGTGTCGGGCATCCCCGTTGCTGATTCTGGTGGGCCAGGGGGAACGGAGACACCCTGACACATATACATGTTGAACAGGAGAGGGGCAGAACAGAACCCTGGGGGACTCTGCATGTGAGGTTCCAGGGAGATGATCAACAGTCCCCAAGCACCACCTGTTGAGTTCTCCCAGTCAGGAAAGAGCAGAACCATTCAAGAACAATTCTGCCCACCCCACCTGGTCCCACAGACAGACCACCATCATCTCATGGTCAATGGTATCAAACGCTGCTGACAGATCTAATAAAATAAAAAGACATGATCTGCCTTGATCCAATTCATGGTGCAAGTCGTCAACCAAAGCCACAAGTGCAATCTCCGTGCCAAACCCAGGGCAAAAGCTGTGGACTGTGAAGAATCAAGAAAACTGACCCGACCCAGATGTCCCTGAAGTTGTTGAGCCACCACCTATTCTAACCTTCCCTGAAAAGGGAAGGTTAGAGACTTGCCAGAAGCTGGCAAGGGAGTCAATGTCAAGCAATGGTTTCTTGAGCAGAGGCTGCACCACCGCCTCTTTAAGGCAGCCCGGCATTCTGCCCTCCTTAAAGGAGGCATTGACAACCCCGGCCAACAATGGTCCTAATGTCTTACAGTAGACCTTGACCAGACAGGATGGGCATGTGTCTAATTCACAACAAGTGACTCTAACTGTCCCAAGGACATCCACCACATCAGTGGGCGACACCCACTGAAACCGATCCCATGAAACCGGACAAGGCTGGGCCTTCATTACCTCAGGTTCTCCCACTGCTACAAGTGTGGCATCAAAGTCGTGATGAATCCAGGCGATTTTATCAACGAAAAAGTTGAAAACATGTCACAGAGAGAACTGGAAGATTCCAGTTCCAAACAGAGGGAGGCTGAACTGACCAGCCTCTGCACCACCCAGGAAAGCTCAGCTGGATGTGACTTCATGGATGCTATGAGGGTAGCAAAGAACACCTTCTTTTCTGCCTGCACAGCCACAGCATAGGTTCTTAAACTAACTCTATGCTGCAATCAGTTGGCTTCAGCACGAGTATGGCGCCACCGTCACTCCTGCTTCATCCATCGCAGGTCATCTGTAAACCAAGGGGACCTGCATTGTCGGCATTCGGTCAATAGCCTCAATCAGCAAGGCACTCCAAAGAGCTACGAGGTCATCAAGTGAACGATCATCAAGATTGGGGGGTCCATAAGTCTCTGGGAATAAACCTACCAAACTGGTTCAGCACCTCTCTGGAGACAGACATGCACTAGGAGACCGGTCCAGAGGAGGTAATGGTTCATCTATGACAAGGATACAGCTATCACCTCCTCCACCACCAGATCCCCTGCCTCAAGGCCAGCACAAAATATCAGGTCCAGGGTATGACCCCCAACATGTGTTGGGCCAACAACCCTCTGAGACAGCCCCATGGTTGTCATGACGGCCATGAAGTCATGCTCCACTCCCCCAAGATCGGCGTTGCTGTGGATGTTGAAGTCCCCCAGAACTAAAGCCCTCAGAGACCGTAATACCACCTCCAACACCAATTCTGCTAGAGCGTGTAGGGATGCTACCATACAGGTAGGTGCACGGTATATCAGCAACAGCCCTAAACTTTCTCCGGCCAAATCAATCACTAGATGGAAGCCCTCTATGACCAAAATAGTTTGCAATGGATACCTCCTCACAGACCAGGTATCCCTAAAAAGAATGGTTACACTGCCCCTCCCCCCTCCTCTGTCCAGGGCTGATGCTGTACAGAGTACTCGACCAGAGTAAGGTCAGCCAAACTTGGCCCCGAATCTGTGTCCAGCCAGGTCTCTGTAATACACATGAGGTCGGCCGACTGGACCAGAATTAATTCCCTGATTGTTGTGGACTTGTTAGCCACTGACCTCGCGTTAATCAGCAACAGTCCCAGACCAGTTTAGCGAGGCCATCACTCTACTCCTGCCTACTCTGAAAATTTCATCCTTGGCAGGGCCTTTTAGAAGCAACCTGAATGCTATTTGAAAACTTTCTGAGTGAGTGGAGACAGAGTGTTGGCCCCTCTCTCCCCTCTTCCCAGTCTTCCTTGAAGAGGTTCCCCTAGAGTCCAGGGTAGGGGCTCGACTGAGCCACCTTACTTCATGGTAGCTATGCCGCTGGGGCTGAAGGAACTAGCTGAGCTAAGAACCATAGAATAATCTTTGAGCATTCATGAAAGACAGGTGAGGAGGTCCTATTAGACTTGAGAAGAGCAAACATAGCATGTAGCTTTGATTGAAAAAGCAAAAAGGTAGACCTAGGGAATCAGTGATTTATAAGGAAAGGTTAGTATGGAACTCAGTATGGAAACTCAGTGTGGAAAGAAAAAGGTTAAGGTGGGATATAGTAATAGTTTTCAAAATGTCTGCCATAAAGAAGACAGAGAGCTATTGTTCTCCATTGCCACTGAGGACAGGACAAGATGCAGTGCATTTACTGTAAGTTTCAGAAGATAAAGAAAGGTTAAATATCAGAGAAAACTTCTTACTTGTAAGAACAATTGGGCAATAGACAAGTTGCCAAAAGAGACTTCAGGATTACCTTCTTTGGAGGTTTTTAAGTTAATGTTAGATGGGCATCTGTCACAGATAATAGTAAAGGTGTGGTGAATTTTTCCTCAGTGAGTGGTTTTATACTTGATGGCTGCTGCCGCCACCACAGACTTCTCTGGGTGGTGGATGCAGCCGTCACTCCATCTGGGATTCACTGGGCTGCCAAAGAAGCATTACAGCAGCCTGGGCCAAGGGCGATGCAGGGATTTATGTCCGCACATCTCCGCCCCCATGCTGCATACACCACACACACACACACCTGGCTGATGGTTGGCCATAGTGGCCAATGACAGCCTCCATGGCACCTGTCCCCCCACCGCCATTCCAGATCATGGTAAGTAAAGCAGGCTATCAAATGTGACAGCCCTCTTTACTCCAGGTTCACTGGCTGGCTCCCGACCATAGTGGAGCTTAGCTCGAGCTGTAACTTGAGGATTTCCCCGAGTGGCAGCTGGGGCTAAACTCCACCATGGTCAGGAGCCAGACTTTGGTTGCATCTGGCAGCCATTTTCAAACATGATGATGGCACCCGGATTAATCAGCACTAAAATGAATGATTAATCTGTGCCACTGTCATGTCTGAAAACACCCAGTGTGAAGATGAACTAGGTAACCTTGATGTCTCTTTCAGCACTATCATTCTAAGATACAGTGCCCACACACTTAGTCACACCATACTTATTTTTGGACACTCTGCTTTTCCTGAAGCAGAGGTCATGATGAGCATGGGGATAGTTACAAGCAGGAGCTATTGTAGATCATGCATGTGGCTATTGCAGATCGTGCATGTGTCTTGAGGTCCCCAAGGCTAGTTGTCCTGAGGAACTTCAACATTCACGTTGACACTGGTTTATTGGGAGCAGAGCGTGAGTTCATGGCTTCCATGGCAACCATTGGCCTGTCCTAGATGGTATGTGGCCTGACACATGAGGGAGGTCATATGTTGGATTTGGTGTTTTGTACTGGCATTGAGGTGGGGGATCCATTCGTGGGGAATATATCGTTATTGCCTTTGTCATGGACGGATCATTACCTTCTGAGGGGCTGTCTCCCAGTGCATGTCTGTCCCCGAGTGGGTGCAGAACTGGGGTGTGCATGTTGTTTTTGTTATTACAATAAAGATAATGAAAATTGTCATTTTTGTTATTGTTATTACGATAATGAAAATAACAAATAATAATAATGAAAATAGAAATGAAAATGACATTTTGTTTTTGAAATAAAGGGGAAAAAACTGAAAAAGTATTTCCGGCTATAACATTTTTTCCCTTATTTGATTATGATGAAACTTGGGGAGAGTGTACCCCCAATGGAGGGCACTATGTGTACCAAATTTTGAAACAATTAGATAAAGGGAACCGATTTTAGAAGCAATTTAATGTTGTGATTTTAAGAAATGTTCCATACAGATTCATGGCTACAATTTCTTTATCTTCCATCAAATTTGCATGAAACCTATAAATATTATGTCCCTCCACAAGCTTAACACTCCTGACAATTATCAGAAAGATTGGATAAAGTGTCCTGATCATAAAGACATTAAAATGAAAATACATTTCCAGCTATAACATTTGTATATTCCACCCTGTTTACAAGATATTTGGCAGGAATATATCACATACCTTCCCTGTTATCTATGAAAAACTACAGGACAATTTGATACAGGGACCCAATTTTATAAGCAATTGATGTTGTCCCCTTAAAGACCATTATTCAGATAAATAGCAGCACATGCAGTGCCAGTCAGAGGCATGCACCCTGCATGGCAGGGGGAGGGAGGCTGTAGGATGTGGAGCAACCCAAAATACTGACAAACACATTCACTGGCCAATTACTGCATGCTTCTAGCTTTACAGGACCAATTGGTAGTGGCTTCAAGGTGGGCATAAGGGCGGCCCTGAGGCGGGCATAAGGGACATAACTGGGACTTTGGGGATAGCATCCCAGCAATCAGGAGACATCCAGGCTGGTCAATTATCATCACAATCCCATCCCGCAGCACTGTGACTGAGGACATAAGAGAATCTCTATTGACCCTTTCCTAAACAGATGCTTCTGACTTCCCAGTAACAAGTGGGGGAGGGATGTTGGGATGGTCACAGCACAGAATGAGGATATTTTCTTGATCTTTCTGCTGGAAAATTGGCATCACAAACCGTTCTTATACCACAGTGACATGTAAGAGACTCCCTGGCATAGGAGCCTTCTCTGCATATGCTGTGCAGGCATATAAAATTGGGACCCTTTGTAACATCTTTCTGATATTGGGTAGAGATGATTGCAAAAGTGTGATATAGATTCCTGCCAAATTTCATGTGCACTGGTTGGACTACAATGATGTTACAGTCAGACATACATTTATATATTAATTGCTTATACCACCAGGACCCATTATCAAATCCTTCCAAAAGTCAGCAGATATCATAAATATAGGAAGGGGTATACACTTGCCATGTTTCATCTACATTAGATGTGAGGCAAAGAAGCTACAGATAAGAATGTATATAAGGAATTTTGCAAAATAAAATAATTTAACTGCTTATATAATTGGATTCCTTTATTCAATCTTTTTGGAATTCAGTACACAAAATGCCTTCCATTGGAGGTATAGGCACTCCAGGTTTCAGCCAAATATAGTGAAAAACAAAAATGTTACAGCTGAATATGTTTTTTCCATTGAAATCAATGGAAAACAAAAACGAAAGCAAAAACAAAAATGACAATTTGATATTTATGAAAACCAAAACGACAGATTTAAATAATGAGAACAAAAAATGAAAAGGACATGGGCCCCTGGTGCACACCTCTTGTGCAGAACCTCTTTGGTTGGTTCACCCCCAGAGACTTATGGAACCAAGTAGGTTCCTGAATGCTCTGGGGGAATTACCCTCAGATCTCAATAGCTGTACTCTTGATGACCTCTGGCTTTTTGGAATGCCTTTTTAACTGAGTCCGTTGACCTGTGGGCTCCTAGGTGTCCGCTTCCTGGGCATCGATGATGCAGGTCCCAATGGTTTATGGAGGACCTGTGTTGGTTGAAGCAGGAAGGGAGGCGGTTAGAATGACAGTGGGGTCGTACTCACACTGAAGATGACAGATTGCAGCACAGAGCTAGTTTAGGAGCCTATGCTGTGGCTGTGTGGACAGCAACGAAGGGTTTCTTTGCTGCCCTCATTACGTCTGCAATGTCGCATCCAGCCAAGCTTTTCTGGGTGGTGAGGGGGTTGTTCAGTCTGGCTTGTCTCCATCAGGAACTGGAGTCATCCAGTGCTCGCTGTTACATGTTTGTCGACTATCCTGCAGATAAAATCACTCACATTCACCGTGACCTTGATGCTGCACTTGATGGTGTGATAGACGGATTAGACGTTATGGATGCTCTGGTTTGTCCTGTTTTGTGGAATAATTTTCCATCGGTATCATCTGCTGATGCAGTTGATGTGCTGAGGGCTGTTTGGGGCACAACTCGTGAACTCGATCCATGTCCATCCTGGCTGGCCAAAGCCAGCTCGGAGATGTTAGGGTCATTGGTGACAGGGGTGGTCAATTCCTTCTTTCGAGAAGGCAGAGTGCCAGGTGCTAGAATGCCTTAAGGAGGCTGTGGTGCGACCTCTGCTCAAAAAAACCATCTCTTGACATTGACTTCCTTGCTAGCTGTCAGCCAGTCTCTAACCTTCACTTTTTAGTGAAGGTTACTGAACAGATGAGTTTTCTGGATCCTTCACAGTCCAGCTTACATCCGGGTTATGGCACTGAGACTGTACTTGTGACCATGGTCAACGACCTCTGCCATGAGTTGGATCAGGGGCATTCAACCCTATTGAACTTATTAGATCTATTGGCAGCGTTTGACACAGTTGACCATGAAATTCTGGTAACTTGCTTGTGGGACTACACTGGGGTGAGTGGGACTGTTCTTCAGTGGTTCCACTAATTTCTGGCCAGTAAAACTCAGTCTATAATCCTGTGGGGACTTTTCTTCATCTCCCCGGGGTCCCACAAGGTTCCATTCCATCCCCTCTCCTGTTCAACATGTATATGAAACCACTGAGAAAGGTCATGAGGGGATTTGGTGTTAGGTGTCATCAATATGCTGATGCCACTCAACTCTACCTCTCATTTTCAGCTGACTCAGGTCCAGCAGTCTTGGTGCTTATGTGGTGTCTGGCAGCTGTGGGGGCCAGGTGATGGCAAGCCATCTGAAGCTGAATCCTGACAAGATGGAAGTGATGTTAGTGGGCAGGGGCTGGGGGTGGGGGAAACTCCTGTAATTGATGGGGTTCACCCTTCTCTGGTTCCTCAGGTTCAGAGTCTGAGGGTGGTCCTCAACTCGCAGCTCTGCCTGTGCTGAACAGAGCACAGACATCACCTGGGATTTGCATCCCCGCTGCTCTTGTTCCCGCTGCTGTGCCCGAGGCAAGGGGGACCCACTTGGCCGTGATGGAGAGGAGGGGCGTGAGTAGGGGAGACTGAGACATCTTTGGAGCCCCCCTCCCTTGGACTAAAACCCAGAAGTGCTGAGGGGCACTTAAGTGAAGGGCCAGCGGCTGTGCTGAACAGAGCACAGACATCACCTGGGGTTTGCTTCCCTGCTGATCTCGCTCCCGCTGCTGGGGTTTGCATCCCCGCTGCTCTTGTTCCTGCTGCTGTGCCCAAGGCAAGGGGGACCCATTTGGCTGTGATGGAGAGATGGGGCGTGAGTAGGGGAGACCGGGACATCTTTGGAGCCCCCCCGCCCCCCCTCCCTTGGACTAAAACCCAGAAGTGCCGAGGGGCACTTAAGTGAAGGGCCGGCGGCTGCGCCACAGGCCACAAGCCAGTGTCCGCGAGCTGAAGGGCCGCAGTCAAAGGGCGCAGCCCTTTGTGGCCTGGAGGGGGTAGAGGGGGGAAGCTATGTCAGGGTAGAAAGTTAAAACAAAAGGGAGGGGAGGAGGAGAAATGGGGAATGAGGGATAAAAAGGAACAGAGGGGAAATGGAAGGCATGGGGTGAGGGAGGGGAGTTCTGAGAGGGGCAAGAAGGGGGAATTATGTGTAGATGGGGTGTCCTGGGTGGGGCTAGTAAAGGAGAGGGGAGAGTGGGAGGAATTTGATAGGCATGGGCGAACAGATCGCGGTTCGTGTTCGGCCGTTCAGTTCGGCCGCGATCGGTTCCTGTGTTCGTGTTCGGTCGTTCGGTCGTACCTCGCGTTCGTGTTCGCCCATTCGGTTCGGCCGTTCGTGTTCGGTCGTTCGTGTTCGGTTGTTCAGGCAGGTCATACGTTCGTGTTCGGCCGTTCGGTTCGTTCGCCATCGGGTTGTGAGTTCGTGTTCGGTTGTTCGGTGTTCGGGTGGTTCGCGCGTTCGCGTTCAGCTGTTCGGCCGGAAATATCGCGGGAAGCCGTAAAATCAGCGTCACGCCGGAAATTCATGTGCGTGTGCGTGAGTGAGGCGAGAGGGTGTGTGTTTGTTTCGGTGGCTGCTTGTGTAGTGCGTTTTGGTGATTGTTTTGGCTGTGCTGTGTGTTTGGGTGGGTTGGTGTGTGTTGTTGGACTGTGGGGACTGTGGTGTGTGACTGTGTGCGAAAAATTAAAAACAAAAACAAAAAATGAAGCGGTCTCAGGGCCGAATCTGCCGGGTGTGGCCACGCC
>QEPC01013775.1:457140-468342 GCA_003113815.1 Sphenodon punctatus | reverse complement strand
AGGACAAGGTGATGGACAAGCTCTCACACAGGCCCTTGCATACACAGGGTAAGAGCAGTTGCTCCCACAGCTTCCTGTGGCTGAGCCTATGGTTTAAATACACCTTGTGGCCAATCAGGAAGCTGGGAGGCAGGGCTAGGGGGGAAAGGGCACAGCTGGGGAAGGGCGTGGCAACACGGGGTGGGGACACGAAGGAAGACACAGGAAGGAATAGTGGGCTGTTAAACCAGCCTGAAATAGCACTAGCCGTTAAGGCAGTGCTTCTCAGTCCTGCAGGGCTGGGGGTTCAAGACCCAGCCCTGACAGTAGGATGTCTGCTGAAGGTTGGGGAATGTGTTGTATTATTATGTATATTGAAATTGCATATTATGGTAAATTGTATATTATGTTAGTTTGCTGTTGAAATGTTGTTCTGGGCTCCCTGCGTGGAAATTTCCAGAATTATTGTTATATTGTTGTAAGCCGCCTCGAGTCCTGTAGGGTATTCAAATATATATGGAATGGAAAATGGAATGCTCAGGTGGCTGCTGTGATGAGGAGTGCATTTTGTCAGCTGCATTTAGTATGGCGGTTATGGCTGTACATCTCAGACTCCGACCTGGTCACTATCATCCATGCCTTCATCACCTCGAGATTGGACTATTGTAATGTACTCTATGCAGGGCTACCCTTGATGATGGTTTGGAGACTGCAGTTAGTGCAGAACACAGCAGCCCATCTCCTGATGGGGACACGTCACCGGGAACATAAGACATCAGTGCTTTGAGTGCTGCACTGGCTGCCTATAGCCTTCTGGGCTCGGTTCAACATGTTGGTTTTGACCTATAAAGCCCTACATGGTCTGGGTCCCACCTTCCTGCCAAATCGCCTCACCCCCAGGATCGGCCCCTCTTCAAAGTCCCCAGTGTACGTCTGATGACGACAATGGGGATGGTGTTCTTTGGCACTCTCTTCTGGTTGATATCCATCTGTCCCCAGACCTTCCCTCCTTTTGGAAGAGATGTAAGATCTGGGTGTTCCGACAGGCGTTTGGAGAGGGAGCGAGGTGAGGGCTGGTTAGGTTGGGAGGGGTGGGTTGGGCTTTTCCTTGGACCGTCTTGTTTTCTTAGTTTTAAAGATGTATAATATTTTATTGTTATGTTCTTCATTGAACATTGTAAGACATCCCGAGCCACTGTGGGCAGGAGGAAGCGGGGTATAAGATTTTTAAATAAATAAATAAATAAATAAATAATATTCACACATACCTTCAGATACAAAGCAGGATTCCTTAAGGCAGCATTTCATCCTTCATGTTTTATTTAATGCAAGAGTGCTGTGTACTTCAGGCCCAAAATTTAATAATGATTTTAAATCAATTTTTAATAATGAAAAACAAGTGTCCAAAATTGCAAGTCAGCATTTAATGAATGCTGATCACTTGTGGCTATAGAGCTGAGTCCTGTTCAAAGGAACAACATGGGGACCTACCTTTCTGGTCATTACGGCATCAGGCCTCAAAGTTCTGCAAAGGACGGCCATCTGTCAGGGATGCTGTAGCTGTGGATTTCCTGCATTGAGCAGGGGGTTGAACTAGATGACCTTTGAAGCATCTTCCAACTCTAAGATTCTATGATTCTGTTATTGTTTTGTACCCAATCTGCCCAAAATGATTTGAGTGCTGCGATTTTGATGGGTATACTTGTTTTTACGGGTATCCTCTTCAGCTCTAGCTGACATACCAGTTACAGCAAGAGGGTCCCCTAAGGTCAGTGTACAGTCCAGTGAAGAAACAATCCTATTTTAACAATATCCCTGAGCACGGCATTGCTACCCCCCTGCAAATGTTCCAGACCACATACTCAAGTCATTGCAAGTTCAGGACCCAAATGTGTAGCACACAGTGGAGCAATATGGTTAAGTTTGTTCAATCCTATAGTGTAATTGTTTTAGCAGGCCTGCTATAACTACACCATCAATAAATGTGGACAGAACCACTGAAAAGGATCAGACTCATCAGCACTAATAAATGGAATATGTGATCCATATAACTGAGTTTCCATTATAAACAGTGTTTACTTACCAGCAGTTTCCCAGGAATTCACCCCACCATGTGTTGATCTTTAAATCCACTTAATTATCCTCCAAGCTCCTTTCTGTTTTGTTCCATACATGGTTGGATAATCTTCTCAAATGAGAAGATGTAGCCCTGAACTTAGATCTCAAACTGCTTAGTTGCAAATGAGGTGCTGATGCAAAAGCCTATTTTAACAGCATAGTAAATGCTCGCACCAGGAACGTTACCCTCGAACATGTCTATGACACCATTAGCAGACATAAAAGGAAGCTACACAATGAAAGAGCACCTAGAAATATTTATCACGCTTAATGATGAGTTAGATTCTAGCAATTATTTTTGTTGTGTTACTGAAATGAAAAAAATAGAGTATATCTTCTCTTCACCAACTTTAAATAGGAAATGTAATGTTATAATACAGACAAATACATAATTTCTAACCTGCATAATAGGGCATCATATAGTCTACTTACAGCCTGGAAAAACTGCCTGACATATCTGCTGAGGTGAATATCATTGGTATTGTTTCTGGTGTTGGCTGTGCCTATGCCATAGTTGGTTATCAATTTATTTTGTACTTGATCAGGGAAGGGAGAGGAATATTTAAAAATACAGAATGAATTCCAAATCACATCAAAGTTAGAGAGTTACTCTGTTGACCTCAGTGGGGAGACGACTGAAATCAGAGTCTTTGGTACATGGAAAACTTACTCAACCAGTCTACAAACCATGGGCACAATCTATGATCCACCAAAGTTAATAGGAATGAATGGATTCTAATGGACAGAGGATTGCACCCCATGACAACAACTGCTATCTGTTTCCTCAGCTGCAGTTTATGGGCAGTAGCAGTCCATTCAGCTATCTGGATACTCCACGCACTCTGTATGTGACTCCAACAAAGTTAGGGGGAAATTCATGTCTTAAGGGGACAAGGAATAAGACTTCCATTACACAGAAACCAGTGCTCACTAACGCTCCATGTTGACAGGGCAAGAGAAGGAGGCTGTCAAACAAACAGATCTTTGAAGGGTATGGAAAGCAAATGACAACTGTGGTTGTATAGTTTTGGCCAATGGAGGCTAAGATTCTCATGTGGCTCTTGGGCACCTGTACTGTGGTTTTAGCCAGAAGTGACTGCCCAGGGACATGTTCAGGTGATCCCCTCAGGAACAAGAAGCTGAGCTACCATTTTGGCCACTGGAACCTCATGGGGGTCCTGGGAGTAGGAGGGCCATGTCTTGTGCTGTTATTGCTGCTGCTGCACAAACCCATCAGACCTCCTGGGAGCCAAGCCTTGATGTGAGAGGGAAGCTGTGCTGTTCTATCCTGGAAGTGGGAGAAGCCTTGATTGATATAATGTGTCTTATGGTTCTCGGATATATGAAAATTTTAAAATGTGGCTCTTGGGCTTGTGAACTTTTCCCACCCCTGGTTTATGGTGTGTTAGTTTATACTAATATCCCTACTCTTTTGGAGGGACCAGCAGTGGTCCCTGTTTCCCCTGGGGCAGGGTCTGGGGGCCCAACTCCCAATGGGGCCCCAAACATGACCACTTTTAGGGCTGTCTGGATGGTGTCCTCAAGGAGAAGAGGCCACCAGGGTCCCACATTTTATCTTCACCCTGGGCCCCGTAAATTCTAAGACTAGCTCTGAGCCTGAGCCAGTTTCCGTAGAAAAGTTAGAGGTATAGCCAAGACCAGAGCCAACTACCATTGACCTTTCCTAAGCCTTTAGATCATGAACCCATTTACAGCTAAGTAGACTGGAAAGGACCATCTAGCATGGATCAAGTAACATTTAAACGCATGGGCACCAATGATGTAATTGAGCACCCAAAACACCTCTCTCAATACGAAGAGCCCCCATAAAGCAGAGCACATATATTAAATGCAGGCAGAGTCATTTTCACGCAGTGAAACAGCGGCTGAATAAAAAGTATCTGATTATTTCTCCTCACATTAATTGAAAAAAAGTCTCTTAGTCCATAGGTAAAAACATGCCCTGATCAAGTTTTCTTATCTCACAGAAGTGGAAAACTTTTAAAACTGACTTTATGTTACACACAAGATCACTGAAAATCACACTTGTGACAATGATGACTCAGCAATGATATTGACTAGTTGAAAAATCCCAGACGTGCCCTTTACCCATCATTTGCATTCAAAGTTTCATATTAAAAACAAGCCAAGCCACTTCAGAATAAACTTGTTTGTTAAAAAATTGATTTACCTTCATCTTCCCTTCTTAAGGAAGCAGACTTTAAAAGTTGTTTTTGTCCTGCCGATCTATTTCCTAATGCTGAAGAAGAGCTTGTGGGCTACCTGGTAAGCGCTGCATTTTCCACATACCAGGGCAGCTCTCAATGGGCTGTGATTCATATCCATTGAAGAACTTCTGGCCCAGGGAACAATTCTAAGAGGAAGGTGTCTCTTTGTTCAATGCCTTATTTAAAGAACAATAATGGTGGTCTCTATTGGAAATAAATTGGCAGGCTAGGAGGACACAGCGGTGCTGGCTTTAGGAGTTGCACAGAGCTAGCAGTTGGGCTTATTTATTTATTTAGATTTGAGGCTCAGGACAGCTTACAATATATAAGAATAAAAATATATAACCCCTCCAACCCACCCACCCCCCACAGCAACCCCCTAGAAATTCCCACCCACCCACCAAACATTTGGCCAAAAAGGAAGGTCTTGATTGTCTCCAGAATATGCTCAGGCTCTGATGGACTGCTAGGGGAAGGGAGTTCCACAACACTTCAGCATCAAACAAGATCAGGTAAGGTGCAACCAGATGAGCTACCTGGGCCCGATCCCTGCACCACCCTGTGGTGGGCAATTGGCTACATCACACTGCGGGGCCAGTGCAAAGAGCTGGGCACATGAGCAGCTGTTGGTGGTGGAGGAGGGTGCACACTCCTCCCCCTCCTTCACCTGACAGCTTATGGGCAAGGGGAGTCTGGAAAGAGCACGCACCCTCTTTCCAGGTTCCTCCTGCCCCATCAGCTGTTAGTTGGTGGATTGGGGGAGAGGGGAGCCTGGGAAGACTCTCTTTGCCCCCATCCACCCGACTGACAGCTGATGGGGGAGGGCCCAAAGGAGTCATGCATGTGCCTCTCTCCCCACCCCAACAAATAGATGACTGGGGCAGGGTGGCCCAGAGGAGCGGGAACTCCTCTAGGATCCCCTGCCCCCAACAGCCTGGGGACTCTGAACTCCCACCCTGGCTGTGACATTGCTGCGAGCAACTGGCGCTAGCACCCATCGCTCACAGCTCACATGGATGCCCCAAGCATGGAGGGGCAAGCATGCCCAGCCACATGGGCTTGCTCTTCCCTGGGCAGTCTTGCCCCATGTGGAGTAAAACTACTCTGCAACACATCCTCAGGATTTCTCCAAGGAAGTATCATGGAGCAAGCAGATGTTCACCCCACCTTGGGGTGAAGCAAACATCTGGCAGCCCTTGGACACACAAGCCACTGCATTCCATGGCTCATTTGTCCAGGGAGAAGCAAGGTTACACAGAGAAGGACAAGCCGCCCTGGGCATCTTGTGTGGCGGCATGAACTGGGCTTATTCATGCAGTGGCTCCAAACACTCCTCTTTATCTTTCAACAACAAAAAGTAGTATGACTTGAAAAAGGTTAATTGTAAACATTCAAGATAGTTAACACGAGGGCAGACTGCAAGGAACTACAGAAGGATCTTGCATGACTGGACAATTGGGAAATCAAATGGCAGGTGAAATTCAGTGTTGACAAGTGCTAGGTGATGCATATTGGGGGAAACAATACCTACACAATGCTGGGCTCTAAATTAGGGATTACCACTCAGGAAAAGAATCTTGGCATCATTGTGGAGAATTAATTGAAAACCTTATCTGAGTGTACAGCATCGACCTAAAAAGGAAAACAAGATGTTAGGAAAAGGATAGAGATTAAACAAAAAACATCATATTGTTTCTATATAAATCTATTTTGCAGCCATACCTGGAATATTGTGTGTAGTTCTGGTTGACCCATATCAAATGACATATAGTAGAACTGGGAAAGATGCAAAAAAAGGGCAGCAAAAATATAAACATTGGGAGGACACCACCTCTGACTGTAAGGAGCTGGGAGTGAACAGCAGGAATAGATCGCTCCCTTATGACCTGTTGGGTATAACTTCAAAGTGACCAAGAGTGGCCACTGTCAGAGACAAGATGCTGGACTTGACAGACTTGATCTGACCCAATATGGCACTTCTTATGTTCCTAGGTTGAATATGATGGTCAGTTACATTTGGGTGCATAAAAGCCTGCCCAAAATTGTCAAGGACAGTATACTGCAGACAGTATAGCCAGAAGGACGGCAATGGTGGGGGACCATTTGATATTCTGTACTGTAGCCCCTGAAGCCCCCGTGTCTGTTGCTTGTAAGTCCCTTCTTCCCTTCTCCCACTGCCAGTAAGTAACCATGCCTCTGAGCAGTGCCTGCTGTCCAGACAGTGCAGGGAACATTAAGAGAAGCCCACACCACTTAGAAGTGCAGTTACCAGCTGTGATCATTGCCCCACCTCCCCACATAGTTCTAGTTCTCAAAAGAGCTGGGCCACGTCATCTACTGCTTAAAAGGTGGAAGGGAAAAATGATCATTTCACCCATCCCACACGATTACAGAGGATTCCTTCCTCCAAAGTTGAAGAATGGCTTTATAGAAGGGGAACATATATAGGTAGAATAGGGAGCAAACCAGGGGTGGATCCAGATAGAGTTACCAGGTGCGCCTTACTTTATGGGATGTCCCTTATTTTAAGGAAACATCCCTTATTTCAGAGCCCCACTGTTCTATAGAACATAATAGACACTGACCTGCCCCCCCAACCCCTGCCCCTAGCTCCTCCCCCCACCCCCCGCAACATCTCAAGTAATTTAAGTGTGTCAAATGTCAGAGTAATTTAAGTCTGTTTCTACATAAATTCATTGTGTACAATGAATTGTATAATGTCTACACTCACATTCTTTACTTCATTGTATGAACTGTACACAGTTTGTATACATGTAAATAACAGACTTAAATTACTCTGACACAATTGTTCCTTGTCAAATTATGATAATAAATGAGTTTCATAATTGTAAAATGTGCAAGTTTAGTTATTGCTAAAAATGAAGTATGTATGGTAAGGAATTTAGTACATACATTACATGTATGTTGATGATAAAATATTAAATATTGCTCTAATTGTGAATTAATATCTATGGTTTTTGGCGTTTATGGTTTGTTGCAATGTATGGAGTGGAAGGTGTTTTGAATTGTAATTGTACTGATTTGGGGGTTTGTGTGTATTTTAAGAAAACTCTTGTACATTTAAGTTTATTTTTAAACTGTTAAGTTTTTTGCTTTGGTTAATTCATTTTAACACTGCAATGTAAACTCGGTACATTTATACAAAACCCAGATCCCCAGGGAAGTACTGGGTCAGTAGAGCCTTTTTTACAAATGTGAATGTGCGCATAGTTTTGCACCAGAAAGACGTGTAAAGAGTCTTTACACATTTTCATACTTGTTCTTCTCTGTCTTATCTTTCCTATGCTTAGTTCTCCACCAACCTGACTGTCCAATAGATTGTATTTCCCTTCCTTTTTGGTTTCAGGGTTTTATTCTTCTAGTTTCTTATTTCTAAATTATCCATCATACTTCATTCCTTTCTTTTTTGTCTTCTTTTTCTCCTCTCCTTTCTTCTTAAGATTTTTTCTTTACAGAGGTCAACCTCTGCTATAGGTCTATAGCCAAACAAAGGTGCTATATGTCCTATAACACTTATGACATAGCCATGAAGTGGGCCCTGTGGAAGAGTTAAATATCTAATCACCTACCATAAGATAGTCCCTTTCCCCATAGCTTGCATATAAATGGTGTGGTGGGGATATTGGGATGCTGAGATTCATGAGTGCCAACAGGAAGGGCACCTCCTTGGACTTTGCTCGCCCCTGCCCCTTCAGAGGGATATGACATCCTGGCATCCCATAAGGCCATGCCAAAAGGAAGAAGTGCAAAGGGACTGTTCTTTCTCTTGTTGATGTGGCCACACTCCCTGGGGAGCATCATGACACTCCACAAGGTTTTGACCATGTCATAAAAAGGGTGGGAGACTCCTTTGCCCTATCTCTTTTCTGTGACTCCCCCCCCCCACACACACACATCATGCCATCCCCATCCGTGCCTTAACTCCAGGACCCTAGAGGACCAACAGTGTACACACAGCAGCCCCACAGTACACTGCCCAACCCTGACATCAGCAGTCATGCTCTACAGAAGAAACAGTGTGGCTGATAGACATCAACTTGCCCAAGATCACACAGTGAGGCCAGATTTTGAACTCAGGACTTCCTGGTCCACTATCTGGCCATTTTAAAATAAACTGGGGTGAGGTGAGGTTAGGCTGAAGACTGGATGAAGTAAATCATTTTGATTGCTCTCCAATTCATGCAACTTTTAATCAACAGAACACTTGTATTTCTGGGGAAAAAAGCTCTTTCATCATTAATGACTGGTATTTAATTAAGTGTGCTTTGTGAAGGAGTTTGTTGATGTGCTTAAAGATAGATGACTAAATTTACTTCGGCCTTAAATATAAATATACTTGGGGCCTTAAGTCTTTGTTTTGAAAAGATGCATTAATGGCAATAATTTTTTTCACCAAGCTGTATTTCCTCAACCTATTTATTTTAAGTTTTATCTTTAGTTGTTGGTTTGCATTAGTATCCTCTGGACTAATAACTAAATAGTAGAGATGGGAATTTTGGTTTCAGATAAAACTGAAAGTACCCAAAAATGGCCATTTTGGATTAATCCGAAATTTCGGTTCTTTTTCAGTTTCGGTACTATTGGATCTTTTACATTGATTTTTGTACTAGATTTTTAACATTGTGGTTTGTCCTCCATTGAAAAACTGTAATGTTAAAAATCCGGTACAAAAATCAATACAAAAGATCCGATAGTACCAAAACTGAAAAAGAACCGAAATTCACAAGAACCAAAACCGAATTTTGCCCAGAGTCCCATCCCTACAAATAGCATTCTTTCCACTGCAACTGACATATTTTCCAAAACAGGGCCTACTAGATTAGATATGAAGGTTAACATTTGTATGGTGATTTTACATTACAAGCACATAAGCTGCTGGCTTCCAACTTGATTTGACTGAACTTGATGTTCAATAGTAAGCTTATAAGTTCCACCAAGACTGTAAATTATTCCAATTGGATTTTAGAGAATGCCAGTAAATCCAGACACTACTTCCTGGTGACTGACAGCTCCCTAATTTTAAGAAGAAAAAGCGCATTGACAGAAGCCTTACCATAGAAATTGTTTCTGTTTTCAAACAGATTACATGAGTCATGAGGATGAAAGGTACTTATTGAGGGAGCAAGACTGGGAGAAGCTGCTGGGAGCCCTGCTTCTGCTGTGGAGATTTCATTCACGTGTTCTTTACTACACTCATAATTCCCAGCTTCCCTTCCACTTGTTACTACTTTTCCATCCTACTAAGCCCCTCCACAATTGAAATAACTGACTCCTATGTACATTTAATTTCCCACGATATAGCTGTCCCTGACCCTCTCTTCAACAGCAAGCTGTGATAAATTCCCTTGAATTTGCATGAGATACCCAAACTGATGTCTTCTCTTTCGCTCCCTGCCATGTCTGCCTTTTTTGTCTATACATGCTCTACCATCCCAAGTACTAAGGTATCCTCCTTCTCTCCAAATATCTCTTTGAAGCAGTGCCAGGTGCAGGGAAGTTGGGGCTCTATGCAAAATGATGGTGTGTGCCCCTTCCTAAATTGAAATGTTTGACAGACACACACTGACTCACCCACTACAAAAATAGAAATGTTGCCATAATTAATTATGTTTATTTATGCGGAGCATCCCCTTCAGTGGCTGCGACTTCCTGTGTTGCAGGCCTTATGGGTCCATATATTACACACATGTTATTTCTAATTTATTCATGGGCACCATGTTTTAGGGACTCCCTCCTGAATCACTGTAATTTATTTTTAATTTTTTAAAAATTTATTTAATATTTATATCCTGCCCCTCCTGCCCACAGGGCAGCCCGGGACGGTGAACAACATTCAATAATTTAAAAAAACAAAACAATTTAAAATACAATACAATGTTGGGAAACCCCCCACCTCACCCCTACCCCTCGCCAAAAGCCTGACGGAACAGCCAGGTCTTACATACATGCCGAAACAGCAGGAGAGTGGGAGCCAACCGGGTCTCCTCCGAGAGCAAGTTGCACAGCACAGGGGCGGTCACCAAAAAAGATCTAACATCGGTGGCCACCTGCCTTGCCCAGGGAACCTCCAAAAAGGCTCCCACGGACGATCTCAAGGGTCGCACAGGCACATGGGGAGTGAGGGCTCCACAGATAAGCAGAGCCCAGGCCGTGAAGGGTTTTAAAGGTTAAAGCCAACACCGTGAACCTGTCCCAGTGCTTTATAGGCAGACAGTGCAGAGCCCAGAGCACTGGTGTCATGTGCTCCCTGTATCCTGCCCCCGTAAGGAGATGGGCCGCAGCATTCTGCACCAGCTGCAGCCTCCAGACCAGCTTCTCGGGCAGCCCCATGTAGAGCGCGTTGCAATAATCCAGTCTCAAGGTGATGAAGGCATGGATGACAGTGACGAGGTCAGAGTCTGAGAGATACGGCCGAAGCCGCCGGACAATATGTAACTGCTGAAACGCACTCCCCCCATGGCCACAACGTGAGATTCCAGGCTGAGCTGCAAATCGAGGAGCATACCCAGAGTCCACACTTGAGAGACCATGGGAGGGCGAACCCCCCACAAAAAGAGGAGAGTCAACCCCCGCCCAGGTCCACCAAGCCCTCGCCCACCAACATCACCTCTGTCTTGTCAGAATTCAATTGCAGATGGATCAACCTCATCCAACCCCCCCACAGCTGACAGGCACTGGGAAAATAAGGAGACTGCATGACCTAGGTCAATGGAAAAGGAGAGGTAGAGCTGAGTGTCATCAGCATACTGATGACACTGCATGCCCTGAAACCCTCTCATGATCTCCCCTAACGGCTGCATATAGATGTTAAACAAGAGGGGGGACAGAATGGCACCCTGTGGGACTCCACACGTGA
>QEPC01013775.1:434144-455393 GCA_003113815.1 Sphenodon punctatus | reverse complement strand
GGGGGGGGGGCACAAATGAACTGGTTATGGGGTGGGGCTTTAAAGACAGTATTCCTGTTAGCAATAACTTCATTAAGAAAAGTTAATGAAATAGCAGTCATAATAATCTCAGCACCATATTTGCAGATTTATTTTCCAAGATAGAATAGATATTGCTTTACATCCTAAATTCCTGCCTAAGATAGTATATATAAGACAGTTGTGAGAATGTGGCCCTTTTTACACTGGCCTCTCCCACCCATGAACACGCAGATTTCTGTGTGTTCATGGGTGGGGGAGCCCCGTGTGAACAATGCAGTGCATGTGCCCATGGTGAGTGGGGGTGCATGCGCGCCTGCCTAACATGCATCCCCATGCACACACCCCACTCGTTCCCATGCACGGAGCAACTGGGGAAAACAGCAGTTACTCCGTGGGTGTGGATGAGTGGGAGGTGAGTGGGGATGCATGTGCAGCCATGTGCATGCCCCGTCCATGCACTGGCGTGCCCACAGACCCCACCCACCCAGCGGAGCCATGTAAAAATAGCATGTGAGGAGCCACTCAAAGAACAGAAGGTTGCTACCATGTAAACAAGGTTCTTTGAGATGGGCTGAACATTCTCACAACACCCACCCTTCCAGTCCTCATGGAATTTTTTCCTTATATTTCCAGAAAGGGTTGAAAGGAACTGTCATTCTGAAGGGGAGAGTGCTTTTTATACTAGAAGGGCTCAAGACCATCATGCAGTCTATTATTTGGATAGGATGAGAATGCACAACTCAGTTGTGAGAATGTTGGGAGCCATCTCAAAGAACCTTCTTTACAAGGCAACAACCTTCTGATCAGCACTGGGGAGGAGCTGTTTGTAAACAAACAGCCTTATCTCCCAGCCCCATTGGTGTCCCTGTGTCCCGCTGCTGCTGCTGCTGCTGCTATTAGGAGCGAGAGGAAAGTGAGGGATGGGGACAGGAGCCAGGGAGGGGAGGCAGAACAACTTTTGGGGGGAGAAGCTGGCTGCAGCCTGCCACCCAGACATGCAAGCAACGGCTGTGCTGGCTCAGGCACCAGCAAGCTGTGCTGACTCCGCTTTGCCTGGGGTGGGGGCAAGGCGAGCGAGGGCGGGGGGGGGTAGGTATGCTTGCCTTCCAGCACAGTGCACAAGCCAGGGGGAGACTACAATAGTCAGCATTTACAGAGTTCCACTCCTCAGCACATTGCTAATTACAGAGCTTGCAGGGGGATGGACGCAGCCGCTTAGGAGAGGGGAGCTCAAGTGCACACGTGTGAACCAGCAGAACTGATTGTTTATTACTAATAAGTCAGTTTTGGCTGCATCAATCAGTATCATATTTCAGAAGCACTTGTTCTTGATCTCATTCTCGAAGCCTGTGAAGTTTGGGGACTCAACTCATCCAGGGGGAGGCGATATTGATGATTCAAATACGCACGGATGGTGTGCATTTTGACCACAAGCAATTAACGTTTAAGCAGTTATAACATTTTATTTTCCTAATGGATCTTTTTCGAAGTTTGTAGCTATGATGATTCTCACAACTTACAGCCATGGTTAAATTTTTAGAAATGTAGGTCAAGCGGTTTCCTCAAAATTGGGGCTTCAGCAGTCCCCTGTTTATAAAACAGTGGCTGTACATTTAAGTTTCAGGCAGCTGCTGCTGCCTGAAAATAGAATCTTGCTTCTTTCAAACAGAGGACTATCCTCATTCCAAACAGCTGAGTACAACTACGGACATTTTATCAAGAGTGCATTTAATTAGCAATTCTTTCCCCAGTTATCAGAGTTGCTTTCCCCAGCAACTTGAAGGGGGTGGCTCTCTTCCCACCCCCTCCATCCAGCTATTCCACTGCTGCAGCTCTGCACTGGAGGGGGACAAGAGAGGCACCCCTTCCCCTGATCCAGCAAGGAGTTTAGTGGCAGCAGGATCAAGCGGAATCCTGCTGCTGCCGCCACTAAACTCCATGCTGAATCGGGGGAAGGGCTGACTAGGCTGGCAAGTTGAAAGGGGTACCACTCCTGCACCCCTTCCAGCCATTGCCGCTGGTTCTCCTGCCCCCCTCCAATTGTCGCCAAGCTTTGTGGCAGAGACGACAGCTGCCCGAGGCTGCTCAGGGCGCTGGCCCTACTTATTATCACTAAGACACTGTTGTATGCACTAACCTGCTGACAGCATAGCTCTTGTGATCAGAGCTGATGTAGTCTATGTCTTTAGGAAAAAGAGAAATCAATTTTTATTCATTACTCATCAGAACGCTCAACTTTTAAAAATATTTTGTTTTATATCCTATAGCAAGCCTTTTTAGCTCCATGTACCAAGAACATTCTTATGTTGTTTTTGGTAATGGGACTATTACCTGAACGATTTCATTGCTGTAAGTGCACTGTAGTCTGCTTTACCTTGCAAGTAGCAATCTGCCTTCTGCAAAAGAAACTCTAATACATTTACAGCTGTAGAAATACACTGATGGTGCAAGGCTTATAGAGTGAAAGAGCAGCAGCACTCTGACAAATGAAAACAAAATGTTCAAATACTAGAAAGATGTAACACTAGAGGCAGTAGTGAAGAGAGAACCCAATTATAAGCACAATGTATAGAAATGAATCCATGATTATGACCAACATTAACATAGCTGTTATCATCCAATGGTCCCCAAAGTGACAGACCATATTGTTCTTACCCTTCACCAAGTGGTGCAAAGCAACCTTTTCTGACTTGGTTTCCTTTTGACGAGAGAGAAATTGGAGTCTCATGGTGTGTAGAAATCCATTTATTTACAGATTTATACCTTGGGGAGAGGTGGATGGGAAGCAGATGGCCACACCTGCAGTACATTCTCAGACACCGCTGCAACTCCCAAAGTCCAGCAGTACTGGGGTTCCCCCCAAACCTCTCCTTTCTTTGGAGCTTTCTTCCCAGAAGCCAATGTCAGGAACCAAGGTACGGTTGGGGTATGGAGAGTAGATGCAAGATGAGGTCCAGAATTGTGGAGGGAGAGTTCATGCATGATCAGGTCCAAAGGTAAGTGCAGGATCAGGGTCCAAAATATTGTGGGATCAAGGTGCAGAGTCCAAGAGTCACAGTGGGGTTCAGCACATGGACCAAGGGAAATGGACGGACAAGGTAGGATGTCCAAGGAAGAGCTGGCGTTGGGCAGAGTGAGCTTACTTGTTGCACACTACTCGTGATTTTCTACATTTCTGTCATATCCCCTCTCAGTCGTTGCCTCTTCTTCAACTGAAGAGCCCCAACCTATCCAGCCTCTCTTCATAGAGAAGTTGTTTCATACCCTTGATCATTTTGGTTGCCCTTCTCTACACCGTCTTCAGTTCTACTTTGCCTTTTTTGAGATGAGGCGACCAGAACTGCACACAATATTCAAGGTGTGGCTGCACAAAAGATTAACATAGTGGTATTATGTTATTTTTTGTTTGACAGGCTAGTTGGTACACAAGCAGAATCCCAAATCTACCCCAGACCTCAAACACAGGGTGGACTCATTCTATTTAGGACAATTTAAGCACCAGATACCTTTAATAGGCCAGAGTGTCTTTCCAGATCAGTCACTCCACCACCCTGATCCTAGGCTGATGCTGCATCAAGTACTCAGCTGGCACCATCTGGGACAATATAGGCCCAGAGGCCTTGTACAGCCAGATCTTTTAAACTTGGAATTTCTAACCATAGAGATTCCAAAGTACAGTTGGCTTTTTAAAAAATTTCAAGCCTACTCGATTCAATGTTGTCTTTTACATATAGTACCACTCCACCATCAGCTCAATGGACTCTTTCATTTTGATATATTTTGTGTCCCTGTTTACAGTGTCTCATTATTTTCATTCCACCAGGTTTCTAAAATGCCTATTATGTCAATATCTTCATTAATGTCAAACATTCTAATTCACCCATCTTACTTTTTTAGACTTCTAGCATTTGTATATAACCACTTAACCATATTCTATAATAAAAAAAACCCTCTTGGTTTAAGGAAGAAGTTAAGGCTCTTGCAAATTCAGTCCTGCTCCAGAAAGCATGGAAATTGAAAGTTGAGGCCACAGCTTTAACTTGCACACCATAAAAGCAGCAAAGATAATATACACTATCAAATTGTTCTCCCTTACAACTTAGGGTCCATACATCTACATTTAGCCTTGGTTATTCATTCCCAATTCTTTTCCTTTTCCAGGTTGGTAGCAACACTAAAGCAAGAAAACAGGAGTGAATCAAGGGGCAGGAGAACAGGGCAGCCTTAACTTCCGTGCCATGTAAGCAGTAAAGATGTTGTACAGTTTCACATAATGTGCTTCTTTCCAACTTAGGCTCTGCGAATTACAATAGGATTTATTTCCAAATTGCTATTGCTGTTTCCTCCATTCCTTCCAAAGGACTATCTATGTTATTAATTTCAATATGTACCCAACTTCAAATTCATATTAAACATGTATATAGCACTGTCCCCAGCTTCAGTGTTGCCCCCAAACAGCAGAGGAAGAAGTCTGGAGCTGAAAAACCAAGGCAAAGTGTGGGTGCATGGAGCCTACATTGGAAGCAAGCACAATATGTGAGACTGTACAATGTCTTTACTGCTTACATGGCATGGAAGTTAAGGCTGTTCTGTTCTCTCGAACCCATACAAAAGCTGCCCCTTGACTCACTCCTGTTTTCTAGCTTCAGTGTTGCTGCCAACCTGGAAAGGGAAAAGGCCTGGGAATGAAAGATCAATGGTAAATAGATGTATGGACCATAAGTTGTAAGGGAGAACAATTTGATAGTGTACATTGTCTTTGCTGCTTTCCTGGTGCGTGAGTTAAGTCCATGGCCTTAACTTCCAATTTCCATGCTTTTTGGAGCAGGACTGATTACTCCTTTATTAAACCAAAAGGTTTTTTTATTATAGAATTTCCTCCTTTTTTGAGGGGATTTGCACAACAGAAAAAAAAAATAGCAATACAGAAATTTCCTCCTGCTGATGCAGTACAACATTCAGCAGTGTAACAATAGAATTTCTGATTTTCAAAGGCTCACCATGTACTGAAATGTGACTGCCCCTGGAGTGTGGGAAGCAATAAGACAGGGGTGCTCAACTTGATTCGTCCTGAGGGTCGGAATATTTGGTTTGGTCCCAACACTGAATGTTGTCCATCCCCTAATTTGCATGGACCTGAATCTAATTTGCATAGTCCCCCCCCATTTGCACAACTTGTGTGAATATAAAACCAAGCACCCCAAACCACATGGCAAAGCAAAGCTAGCACACTCCCAAACATAAATGTGCAGAGTGTGCACAGCCAAACCAACCACCTCAAACAATATGGCAAGGCAAAGCTGGAAGCCCCCTCCCCAAACATAAAAATACAGAGTGCGCAGGGGTAAACCAAGCACCCAAACCCTCCCCCTCACATACACCATACAAACCCTCCCTCTAGAGAGGGCGTTCTCAGTTGCTGCATCTAGGCTGTGGAACTCCCTTCCGGCGGAGGCCCGGTTGGCTCCGGACTTCCCTTCCTTCAATGAAAATGCAAGACCTGGCTGTTCTGCCAGGCATTTGGTGAGGGAGATGGGTACTGGGTGGGTTAGGGTGATAGGGGATTTGATTATTCTCCCCAGTTTTAGTCTAAGTTTAATTAGACTAAAATTGCATTGTTTTAATCTATTTGTTTATTGTTGTATTTTGTATTGTTTTATTGATTCCTAGCCGCCTTGAGCTGCTGTGGGCAGAAGAAGCAGGATATAAATATTTTAATTAATAAATAAATATACTCCTCCCCACGCCCCCTCCCCTCCTTTCCCCCCCACAACACACACATACCTCCCCTCCTCTTCCCTACACAACACACACACACCCTTTCTTCCCCCACACAGCACATTTCCCTCTCCCACACCCTCTCTTCCCCCCACACAGAACACCCTTCCCCTCCTGACCCCACAACACACACACCTCCCCCACAACACACAAACTTCCCCTCCCCACACACTCCTCTCCCCGCACACCACACATACACCTACCCTCCCTCCCACAGAGAACACAAACACACAGTCTTTTCCCTCTCCCCACACCCCCTCCCTTGCCATCCCCATACACACACCACACACACAAAACCTCTCCCCCATCACTCCTGCCCCCGCACTGATTAGCTGCTTGGCACTGAAGTGGATCCAGGAACCGACAGGGGAGGGTTGTTTTGCAAAGTGTCCCCTCTGCGTGGAGCACAGAACCTGGGCAGGGAGGCTGGGACAGGGGGAGTCAGGGGTGTCAGGGAGGTGTCTGCCCCAGTGCACCCAAACCGCAAGGGACACCCCACCTCCCTGCACAGATCCTGTGCACCATGGAGGTGCTTTAGGGATGGGCGAACAGATTGCGGTTCAGGTTCGGCCGTTCGGTTCGGCTGCGTTCGGTTTGTCCTTTCGGTTCGGCCATTCGGTTTGGCTGCGTTCGGTTCGTCTGTTCAGTTCGGCAGTTCGGTTAGTTTGCCGGGTTCGGGTTCGGTTCGGCCATTCAGTTCAGCCATTCGGCCATTCGGTTCGGCCGTTCGGGAAATGTTATGGACGTTTTGGGGTTTTTTTATATGGTTTTTTGGTTGTTTATTGGGTTTTATATGGTTTTCTTTTGTTTTTTATTTGGTTTTTTTGTTTTTATATATATATTTTTTATCTAATATTATATCTATCTATCTATCTACCTACACTAAATCTAACTGCTATTAACTATTCTAAATGCTATGAACTAAATGGATTAGCTAATAAGTACACAGGCCTACTCCTACAAACACTAAAACTAAATCACTATCGCTATCTCTATCACTAAGCTAGTTCCTACAACTGTCTACTATCCCTAATCTATCTCTCTATATCTATATCTCTCTATCTCTATATATATGGGATGGGGGGGGTGAATTACGAACACAAGGTTTCAGTTTAAGATTTAAGTTTCATTTCAGTACAAAACTGAAATGAAACTTAAAGCAATCTAATAATCCTACTCAATGCCTGCCGTTCAGGAACAGTAACTAGCTCAGAAGGTGTTCGGAAGGGGGGAGGCAGATAATTAGTTTCGTTTCTTGCAAGACTCTCCACCCCTGCTGCCTGGAAGTCTGCTCCTCAGTGACTGACTACACCTCCCTGTTATGACCTTACAGTGAACCTTTTTTTGCCACCCGAACTCGAACGCGATCTGAACTGACTGAACTGTTTGGCCATTTTGCTGCTCGGTGTTCAGTTCTGTTCGGTATGTTTGTGTTCGGGTTCATGTTCGCGTTCGGTTGTCCGAACAGGCTGAGTTTAGGCCAAATGCCGAACTTCCGAACCACGTTCACCCATCCCTAAGGTGCTTTTCTTCTTCCAGTGCCTCCATGCATGCACCCTTCTCAGTTGTGAGAATGCATGGGTCCATCTCAAAGAACCATGGTTACAAGGTACAAAAGGTTGTTTCCTTGTAACCAAGGTTCTTTGAGATGACTGTACATTCTCACAAAACTACACAGTCACTTGAATAAGAAGCACATTTCCCCTGTTGGTTCCTGGCTGCATGCCAGCACCTAACAGCTGATCAGCGCTGGTGCAGGGCCAAGAGCCAACAGAGGACTTGCTAGTTAGAAAAACCTCCTTGCTGTGCATCCCACAGGACCCACGTGGTGAGGCTGGGGCAGACAGGGGCTAAAGCAGGGAGCAAGCAGCAGTAGTGGCAAGGGAACCAGGGGCATTGGGGATGCATCTGCCCTGATGCCCCCAAACCCAAAGGCACAATTGCCCCAGCCCCGCCAAGGGAGGAGGAAGAAACGTCTCCCGCCTCCTTCCCTGAGCAGGTCCTGTGTAGTACGCAAGAAGCTCTTCTAAGAAGCCCTCCAGATTAGGTTCCTGTCTGCATGCCAGCATCAAACAGCTGATTGGCTCTGGTGGGCACCAGTTACCAACTAAGCATGAACAACTTATGAAGACTCCCACTGACTTCAATGATATCCTAAAATTTAAAACCACAGAAAAATTTAAGAAATTCAAAAAAGAAGGCACTCCAGAGAAATGGCCCTTAATTACATGACAACACAAAGACCACTTTCAGACATACGGGCCCCACCCCCCACATATTCTGGCTGTGGAGGGGAATGAGCAGCCAGAATATGTGCAGCGATCGGCTGGTCTGAAAGCTCCCCTGCAGAGCTTTGCCAACAGAGATGCACAGGGATGCAGAGCAGGAAATCGAGTCAGAATATGCATGCGTGCGCGAAGGGTGGGGTGGGCATGTCGGAAAGTGGCCTAAATGGCAATGCAAGTGCTGACGTTTAAAAACGAAAAAAAGCATCTTAAACCTGGAAGTAAAATCATTTTCTTCTCTGAACATTTCAACTGCTATAACCTTTTTTTGTCTTGTCCAATTTGCAAGAAATGTGGACAGGGGATACCCCGCACCCTAGTGACCCTCCCTGCCAAAGTTCACAGAAATAGGACAACTGGTACCAATTTTATAAGCAATAGAATGTTCAGGCTTTATAATAGGTCCAAGAAGATTATATACCCCCCTTCCTCCTGGGGTTTTCCATTTACATTTTGAAACAGTCTTAATGAGACAGCCTCTTTTGTTTTCTTTACAATTTCTCCTTAAAATCTAGCTTGGTTTGTACTGGAGTAGGTCTAAACCATTACTAACAATAGTGGCAGTTCAGTTAAGCCAAGACTGAGAGGCAAATCCAGAGCTGAGCAGAGATCACTTTAACTAATCTTGCTTATTGCAGTCCTGCAAAATGCTGTGTTTCTTCCATTTTCCTTTTGTGTGGCAAGTACCCACTTCTTCTCCTCCCTCCACATCTTTTTTTAAACACAATTGCCAGTTGTGCAAAAGATGGAAACGTAGGCAGTAGTACCTTCAGAGAAAAGAAAACACATCCCACCTCACTTCATTTTTGTAGGAAGGAAGGGTGTATGAATAGGATCTGTGCTAATTTCTGTTGGGATGCTTAAAAACACTTATGTATGATTCATAGGGAGGCTTCTGAGAAAATGTTAAGAGGTTGGTAAAAAAGCCCAATGGGAACATTTGTTCTCCTACTTACTAAGGTAGAGATATTAGAATATAGCCATCAAAAACCTATAAATCAGGAAGATAAATACATATTCTGGCATAATCCATAGAAGGGGTGCAATCTGCTCCCATTGAAGTAGATGGTTCCATTCCCATTGACTTTAATGGATGGAGGATTGCTTATGTCTTGCTTAGTACCCTACCTGTAGAGTATATTTAAAGCTATTGCAACTTAGGGTGTTTTCAGACGTGACGGGGCCGGTTGGCCCCATCATGAAATCAATACATTGATCCCCCGCCGGGATGACCCCGTCACGCCCTACCAGACGTGCCGGGGGATACCGGCGGGGAATCGGGGAGGGGTTGGGGCCGCACGGCACAATGTGTGGCCCCACGGTCCCACCCCCTCCACGCTCCCCGCCGCCCGCCCTCTGGGGAGACGGGCGGGCGGCGGGGCCAATGCCACCACAGCGTCTGGCCGACTTCGCCACGGCCCAGAATCCCGCCGGTGATTCTGGGTCGTCGCAACCGACCAGATGTTAATTTTCTTTGATCCCCGCCGGGGATCACTTTCACCGCACTTCCCGGGGAATTGGTGTGGCTAGCCTGGGAAACGTGGTTGAAAGTGACCTCATGTGGGGATCGAGCGTGGCGAACATCTGGTGGCCGCCAAACAGACGTGCGAGTCACAGTGACCACAGGTGGGTACTCACCGTGGTTCACTCTGATCTCGTAACATCTGAAAATACCCATAGTTATGCAGCCTGAGGGGCCAGTCCAAGGTTGCGTGCTGTGCATGTGTGCACCAAGCACAGAACACGTGTGCACCATGTTTGCACTGGGCATATACTGTGCACACGCCATCTCCATGTTATACATTCATTGAGCATGGGGCACACATGGTGTGTGCACATTCCACCCTTGGTGTGTGTGTGTGTGTGTGTGTGTGTGTGCTGTACACCATGGACTGGGCCCTGATTTTATAACTTCAACTGTAGATTCTTGTTTTTGGCTCTGAAAATTCCCAGTTGAAGTTCCACTATGTATCCTAATACAGCAACTATTATCATGCTGCCAGTCCTTCTACAGCTTTAGTGCCCTACTCTTTACTTTGCACTGCACTGAGAGTAAAACTGCCCACTTTTTATTTAAACCTTTCAAAAATGTAACTGTCCCCTTTCTGCCACCATACTTTTTCTTGTTGCAGATCATGGAGTATCTTTCCTGCTTTTACTGTTCACTTCCTTTTTCCTTCCTATATTCCCTTCCTTTTGCATTTGCTACCTTAGTCACTATAAATTTCTTGTATCTTAATTCTACTTCACCCTTTTGTAATCTCCGTTTCTTCTAATTGATCACTTCAGTCTCCCCTTATCATTGCCCATATGAAATTATCTATTCACACAGACTTCATCTGAGGAATGATTTCGCTCGCTCTCTCTTCCAGTACACAAAGTGTGATTCCATGAAGTCTCTCCCTGTGAAGCAGAGACCCTCCCCAAAAGGCTCTCTACTTCCCTCCTCTCTTTCCTTCAGAGGGGGAGCACGAGCCCTTCTAGCCTACTGATTCCCAGCTCCACCAAAAGGTTCACATTTCTATCTCTCCTGTATTTAAAAACAAAGATAATTTTATTTCTTTTATTTGACCTTGAATTTCCAAATCTGTGTTTATCTACGACACATGACACTTATCCTAATGCTCATAGTTGTTACAATCTCATAAGACCTGGGTGCTATTTCTTTAACAACAACCCTTTGTTCTGTCCAGGTTTTTTTCAAGTAAACATTCTTAATTTATCATTTGTTTACAAAGGTGCTCATTTTTTACATCCTCTGTCTTGACGTTTTTGTTTTTATTTACCATCTTTTCTTTATTCTCTTCTTTCTTAGAAAAAATCTTGGATTTCATACTGGTTGGTAATTTATTTCTTACTTTTCTCTTCAAGAATAACTGCAGGTGAAGAGCCTATTTCAAAGAAGTTGTCCTGTAATTTAACATTGCTAGATAAGGATCTGTTTTACTGCAGCCACTGATGATTTTCTCCTCAGGCAGTCTTCTCTGCCTCTTGAATCTCTCCTGAGATAATTCTCTTTCACTTTTGATGATATCTATTTTTCCCTATTTGATTCTTTTCTGCGGTTATTTTTTCTTTACTTTTGGTTTTTTTCTAATGTAATTTTTCTCTGGTCTTATTTACTCTTGGTATCATGTTGTGGTGGTGTTAATTCTCTGTAATAGTAATGCTTCTTAGTTTTACAGTTATAATACGGAAGCTATATTTATTAAGTAAACAAAAACATATTTGAGACTGATTAACACTCACAGGCTGCTACTGATTGTCCCAGCCTCAAGATTCTAACACTAACCGACTCCAACTGTCAAATCCCCTTACTGAGACCTTGGTATGTTCATACACCAGAAAGGTCAAGAAACTGTAGTGGTGGTAGAGCCAGCCTGGGCATGCTGGTTCAAGGCCCATGGTTCCAGAAAACTCCAATTAATGTTTGTAAATTACTTGTTAAGTACAATGTTACCAACTTCCTTTATTTCATTTGTTCCTTACAGCCCAAGTATTCAAGCTATTATATTAAAATCTCAGCTTTAATTTTTAAATCAAGTTGGTTTTTTTAAGCTCTCATGGTTACAGACAAAAACTTGAAATAAATCCTGAGCATAATAACTTTAAATTCTCAGACAATAGTAGGCAAAAAGATTTTATAGACAGATAATATATTAAAATCTCATAATTTTACAGCCGATTGCATGATCTGTGGGGGCCTGACTCAGGACTTTGAACCTTTGGAGTTGGCAGTACTGTGGGCAAGCCAGTGGGGGAAGATACTAGGATTAACAGTGTGAGCTGCTGCTAATGAACTCCAATCCCTTGTGTATCTGTATTTGCTTGGCATCAGGCAGGGCAACTGGTCTGCACTACCAAGGATTCCCAGTAAAGGGAAGGAGCAGCCTTTGTTCTGAAGTCCATGAAAGTTTGGTTTTCCTTCACTTTGAGTTAGATTGCTCTGTGTGAGATGGCATTTCTCATATTGTCTATTCTAGCCCAGTGAAGCCTGTTTACCTTCAAGTCCTCTCCATTGTACCCTAAAAGCCACACCACCTTCTCCACATTATACCCCTTTTGTCATTTCACTCTCTCCAAATAGTTTCATGCTGTCATTCCACCTCCTGCTCACATCTGACTTTCCACTTTCCCCTGTGGTCATGGCATGCAGGTGGATTCCTGTTTGTCATCCCACCTGGTGACAGTTTTGTCTTACTCATTGTTCCACCTGATTCTCAATCTCATCTCATTCTCATTTTGTCACCTAATCCCCATAATGCCCCATTTTCCTTCCAGTAGTGCTTTTCATAGTGACCTATTTGTCATTCTACCTGCTGCACACACTGCCCTCTTTCAACATGATCCTCAAGTTATTTAGCATCAAAATTACCCCCACTGAAGTGAGTGGGGTTAGCGCACAGAGGGTTAGTGCCATCAATCTACAACATGAAGGAACTGTGCTGCCTGCCCATCCTTAACTAGTACTCTTGTCGTGCCACTTTGAAATTCCATAGGATCCTCCCTATTGCAGTTTTATTTTCATTGTTCCCTTTTGGCACATAAGAAGTGCCATACTGGGTCAGGCTTATGGTCCATCAAGCCCAGCATTCTGTCTTCAACAGTGGCTAGCTACAGTAGCTCGAGAGAAGTACAAATACAGGTCATGCAGTGTGACCCATCTCCTTCTAACCAGTCCCAACAACCAGTAGCCATGGTTTTAAGGCCAAACTAGTAAGCATTTATGGCTCTATCCTCTAAGAATTTATTTAGTTTCTGTTTGAAACTAGTTATGATGCCAGCTTTCACAGCTTCCTCTGACAACAGGTTCCACCATGTAACTTCGGTGCCCATTGTTTTTCCACACTGCTCATGATTTTATAAACTTCTGTCATATTCCCCTTAACTACCTTGGCATTTCCCCTTGGCTGAATTCTCTTTGCCCAGAGATTCCTAAACTGTTGGTCATGACTGCAAGTCGGGTTACACCATTTGTGATGGGATTGCAAACCTAATTGATAGTGGATATACTTTTGTGTCAGAGGTAAAGCTCCATTGTATTGCTTTACAGTCCACTGAAACTTATTATTTTTCATATAACTTCTTTTGGGCCACAAATATATTCATGTCCAAAATGCCATCATGCTAAAAAAAAAAATGGGGAGGGGGGGGGACTACTTCCTTAAGCATCTATCTCCTCTTGGTTGCAGGGATGTAGTTAGGTTGGAATGGTGTAGAAAATGGAATCTGTCACTCTACATGTGTGTAGGACCCCGAGGGACTGCACCTGCGTTGTACCTATTATAGCTGCATCTCTGCCTGGCTCCCATGCCATTCCTTCTCATTGCCATCATGCTCAGTTGGCATTCCAGTTACCTCCAATAGCCTGTATGGGCAATTCTTTTTCTGGAACTCCTTAGTTCATCTCGAGGCTCCAGCGGGATGGAATGTCTCTTCTGCTCCAATATTTCTAGGCAGCCCATCTCAATGGGATTGAAAGCGGGACAGTAAAATAGAATTTCCCCAGTAGAGTACTCCAAGGGCCACTCCTAACCAGCTGCATAACTCGCATGTCCTCCAAGCGAGCATGTGCTTTGGGATGACAGTCATTTATGTGCAAGCCAAACGCTGAGAGGCTACAAGGCGTGTGAAGAACCTGACCTGGGGAGCAGCCTTGTCCTCTGACCTGTCCCTGGAGTCGAACCATCGAGCGAGGCAAGAGGGGGCAGGGTTCGCAGGTAAGGTGCTCCTAGACTTTCTGTCCCCTGCCTACTTGGTACATGCCAACCTTCTCCTCGTCTGGCATTGAGCTCCCTGCAGCGGCGCGGCGCCTGCCCTTGTGGGGACCAGTCAGCCCGCTCTCGCTCCAGCGGTAGCACGCGCTCGCCGCGGGGACCAGCACTACCACCAGCACCACCAGCAGCAGCAGCTTTCACTCTGGCAAACCTGTCTCGGAAAGCGCTGCCGCCGCCGCTTCTACTCCCGCGCTTGACTCTGTCCATCTTGCCAGCCAGAGAGACGCTGGGTGCCCGCCCGGCCGCTTGGACTGCCCCCCCCCCCCTCCTCGGGGCTGGCAGGAGACAGACGGAGGAAGAAGTTGCTTCCCTTTCGGCGTGACAGGTGAGAGCTTTTGGCGCTGGGTGGCCAGAGGTGCCTGCTGGCCGCTGAGGGGACCGTCTTGCTCCAACTGTTCCCCTGGGGGGCGCCACTGGGTCCCTGCCTGCTGCTGCCTGCCTGCCTTCCCTCCAGTCCGAGCGCCCCCCAGCCCGGTGGCCCTTCGGTTTGTTGGACGCAAGAAAACCGTAGAAATGCCTTAGCTTCCTACAGGGGGACGCGGTTCTGCTGCCTCCCGCTTCGCTCGGGGACAGGGAAGACTGTATCAGTAACGGGGGGGCATTTGCGCAGGGTCCCCCTATCATTATTATTCCTCTTTCAACCCCACCCCACCCCCTTGCGCTGAAGCTAAAGGAAAACTTGTTGCTTCTTTTCAAGGGACTGTGGTTGAACTCTCTCTCCAGCTGGGTGGTTTATACGGGGCACGTTGCATGCTGTGCGGCTCGGTATGTCTCCTGCAGAGAGAGAGCCAGCATATTAGCTTGTTGCATACGGTAGCAAAGGCTGGCTGCTGGTTCCTCGCCACATGCGCGAGGACTTGCTATAATAAGGAGTTAAGTCATGTTTCCCGTTGCCCATGCCCTGTCTAGATAAAATGCCAGGAAATGGGAAATCAACAGCGTGGAGGAAAATCAAACATAGCGCGCTGTTTCCTCTAAATTTTACAAGAAGATAGTGGGAAAGTGCCCAAACCTCCTTGTGTTGCAAATCCCACCAGAGCTGATTAAAAGCTTAAACATAATGGACTTTTCACTGTTTGGTGTGTTTTTCATGCAAACTGTAGTTTATTCATAACTTGTTTATGGTCAATCTGTTTTCACACTCACTTGGGATGCAAAAATGGAGGAAAACATAGTTTTTATAGGCAGTTTTAAAAGAAGTCTTTGAAACATTGTTTTGGATTTATTTTAATTTTTTAATCATCTTATTACAAACTGGGCTATTATCAGTTTGGGGTCAGTTAGCAAAATCGCTTTAGGTTTGCCTTTCAATTCAGTGTTTTGTACTGCACATGCAAATGTTTCTGGTGATTGTACCATACTGTGTATGCCACCCACTGAGAGTTTGTAGGTCTGAATAAAATGTATGTTGGCTGAGTTCATGTACCAAAGGTTGTAACTGATGATAATACAAATACATTTTTATTCTATTCAGTTAGAAGTGGGAAAATATTCTGTATTTTTATACAACTTCAGCTTGTGAATATTGAGACCATTCTAAGTAAGTCAATTGGTATTCTTCACAACTGTAACTATTCAGTTGTGTACAACATATTTTTGTACCTTTTTTAGGAAGTCTCAAGGTTTGTGGTCTGTGGGTTTTTTTTCCTCCTTGAGACAGGGATGATACAGTAATTTGAAAACATATATGATACCTGGCTGGTGTATGTTTAGTGACTGAGGGCCTTGCATTTGGGCATTATAAGGCATTTTGCAAAGTATAAGAATCCAGTTTTGTGAGAAGTCAGGTAAAAAGGCAAGGGAGCAATTCTAGAGACTGCTGTTAGCTTGTTACATTCATTAGAGGTATGCATTCTTTAACTTCTTCTGGTCCTATAATAAGATCTGATCCACTACAAATATGACCTAATAGAACACAAATGACTAACAATTTAAATCTGCATGCATATTTGCATCCATGGGAGGGAGCACATATTATACAGACTGTTCTCTCAAAATGTGGAACTTGTGACAGCATTTACAGAGATGCTGATCTGAACTTTTCTCTGAAGTATGATCAGAAATGCACTTGCATTGGTGAAGCTGAAGCCCCAAAGATGTCAATGGGTCTCTGCCTGTACAATTGTGTTTAGTTTTGCAGCTTAAGACATTCATGAGGTTTAGTAACTATTTAAATTTAGTAATCCTGTATCTGGTGTTAGAATGTCTTTACACTTCCAGGATTAATCCTGAATTGGAAGAAATACAACCAAAGTGCCACAGGATACCCCTCTTTTAATCGTATTTTGGATCTGGGTAGATCTAACACTGCTACAGAACCCTTAGAATACTTTCTTATGAGACTTCCCTCTGTGGTTTGGAAGTTGTGTTGGCAGCAGTAAGACAGACATGGCAGTTTAGGTTCAAGTTCAAGCTTCCTTGCAGTTTTAAACTTTTTTTGCTCATCCATCAAACTGTAACTTTGTAATAGGATTTATATAGATATAAAATGTGCGTGTATACATATATGATAAACACACGTGTGTCTATAATGTATAGCAGGTGCAATACAGTAGGGTGAAATTGAAGCAGATGTTTTCTTCTATTGTGTTATCAAGATTCATAATTATCGTCCTTTTGGACAAGTGAATATTCTTGTTTATAAAAGCAAGTAGCAGTTACATTCTGAAGGCTAAACCACCTCCTCACATGGGCATTTTAGAAAGCAAAATGGAGGTTACATGGTGTTGATTTGTCATTCCCCACCGCCCCCCAAAAAACCCAACAGGTTTTAGATAAGGCTTCAGGGGGTGGGAGTGGCTTTAATTGGGATTTTATATAGTGTTATATTTTTACTGGGTTTTATTTAAGGCACCTGAGTCTTTGGGGAAGGGCGGGATACAAAACTAAAATAAATTTAAAAAGAATTAATCTAGCTGTCAGTGCCAAGGTGCTCAAAAGTGAGGGTATGGTCAAATAGCACTGCTTGTCAGCACTTGAGGCTCAAACATTGTGCATCATAATGTGCACATAGCCTCCATCTGTTGTACAGGTGGAGAAAAGGTAAGCTCTTTCAGTGCTGGTTAGTAAATATAGGAAAAATACCAAATATTAGAATCTCTGTTGTGCAGCAAGAATATATAGGTGGTTAGAGCAGTAGTGACTTTTTCAGTGACAGCTTGTAGGATCAGGGAAAATTTCAGTTCGCATCTTTTGAAATGCGTTTTTACCAGTTGGTTCAGCCCTGGTTTCCTGATGATTATGGCTTTAACGTTTAATACCTGACTATGTCATATTAAATATTTGGCTTATAATTATTTATTGTAACATGATATTTACTTACTGAGGGAACAAATGGATTGTGTATAGTATATGTACTTTTTAGGTGAATTTATAAGTTTTAATATTTATATTAAATACATACATTTATTTAATCAGGTCCCTGCATGTAGATGTGGTCCGCATAGAGGTAGTGGGCTAGGTAAAGAACTTGGTTATCGTTTTCAACCATGCTGTCGATGAAAACTCAGGTGTCAGATGTGATTCAGAGATATTTCTTTTAGCTATGTAATTTACATAAACTATGCCCTTATTTATCCCAGGCTGACCTTGCCACAGTGAACTACACCTTGGTGACCATGAGGCTTGGATTTTGTAACTCCCTCTTCTACGGGCTGTCAGTGGTGCTTATCCGTCGCTTGCAGCTTGTTTAGAAAATGGCAGCACGGCTGCTTACTGATTTGGGCAGCCGTGATTATGACTGCTTTTAGATGAGCGTCGCCTGCTCGTGCCGTGAAATCATGCGTCTTGTAAAAGTGTTGCGGGCAGCTTTTATGCGCCTATACGCGCCGTATTTCTGGTCGCGCATTCTTTAACAGCGCAAATTAAATACCTTGCACATTGGAAATGTGGCGCATATAGGCGTGTCTAAAAGCTGCCTGTGGCACTTTTACAAACTGCATGGTTTCACGGTGTGAGTGGGAGGCACTCATCTAAAAGCGGTCTATGTTACGCCCACCCTCTGTTCTCTACGTTGGCTGCCTGTAGAGCGACGGATTGAATTTAAGGTTGTGCTGATAGTTTTCAGAGTCCTGAATGGTATATGCCCTCACTGTATTCAATACCTGCTCCTAGGGCGTCACACTGATGGTTCCCACTCATTGTTTGGGAATCTTCCCATCGTGTCTTAAGTTGGCAGGCAATTGGAACTTTACTGTGGCTGCTGGCCTCTTAATGTGGCGCTCACTCCCTGAGGATGTCTCTTAATTCCTCCTGCCTTACCTTTAATAAGTACCTGAAAACTTATTTATTCTCTACATACTTTTAAGATCCACTGCTTGTTTCTCTTAATGTAGTTTTTCCTCCGACTTCCCCTTTAAATTGCTTTTATATTGTTTGATTTTATATTTTTGTGAATGTAAAGTGCTCTGAGTGTCATATAAAAATAAAATAAGTATTATTATGGTTTCTGTGTTAAAGATTTAGGTCGTTGTAAAGGCATGATTGTAATACATCTGGAAAGTGCTGTTATTCCAGAACTCAAGTTTGTAATGGATTCCTGAATATTTATCTTTTTTAATCATAAATACCTGGATTTTCTCCATTGTGGACATTCATGTTGAAATGGTGATTGTTTGCAAAGAAGATAAAAGGGGCTAATGTCTGTGATCTGCACGGAAGCCATTCTTAAATAAAAGCCCTATCAAACTCAGTAGACACTCCAAGTAACTACAGACTTCTGTGTTTAGCTTTAACTTTCTGTAAAAGAGAAAAGCTTAGCTAGCCTGTCCTTTTCAAGGTCTTTTGTTCATACTGACTGTTGTGAGAGTAGAAAATTTGATCGAGCAACTAAGCAGCAAGCAAGCAGTTTCTTCTGTAAAGTGTGCAGAAAAGTTTTCACAAAGTTCCCGATTGCCCTGTGGCCCGTAATGGGCTTCCAAGTAATATGAAGCAGTTGAGGCAGAATGGAGCTATACTACCATTGGTATATCAGGGAGATTATCTGCTTCTAACATAGTTATGAGCTCTAGTATTGACCTCGTGCGATAAATAATCTTTACTGATTTGCCACATGACACTTCTTTACCTGTCTGCAGAAGAGCTGGGTGAAGCTCAAAAATTTGCATACTGTCACCAACAGGAGTTGGTCCAACAAAAGGTAACTGTGGCAGGGCCGTGGGACTGTCTGTCAGCATGAACCCAGAGCAGGGGATCGAGACAAAAGTATCGGTACGTATTTCTGGAAAAGAACACCAGCCTTTTAAGAAGCCAGGCCCAGTTTGAGCTAAATAACTTAAGAGACTGCAGCTGGGCTGATACCTGGCTACAAAAGGCTAGTGAGTTCAGGAAGTAGGGTACAGTAGTAGTTGGAACCAAGAAGAAGCTGGACTGCTGAGGGAGGCAAAGAAAGAACCCTTTCAGGGAGCCAAGCAGGACAGAGAAGGTGCCCTGTCCATCAAGCTGGTAAGAACCCAGAGCCTGGGACACAGTTAAGGACTGTTTTTAAAAGCCTCAAAAAATCCAGGTGAGATTTACTTTATTATACCCAGAAGGGACTGTGTTTATGTTGATGCTTATGTTTGTTTGGGGACCCATATATACTGAGAGAAGCACCTAGCAGGAGGATTTAGGCTAGCTATGGGGAAGGAAGGAGACCAAACTTTCAAAATCCCTAGGGCTTCCCAAGTGGGAGAACTACTCTAAGGGACAATGGCTTGACAGAGATTTGGGTGTGGCAGCAGCAGGAGCTCCGCCCCCCCCCCCCCCCTGTTTCACCCTCCTCAGTGGAGGAGAGGTGCACTGTGCCACAGTATCGTCTTAATATCCAGAGTAACTTCGACACCGGGTTGGATGCAGTAGGAGAGAAGCGTGAGGTTATGAAGGCACCGTCTGGTCGATCTTTCTGGGAGGAGCTTCAGGAAGGGACGCCGGCTGATGCGGTGGATGTCTTGGGGTCTGTTCGAACCACAAGTTGTGAATTAGATCCATGCCCGTCCTGGTTGGTTAAAGCTTCCAGGGAGACACTGGGGTCGGTACTGGCGAGGGTGGTGAATGCCAGAGGGAGGCTGTCGCCCAGTCTCAAGGAGGCTTTGGTGCGCCCCCTGCTGAAGAAGCCTTCATTGGATGTGGACGCACTCGCCAGTTACCGTCCTGCCTCTTATCTTCCCTTTTTAGGGAAGGTTATTGAACGGGCGGTGGTTCTGCAGGTCCAGGCGCATCTGGACCGTATCGGTTTCCTTGACCCTTTTCAAACTGGGTTCAACCCTGGCTATGGCACTGAGACGGCGATGGTGGCTTTGGTGGACGATCTCCACCAGGAGATGGATGCACGATGTTCTACATTCTTGATCCTGCTAGATCTCTCGGCCGCTTTTGATACCGTGGACCATGGGCTGCTGTTGAGACGGCTGCAAGACCTGGGGGATCTGTACGGGACTGTCCTTGGGTGGTTCCGCTCATTCCTCTCGGGGAGAAGTCAGCGGGTGGTGCTGGGGACTGAAACATCTAGCCCCCGGGCTTTGACCTGAGGTGTTCTGCAGGGTTCGATTCTGTCTCCGCTTTTGTTTAATGTATATATGCAGCCCCTGGGGGAGATCGTGAGAGGGTTCGGAGTGTGTTGTCAGCAATATGCTGATGATACTCAGCTGTACCTCTTGTTTTTGACCGACCCAGGTCCCGCTGTCTCTTTGCTTTCCCAGTGTATGGAGGCTGTGGCGGATTGGATACGACAGAGCAGACTGAAGCTCAATCCTGATAAGACGGAGGTGATGGTGGTGGGTAGGGCAAGGGAGGTGCCGACTCCTCTGGTGTGGGGAGTCTGCCCTCTCATAGCCCAGCAGGTTTGGAGTCTGGGGGTGGTGTTGGATCCGGGCCTCCGTCTGGATCGGCAGGTGGAGGCGGTGACTAAAGCCGTCTTTCACCAGCTGTATCTGATGCGGAGGCTGCACCCATACATCTCCGGGTCCGACCTGGCCACTCTCATTCAAGCCTTCATCACCTCGAGCCTAGACTACTGCAATGCGCTCTACGTGGGGCTTCCCTTGGTTCTGATTCGGAGGCTGCAGCTGGTGCAGAATGCAGCGGCCCGTCTCCGGGGACGAGGCGACAGGAGCACATCACACCCGTGCTCCGCACTCTGCACTGGCTGCCTATAGCATACTGAGCCAGGTTCAAGGTGCTGGTGTTGTTTTTTAAAGCCCTATACGGTCTGGGCCCCTCATACCAAGCTGCTTGCAAGAGGGGCGGGATATAAATATATTAAATAATAAAATTAAAATAAATACCTTGGGGACTGCCTTGCCTTGCCTGCGGTCTGCCGGGGATGCCTTCTTGGAGGTCCCCTGGGTTAAATGGGGGGCCACGATGGAGAGGGCGTTCTCGGTGGCCGGGCCGCAGCTTTGGAACTCCCT
>QEPC01013775.1:411150-433889 GCA_003113815.1 Sphenodon punctatus | reverse complement strand
CCAATAAATGTTAAGAAAATAAATAAATGAATAAATACAGTTGGTTTTTATCTCGCATTTCAGCCTGCCATAACAGCTGTTTTCCCCAAATGTGCCATACAGATGTTTTTTCTTGAGTTTAAAGGCACTCGATCAACTTTAAAATCACATGTTTAAAAATTAGAAATGGCAGGCAGGAATAGGCTTCCACCATTAAGGTTATTGGAAGTTTTACCACCAACTTCAGTGAGTGGAGGATTTGCACCCTAGGTTTTCTAGCGATTAAAGTTTAGAGAACTTTTAGTTTACTTGTTTGTCAACTTATCTGCATTTCTGCAAGGTCAGTTTTGTTGAAGTCGGTTGTCTCTATTTTCCATGGGTCTATCACATAGCAACAAGAAAAGGATTTTGAAGTGTTTTCAAAACCAAGAAGACTGGCTTTGCAAGAGTATAGGTGCCTTTAGCTACTTTACACTTCTATAAAATGACAAGATTTGAAATTGTTCCTGTCTTTTAAAATTGCACGATGATTATCCTAAAGTGCCTAGGGCAGCTTGTATTATATCATCCAAAATGACTGACATTAGATAATCACTGATTTATTTTTTATTATCTGATTGATGGCACCTCTTCCCATCTCACATGTTGTGTTTATTTTACTTCATAATTTTCATTCTCAACCATCCCTGCTTGCAAGGAGTCTGTAAATTGCTCTGGCAAACCAAGGTTAGAGAATCCCTGGCTGAACCTAAATTGCCATAGTTCCTTTTAGAAGAATACTTATTTGTTTTGCAGTGGAACTTAGCATGAAGCATCAGCTCAGTCAATGTTAATACAGTGCTTGCAGGATAATGGCTAAGGAGAAATTGGTGAGTGCTTTTCCTGAAACAGCATATTTTTTTGTCCCCTGGATATATCCTGTGCAAACCAATTATATGTTTCAGGCATGATGTCACTATCTATTTCTGTATTCTGTTTGTAGATAATTGTTTCTTTATAAAAAAAATAGAAAAAAAGATGCAACAAAGCTGTTCTTTGACGATCACTTAAGATCTCAGTGGTGGGGAATGGGCTGCATGAAGAGGCAGCTACTATTGACAAGTCATTGACACTTGGGTTATACCAATTTAAGTTATAAATTAAAGGTGAACTCTGTGGCTTTTGCCCTTCAGCATATCATTTATTTATTTGTAAGTGTTGTACTCATGACCTCCCAACCTCAGTTGTCTGTGGTGAAAAGAGTGGGTGAGCAGTTGTCCCTTTCTATTTGCTTACATGTTTTTGCTTGCTGATTTTATAGCAGAGAAGAAATGGCTGCCTTTCTGAGTTTCAGCAGTATGGGCCAAACTCGGTCCTGGGATAAGAAGACGGAATTCTAATGCAAAAGTGTTCCGCTCCTACAAGATTTATTTACTTGTACTAGTGGAGTACTGTGGGGACTAGGCTTAAATATATTGGTCTACACTATTGAGGAGATAACCACTGTCCAGGAGATAAAAAATAGGTACTGTCAGAGACCAAAGTATCAAAAAAGGAGGTGCAGGAACAAAATTGATATGAAAGAGCAAACAAGTCAAGTGAAATGAAAAAGTAGACAAGTTAGGAGTCTAAATTGTTGCAGGGTAAAACAATTTATAGCAAGAGCAAATATCGGGCTAAGCACTCTGAAATGTATTTGCTGTTTGTTTATACTAAATGAAGGGTTCTCAGTGCTAACGTTGGAAGCATGTTTGCATAAAAATTTAGCAACTGTAAACAATCTTGTTATTAATTTGAAATTATTTGTTTTAACAGGTATTTGTCATTGCACTTGACCGTAAGTGATCAAAGCCCCAGTCTAAATGTGGCTGCATTCTTATGTTGTTCTGCCTTTCTGTCTTCTCAAGAATGTCTTCAATCATTGTTGGTTATTCTGGAAGAGCCAACAGCCTGAACCACTCTTCTGATGGAACAAATAGCCTATTTAACCAAACTTTAGCTACCTTGATCATGAGATTAACAGCATGGTGAAAGTGTGTTTAATGGATTTTTAACCTGGAAGAGCTAAAAACACAGCCCTTAGAGGTGATAGAACCGTTAAGAAAGATGCTAACCAACTATTCTTAACTCGCTGTGACTGGAACTGTCATTCATGCTCTCATCATTTCATGCTTGCTAGCCACTGTCATCCATACTTTCATCACCTCAAGGCTAGATTACTGCAATGCACTCTATGTGGGGCTGCCTTTGATAATGATAATAATAAACTTTATTTTTACAGAGCGCTCTACATAGAACTAACAACTTTTTAATCCTCACAACAACCCTGTGAGGTGGGTCAGGATGAGAGAATAATGTGAAAGGCCTGAGGTTACCTAGTGTGTTTCTGGCTAAGGCAAGACTAGAACCAGAGTCTGCCCCCTGCCATGTTCTATGCACTTAGCCATTACACTACACTGGCTCTCAAGCCAGTGATTGTTCAGTGACAATGATGACTGTTCGGAAGCTGCAGCTGGTGCAGAATGCGGCGGCTCAGCTCCTTTCAGGGATGAGTTGCAGGGAGCACATTACACCGGTGCTCCAAAGTCTGCACTGGCTTGCTATAGCTTTCTGGGCACAATTCAAGGTGCTGGTTTTGACCTTTTTAAAACCCCAAATGGCACAGATCCCATATATCTAAAGGACTGCCTATCATACCATGTCCCTTTTCAGCCCCTAGGGTTGGCTGGGGGCACCCTCATGTGCATTCCATCTGTTACCCTTGTCTGTGGGGCAGGGATGCGCAGGAGAGTGTTCTGGGTTGCTGCCCTCGTGTTGTGGAACTCGCTTCCCCAGAAGGTTTGCTTGAGCCTGAACCTGGCTATCTGCCGGAGGTGGTGCAGCACTTTTTTATTTGGAAAAGCATTTGGCAGGCAGGGATAGGTGGGGTTGTGGGGAGGATGGGGGTTTAAGCGGAGAGTGTACTAATGTATGTAAAGATATCTAAATAAAAGAAAATTGTTATTAAAAAAAATAAAAAATCAATCAATAAATAAATATAAGAGGTGGGATGGGGTATTGATTGAAAGTTCCAATTCAAAATTGGAAATGATCTTCCATTAAGGATTTCAAATGACATGGAAGGTTTTGTATCTTTCAGCATTTTTTTGCTGTTTTTCTTGAAATGATTAAAAATGAAATATTTAATTTTATTTTTCATAAAATAAAATTAGATTTATTTTGAATGGAAGTGGGGAAAGATTAGGTTTTTGTTGTTCTCCTCTTCCATCCATTGAAGAAAAGTGGTTAGAAAATATGGGAGGGGGGGATGAAGGGATGTACCATAATCACTATTTCCCCCCATTATGAATACAAATAATGTGAACATTTGTGTATAATAGAAAAAGCTATTCATTAAAAAAATCCAATGTTCTAGTCTGGATTTCAGTTCTAATCACACTGACCGGTTTTCCCTGAAAATATGACAAGGAGAATCACAAATGCCTCAAAAGGTAGGCTAGATAGTTAACCCAAGCATATGGGCAAGCTCCAGTGTGACTGAGCTCCTCCATCAAACGTTGTACCTGGATGGACTCTTCAGAATGGGTGAGTAGCCTTAGCCAAAATCTACAAAAGGCCAATTTACCACGGGAATCTATAGATGGCACACCAGTTTCCGCACGTACTACTGCCCCAGGAACTCTTTTGCCTACCAGGAGAAGTCGGCGAAGAAATTGTGATTGCGCCCTCTCTAGGGCCTCGGTCCTGGGGAAAGGTATAATTCCCAGGCCCAAAGTCGCTGCCGAATGGAACTTCAACTGAAAGGCAGTCAAAAACGAGGACATAGGCACGCCCCTAGATAATCTTGCCGTCCTCAGTATACATCGCGCAGACCTAACAGCCTGCGCCGATCAATTATCCAATAGGATGCTCCGCAGAGCTTATACTCTGCTGAGGTTCCAGCTTGTCCAGACTGCAATTGTTGAAGGTAGATATGCTGGCGTTTTATATGACCATCGCCGCTGTACTTGCGCCCTTAATGAGATTGAGACTATGGATCATCTTGTCCTGAAATGTCCCTATTATAGTAGCTTACGCTCTGTGTGGATTGCACCTTTACTCGGAAGGTTGGTTTATCAGAATACTGACATTCTTAGGCAGCTGCTTTTGCTATCCTCTACTGAGGCTATTTTTTCCATAGCATGCTTTACTTGGTTGGCCGGGAAAAAGAGGCTGATAATAAAAGCATGAATTAGCAAATTCTTACTGGCGCAAAAATAAGATTGTGTTTCCTCTACAATTTGTGTTATTGTGACTAAGTATAAGAGGCTACGTTCTATTTAGATGGAATTTAATTTTTATTACTAACTGGAAGTCCTCCACATATCTATTTTAGTACGTTATTGTCATGTTTTGTTATCTTTATGTATGAAAAAGTCCCTTTTTTCTTTTTTTTCTTAGTTCAGAGTATTATGTTTGATATGGTTGATTTTCCATTTTGTATGAATTGTGTGTATATTATTATTATTTATTGGGCCATGGTGAAAGCCCGTGCTGACAGTAAATAAAGTAAAGTACTAGTGATCATTAAAAAAAAATCAGTGAAATTCCTAACTAACTTTACTCTGGAGTTAGAGAAATAATGAAATATATATCCCAGTATCCTTATGCAGAAGCTGTAGGAACAGGCAAGTATAGTGAGTTAATGGGCCAGTCAAGCATAATAAACCTCAAGAAGGAGGCCAGTGTGAACAAAAGACAGCGTGGATTTCATGTGAAACAGCAAGGTAACTCTGCATACTTATCAGTCACCATATTTTTCACATCTACCTGATGTAACAAATCCACTACAGGTTAGGATGAGTCGTTACAGATAATGGATAGAATCGGTCATTGCATATTCTCTCATCAGCAAAGACAGCTTTGGCAAATGCAATACTGTATGTGGACTAAAGTAAAACTGAAAAGAAAGGATTTTATGTGATATGCTGGAATATAAAAGCTGCCGAGACACTTCAGCAGAGTCAGTGTGATCCTGCTGCATTCCTTTTGCCCCTGGAAAAACAGACAGCTAGCAGCAATCAAAACAGATTTTCAGTCTTGAGCCTGGGGTGACTGCGATAGAAGAAAAAGTAACAATGCTATAGTAATTCATCATTCCAAGACCATGGCAAGAATTGCAGGTAAGTCCTCACCCCCAGTTTACATGTACTGTATGTGGTAGTTGGAAACTACTACAGTACATCATCTTCAAGTTTTAATTCATTACCTAGACAAAAAACCTTCGGTTTAAGAAGTTTGTTAAGGCGACATTACAAGTTATACTCAAATGTTAACATGACAGTAAATTGTATGTTAAGGCAACTTTATTAAATATCAGACCTATCTATACATTTTTCTTATTCATTAATTTAAAAAAGCAACAACTGAAGTTAAGCTGCTTATTTATTTATAAATAAATACGTTTATATGCTGCCCCTTCCTGCTACAAGCATCTCGGGGTGGCTAACAACATGTTAAAACATCCAATAAAACACTTAAAATTAATTAAAGCCAACAATTTCAACCCCACCTTAAAAAATCCCCACCCTAACCCAATCCACCCATTCCATTTCCCTCAGCAAAGGCCTGGTGGAACAGCCAGGTCTTACACTGTCTACGGAAAGGGGGGAGGTCAGAGGACAGGTGGACCTCCAATGGGAGGGAGTTCCACAGCTGTGGTGCAGCCACTGAGAACACCCTCCTCATGGTTGACACCCAGGAAACCCAGGGGACCTCATGTAAGGCACCCCAGCTGACTACCATCACCAAGGGTAGCCCCACGTAGAGTGCATTACAATAGTCCAGCCTAGAGGTAATAAAAGCATGGATGATTGTGGCCAGGTCCAAGTCCGAGACATATGGCCGAAGTCGACGTACCAGATGTAATTGGCAAAATGCACCCTTCACCACAGCCGTCACCTGGACATACAGGTGGAGCTCCGAATCCAGGAGCACCCCAGACTACAGGGGAGGATGGACCCCATCAATGATGGGGGGCCATCACTCCCCCAACTTTCCCCACAACCATCACCTCCGTCTTATCGGGATTTAACTTCAAGGGACTCGCCCTCATTCAGTCCCCCATAGCTGACAAGCACCGGCTAAGCACTGAGACTGCCGGACCTGGGTCAGATGAAAATGAGAGAAATAGCTGGGTGTCATCAGCATATTGATGACACCTTACACCAAACTATCTGACAACTTCCCCCAAAAGCTGCATATACACATTGAACAGGAGATGGAACCCTGCGGAACTCCACACGCGAGGCCCTGGAGAGAAGATGAATAATCACCCAGCACCACATGATGAGTCCTCCCAGCCAGGAAAAATTGGAACCATTCAAGAACCATTCCGCTCAACCCTGTCCAGTCCTGCAGCCGAGTCACCAGCAACTTATGTGTGGTACGGTGACTGAACAATACTTATATGTGATGAAGAATGCATACAGTTTAATTTTAGCTGTCATTTTTTTTTTTTATTAATGAATAAGAAAAGAAAAATGTATATATTCGTCTGATACATAATAAAGTTGCCTTAACATACAATTTATTGTCATGTTAACGTTGGAGTATATTTTTGTAATGCCGCCTTAACAAGCTTCTTAAACCCAAGGTTTTGTGTCCAGATAATTTGTCCTTCTTTTGAAGCTTTATAGTTTTGTTAATGCATAAGCTGGCCCCAGACACAAGAACACTGCAGGTGCACACAGGCGCTCACCCATCCCCCCCACATCCCCCACATGCAGCAACCTGTTTTTTCACAGGTTTCTCTGTGCAGGGGTGATGGGTGGAGGTGCGTATTACACAGGAGCACACAAGCAACTGCTTTCATAAGAGACACACCCACCCATGCCACTACGTGGATGCATCTCATGTAAAAGAGGTCTCACTCATTTACACATGTGCTCTCACCTCACACACACACACTCTTTCTATCTGATCACACACACTCATCCCTACACACACATGCTCTCACCTCACACAGTCAGTCAAATTGATCAGTAACGCACACTAGACCAGGCGTGTAGCTAGGGTGCAATGGGCCCCTGGCTAAGAAGTCAAGATGGGCCCTCCTCTTTGTGTCCCGCTGACAGGACTTGGGGTGCTGCCTAGCTCTGCGGACCTGGGGGCGCTGCTATCAAACACACAAGACACCCAAGATGCAGCCAACCTATTAAGCGCATTATGCTATGAAAATATATCTCCAGTTGTGCCCCCATAATCAATTCACACTGCCCCACACCCATAACCAGTTCATTTGTGCCCCCGGGGCAGCGTGAGTTAAGTATATGGGAGCACAAATGAACTGGTTATGGGGCACGGGTTTAAAGACATTATTTCTGTTAGAAATAACTTCATTAAGAAGAGTTAGTAAAATAGCAGCCATAATAATTTCAGAACCATATTTTTAGATTTTCCAAGATAGAATAGATATTGTTTTACATCCTAAATTCCTACCTAAGACAGTTGTGAGAATGTGGCCCTTTTTACATGGGTAGAGGAGCCCTGTGTGAACAGCGCGCATGCGCAGTGAGTGGGGGTGCATGCACATCCCCACTCACCTCCATCTCGTCCCCACGCATGGAGCGACCAGGGAAAATGGAAGTTGCTCTGTTGGTGCATATGAGTGGGGGGTGAGTGAGGATGCATGTGCGGCCATATGTACGCTCTGCCCATGCACCGGTGTGCCCACAGACCCACCACCTGGAGGAGCTGTGTAAAAACAGCCTGTGATGAGCCACTTGAAGAACAGAAGGTTGCTGCCTTGTAAACAAGGTTCTTCAAGATGGCTCCCAACATTCTCACAACACCCACCCTTCCAGCCCTACATGGAATTTTTTTCTTATATTCCTAGAAAGTGTTGGAAGGAACTGTCATTCTGAAGGGGAGAGTGCTTTTTATACTAGAGGAGCTCGAGACCATCATGTGGTCTATTATTTGAATATGGTGAGCATGCACAACACAGTTGTAAGAATGTTAGGAGCCATCTCGAAGAACCTTCTTTACAAGGCAACAACCCTCTGATCACTCACATGGGGAGGAGTTGTTTGTAAACAAACAGCTTTATCTCCCAGTCCAATCTGCGTCCCACTGCTACTGCAGCACTACTAGCAGGCAGAGGCAGGTGAGGGATGGGCACCCCCCACCTTCAACCCCCACCCTGCCCCTGAACTCTCCTTCATTGTTTGTAATCACAGAACATGTGTTGCTGGAGGAAAGCTAGAATGGTCACCAACTGGAAGTTTTTGCTCTATTGACTCACATTGAACAGCATAGGCGCTGTTCAATGAGAGTTTGCTACTGCCTTAACTATAGGGCCACAACCATGGCCCTATAATTCTGATAAGAAACTGAATTATTCCTCTCAATACCATTGTGTAGTGAGGCACTATTGTAAAACAGAATTCCAAAGTATTGTGTAGGCTAAAGGAATCAACCAAACGAAACAAGTCAACAGAAAGGCCTCTGGTCAAAAACATAGGTTTTAATTAATGGAAGGAGAATCTTCTCCTAAACCCTCCAGAACTTAATGAAACACAATATTCAGTTTATAAAGAAAACCTGGGGCATATATAGTTTTTGACACCACTGCGACAGTGCGTGTCCTTGTGGTATATGAAGAACCCAGGGTGGTTGAAGTGGGAGGGTAGGCAATTAGAGCGCAGATGGCACTTGACTCGTGCTGAATCTAACTGGTTGCGGCATAGATCATTTTTGAAGGACTATACTGTGACTGTGATGGTCGTGAAGAAGGCTTTCTTTGCTACCATATAGCATCTGCAAACTCTCATCTAGTGGAGTTGTTTTTGGTGGTGAGAGGTCTGATTACAAAGAATTAGAATAATCTCCTGACCACTGCAATATTTTTATTCAGGGCATGAAATTTCAGATTTAACTCTGGGAGCCAAAACAAAAACTACTCGCCAGACTTTATCCTGATATTAAACTGTTCTTTCCCCCTACACCCCCGAACCAGTCGCCCACCTTGGTTTTGTGGGTGCTAATGGCTCCCAGGTGCCTGAAGATTTTGTGCCCTGTTTTTATTAATTACTTTGCAGACAAAATTGCTTGTATTCACCACAATGTGTGTGCTGTTACTTTAACTGCAGAGTCAGAGTTTGGGTTTATGTCTTGTCCTGTTTGTTTGGATCCGTTTCAAGCAGTATCTTCCACTGATGCAGAGGATTTTCTTGGAGTGATGTGGGTAATCAGTTCTGAATTAGATCCTTGCCCATCATGTTTGGTGAAAGCCAGTTTGGGTCATTGTTGGCTGGGATTGTCGACGCCTCTCTTTGGGGGGTGGGTAGGATGCTGGACACTCTTAAAAATGCAGTCGCCTGGCCCTTGCTTAAGAAGTCATCTTTAGATGCTGACTCCTCAGCTGGCTATCGTCCTCTTTTAACCTTTCTGTTTTAGGGAAGGTTATTGAATGGGTGGTTGCTCAACAGCTCTAGACTCCTCTTGATGCTATTTGATTCTTAGACCCATTGCAGTCAGGCCTTTGTCCTGGGCATGGCACGGGGACTGTGCTTGTGGCCTTGGTCGATGATCTGTGCCTGGACATTGACAAGGGGAATTGCACCCTGTTGATCTTGTTAGATTTTTCAGTGGCCTTTGACACAGTTGATTATAAGGTGGTGTTGACATATCTTCAGGATTTGTCAGGGGTGTGCAGGACTACTTTTGAGTGGTTCCATTCATTCCTGCTGGGGAAGTCTCAGCAGGTGTTGATGGGAGATTGCTCGTTGTCCCCTCGTGAGCTCCCCTGTGGGGTCCTGCAGGGTTCCATCTTTTCTTCCCTCTTGTTCAATGTGTATATGAGGCTGTTGGGTGAGATTGTTTGGAGTGAAGTGCCATCAGTGTGCTGATGACATGCAGCTCTACTTCTCTTTTTGTTCTGACCCAGATCCTGCAGTCTTGGTGCTTACCGAGTGCCTGGCTGCAGTTGAGGACTGGATGAAGGCAGGCTGACTGAAGCTGAAACCTGACAAAACTGAAGTGAAGATGGGTTGACTGGCCCTGTGACTTGTGGGGAATTGGGATTCCTGTCATTGATGGGGTTGGGCCCTCTTTGATCACTCACGTTTGCAGGCTTGGAGTGCTTCTGCACCCTTTGCTGCGCCTGGATAATCAGGTTGCAGCGGTGGTCAGGAGTGCTTTTCACCAACTTTATCTGGTGAGGAAGCTGCAGCCTTCTCTTTGTGATCTGGACCTGGCCACTGTCGTCCATGCTTTCATCATCTCAAGGCTAGATTACTGCAGTGCACTATATGTGGGGCTGCCCTTGATGACTGTTCAGAAGCTGCAGCTGGTGCAGAATGTGGCCCCCTGACTTCTTTTGGGGATGGGTCACCAGGAGCACATTACACTGGTGCTCTGGAGTCTGTACTGGCTACCTATAGCTTTACAGGCACAATTCAAGGTGCTGGTTTGGATCTTTTAAAGCCCTAAATGGCCTAGGGCCCCATATATCTAAAAGATCGCTTTTCCTACCATGCCCTGTTGCGAACCCTATGGTTGGCTGGGAGTGCCCTCCTGTGGGCTCCATCAGCCACTCCGGTCTATATGATGGGAGGTACACAGGGGGACATTCTTGGTTGCTGCCCCAATGTTGTGGAACTCCCTCACCCTGGAGGTTCATCTGAGTCTGAGCATCTTTCAGAGGTGGTGTAAGACATTTCTTTTTAGTAAAGCATTTGTTGGTTGGGGATAGGGATTGCATGGGAGGTGGGTGGGTGGGGTTGAACTGGGTAGGGTTTTTTGTTGGATTCTATTTTAATGTTTTTAATTATATTTTAATGTTTTTTGTGAGCCACCCTGAGCCTTCGGGGAAGGGCGGGGCAGAAATGTAAATAAATAAATAAGATGCCTGGTATATTGCTATACCAAACAGATGTGACAGTGGCCCACTGAGGCCTGGGAGCCACTGGCACATTTGTTTTGGCACCACCAAATGTTAACCCTGGACTGCCCTGGGGAGGGGAGGTGGTTAACCCATGCTGCATCCTTGGAAAATCTCTGAGGCTGCAACCCAGACTAAGGCTGTTTTTAGATGAACGCGGTGGAGCCCACGCTTGTTTTCAAAAAAGCCGGCAGCCCGTTCCACACATGATGCTGCCGCCGAATACGCGCATGTGCGGGCGATGCACTTCCATTTCCGGCTGTGTATGACCAGCCTTGATTGCCAACCCGGTCAGTTCGCGCTCAGAAGTGGATGCGCATCGCCTGCACATGCGCGTATTCAGCGGCAGCGTCATGTGTGGAACGGGCTGCTGGCTTTTTTGAGAAACAAGCACGGACACTGCCGCGCTCGTCTGAAAAAGGCCTAAGGGCTGCCATCGCAGGCCACAGCAGGCCAGAACATCTGTTGTGCCCCAGCATACCTGGTGCGGGTTGGAGGCTGCCATTGCTGTTCATCATCAGCCACCGTCATTGCAGGGGCAAGGTGCTGGGAGCAGGGTATGGACGGGGTCACCACCCACACAGTTGTTGAGCTCTCCGCCCTACCTGGGCTGTGCAAGCGGCAAGGCGGCTCTCTGGCTGTGGGCATGTTTGTTTGGTTCCCTAGGCTATGCAGACTGTAGTTTCTGGGCAGGGAGCTACTGCACCGCCCATACATCTGTTTTTACCCAATGTGTGTTTGCAGAATTGGGCCCAAATTGGTAGTGACTGAAAGCTGGGAGCTCATGTCATTTACGAGTGAACAGGTCACATCAGGAAGAGTATCACAAGAGCAGGCTCTTTTGGGCATACTCAGTCCATGGTACACAAGGACAGAATGAGCATGTAGATACAGACAGTCATACTTTATGCTGCTAAAACAACTCACTCACTGTAAATCCAAGAGCTCTCAGACAATCTGCACTCATCAGCCCTTATGATATTGAAAAAGGCTCATTGTTTTTATTTCTTGGTCATCAAAATCAACAATAAAAAATCCCATCACTGGAGAAGGGAAGTAGACTTTTGCTAAGATAATGTAACGTTGTTTTTCTTCTCAGTGGTTACTTTGAGGATTGTTTTTGAAGTGTGAACAACTTACTTCATTCTAAGACAGCTCACTGGTACGCCTAGTCCTGCCTTTGCTGAAGTCTGCTCCTAAATAAAATATTCTTTATACAACCTCATTCTGTAACAGCTCTTCATAAGATAGGTATTTTTGGACAATAGAAAAAAGTTAAGGGCATGTGTGTTTCATTCTCCAGTTGTTTTTGTCCTGATGGCCTATTCGGACTCTCTCTTAGAGGGATTAGATTGTAGAGATGGGGAACTTTATTCTTATGCACTCAAAGACTGGCATACTACTAGCTGACCACAAGTGAACTGTCTCCTCCCCTTATGTAGACCAACAGCTAAAGGATTGTGTGGTGGTGTTCGTTTTTTGTTTTTGTTGAAAATTAAATTAGAGAATCTAGGAATTGTTTATAGACAACTTAGGTAAAGGCAGGTGAAGTGGGCAAGGCTCTCTCAAGGTCAACCTATTATGAGGAAATTCTACTTAAGTAGCTGACAACATATTGATGCTGAATTTTCCTTTCCTATCTCCCTGGCTGAGTTTAGGGAACTCTTGAGAGAAAACTCTGTGGTTAGTTCAAGCTGTTTGTAAAGGGAATTTGTCTTGTAATTTCTACTTCCTTTGCCCTTAAATAACGGGTGTATTTGTTTGTCTTGACATTGACCAGTTTAGAGTTTTTAGTTCTCGAGAGTCCTAGCTGGAAGCAGAGTCCATAGACTGACACTCTGTATCCTGCTGCTATTTATTTTGATCCAGTTAAAAGTGCTGTTAAATTCATGAATTAAGAGGGCGAGAGACTGATATACAATGCAAGAGGGCACTTTTAGACGTGACTTGAAAGTCTTTGCAGACTTCAAGCAACCTCACATGGGTGAAGTTTAGACGTGCCTCCCCACACCGGATGTTGCATGGCCGCCTTTGGAAATAGAGGCAACGGGCGGCTCATGGATTATTTTGAAAACCAGACTTGCCAGATTTGTCAAATCTGGATATCAGGGTTTGACAAGTCCAGTTTTCAAAATAATGTGCCGCTGTTTCCAATGATGGCTGGGCAACTTCCGGTGCAGGGAGGCACGTCTAAACTCTACCTGTGCGAGATTGCTGAAAGAAGACTTTGAAATCTGTCCGATTGAAGGCACATCTAAAAGTGCCCTCAGATTACTTAACACAGTTTATAATAATTACTGTAACATTGTGACAGTTCTTTTCTTGCCCTCACCACATTTCCACGTAGCAGAGTTTGGAACCTTGCAGGAAAATGTTGACTGATTTCTATTGATTTATCTGTGGTTTATTTATAGTTTATCAATCCCATTGTCATGGGGCCTCTCTGGATGTCTGAGGGTGCTCAAGGGTCACTTGGGGAATTAGCATGACCCCAGGACATGAATTTCTTATCGTTCTGAAACACACAGGATACTGGTCCTGCACAGGGTAGGTGATGGTATTAACAGGAGCTCCCACTCGTGAATATTGGGGGGGGGGGAGGTTGGTGCCGCAATACCCACCTGACTCTTAAATTTAGGGGAATTAGCTGAATTGGTTGGACTAGGGGTCCCTGCGTGTCTCCCGGATCAGTCTGAGTTCAGATGTGCGCTACAGTCAGGTTATGTACCCTCCCCAAAAGAATGGTGAAAGGGAAAAGAGGGAGACAAAATGCTTAATAAAAAGGAATATTTATTTAACAGGAATGGGAGGTATCAAAAAAACCCCACACAATTGGCTAACACAGTTTCCGGTCTGGCTGGTGGTTTTAAGAGGGAAACACAAGCGGCGGCTGGGAAAATGAAAGTAATGGGGGGGGGAGGGAGAGAGAGAGAGAAGGCTAGAAGCGAAAGGAGGTTGGAGAAGGGGAGGGACAGACCAAAGTCTGGGAGACCCCTTAAGATCCAGACACACACAGAGAGACCTGCATGTGTTTGCTTCCAAAGTTTTCTCAGTTTCAGAGGGGGAGCCAGGAGCCTGTATAAGTTTTGGGACAAAAGATTTGGGATCAGCTTAGGTATACTGCAGTAGGTGAGATGGGAAGATATGAGAGATTTCCTGGGTGGGTTTAGGTCTGAGAAAAGGAACATGCCTACAGGGGTGGAGGGGCCAAGAATGCCAATAGGTGCAACGGGAAAGAGGTGCCAGTGTGTCTAGTTACACAAAAGGGAAGAGACAAAGGGTAAACAAACTGGGACCGTAGAGACAAAGGACACATCAGGCCATAAACGGGGAGATTTCTAATCCGTCTGGGGACGGAAGAGAATCATGAGGAGAATCTGGTGCTGGCTGGCAATTCCCACTGATCAGGTGCGGGGGTGCTAACTTGTGTGGGGAAAACATTGGGTGCTTCTAATTGTCCATGCCTTTGGAGTCATTGCTAATCTAGATTCCATTCACCAGTGATTTCTTTAAACAGGAAGGAGGCCCTATTTTAACTGTCCCAATATCTCCATCACCTTTTCCAAGGGCGGGCTGGTTTTTGCATGAAAGAACCTTTCCCTTAGGCTACCTTGTTGGTCAACCATGGCTTTGCTCAGGCTTTTCCAATGTCCGATGACTCATGTCCTTCCCAACCATGGGGGGGGGGCTGTCCTTTTTGGGGTGTGTTCTGCACCTCTCGCAACAGTGGTGATGCAACTCTCAGCCCCAATAAGGTTGAGAGTTCCTGTGCTCCAGTCACCCCTATACCCAGTCCAACTCGATGCAGACAGGGTTTCCACCCTTACGCTGTACTAACTTTGTATAAGTCTATATTGCACTTTGAGGCCAAACAAGGAACATACCACCTCTGGCTCCCACACAGTCTGAGTCCCATGTCAGTCCACCAGATGCTAGGACAGGATTCGTAGCATGGGGGAAGCTAGGGCAGGTCCCATACTCCTAAGATTTCTGGTTACTCTGCAAGAGAAGCAAGAGCCTTCCTTGGAGCTCCTTCTCCTATGGCCTCCTAGCTCCAACTGAAGCCTCAATTTATGTAGTCCCAGATTGCCTCAGGGCACTCACTCGGATTGGCTCCTGAGTGACTGTCTGTTTTAAGTCCTGCCCAGGCAGCCATCTTGGATCCAGTGGCCATTTTGGGTGTACCTTAGCAACAGTAGGTACGCAAACCTTGAAGTGACATCCTCTTGCAGGCTTCCTGTTATACCCATCTTAGCCAAAAGGTGAGCAAGTGGCTGTTTGGCTTTATTGTTAACTGACTTGCACAGATTTGACCAAACTCCAGCAAGTCGGGATATTTGGACTCAATATAATGGGTGAAGATTCTGTTCTGAGCAGGACTGGATTTCATCCTTTAAAAAAGTTCTGAAAATGAAAAAAGCTGTCCTTTTACTTTCTGAAACATGAGAAGAAATTTACAGATTGAAATCAACAGTAAGGATACTATGTACGGTTTCTAAGTTCCAGTGCAACTGGTTTATAACTACCGTTACAAAGTACTGTTGCTTTATCTGTATCATTTTGTCTTACAAGAGGTTATGCTGTAGCAATCTTTTGGGAATAGTGGGTGTCCTAATATTTTCTTATTTTAACACTCCATAGGCATTAGCTGTAAAATAGAAATGGTGACTTCCATACTAATTGGTGCCTTCATTATGAGAAACAGTAGAGTAGAAAACAAATTTTCCTTACTAGCTAACAGTCACATAAGTCTGCTACTGGTCTAATACAGAAAAAAATCTGAGCTTTATAATACTGCACCTTATTATTATTATTATTATTATAAACATTTATATAGCACCAGTCATGTGGCCTGGTGCTGTACAGAACATAGAATTAGACGTGGTCCCTGCCTGTGGCTTACAATCTAAAAGACAAAAAGGGGAGGGAGACAGGGAGAGGGGACAGTGGGAGAGACAGGGGAGAAGACAAACAAACATTCAAGCAGATGTGAAGTCTCAGGTGAGTATGCTTGGCTTGGTTTACAGAAAGGTTGGTGGCAGCAGTCAGCCGAGGAGGGCCGACAGTAAGAGTAAGGGGAAAGACTAACAGGCATTGGGAAAGGCAGCAAGGAAAAGGTGGGTTTTAAGGAGGGATTTGAAGGAGCGGAGGGAGGAGGCAAGGCGGATGTGGGCAGGGAGGGAGTTCCAGGCGTGAGGGGCAGCGAGGGAGAAGGGTCGAAGGCGGTTAGGCGAGCAGGAGAAATGAGGGAGAGTGAGGGAGGGGACAGATGAAGAGCGGAGAGTACGTGCAGGAGGGAAATTAGGTCCGAGAGGTAAGGGGGAGCTTGGTCATGGAGCGATTTGAACGTGAAAACCAGGAGTTTAAACAGGATATGTTCAGGAAGGGGGAGCCAGTGAAGGGAGAGGAGGAGAGGCTGCACATGGTTGAAGTGACGGGCAGAGTGAATGACCTTGGCAGCGGAGTTTTGGATTGCAATAAGGGGGGACAGGTGAGAGCGAGGGAGGCCAGCAAGTAGGAGGTTGCAGTAGTCGAGGCGAGAGATAACCATGGCATGAACAAGAATTTTGGCCGAGGAGATAGAGAGAAAGGGGCGAATGCGGGCAATGTTGTGGAGAGCGAATCGGCAGGATTTGGCCACAGACTCAATGTAAGGTTTAAAAGAGAGGTGCGTGTCAAAGATGAAGCCCAAGTACGGGCTTGGAGAACAGGATGGATGGTGACCCCATTGATGCAGATGGTCAGGTTAGAGGGAGAAGAAGGGGAGGGAGGAAAGATGAGGAGTTCGGTCTTGGTCATGTTGAGCTTGAGTTGACATCGGGACATCCAGGCGGAGATATCAGAGAGGCAGTCGACGAGGCGTGAGCGGATAGACGAAGAGAGAGGGGGTAGAGAAATAGAGTTGGGTGTCATCAGCGTAGAGATGGTATTGAAATCCGTGGGAGGCAATAATTTTGCCAATGGACAGGGTGTAAATAGTGAAGAGGAGAGGGCCAAGGACAGAACCTTGGAGGACCCCAACAGAAAGGGGAAGGGAGGGGGAGGTGGACTCAGGGAGGGAGACATTAAAGGAGCGATCAGAGAGGTAGGAGGAGAACCAGTCAAGGACAGAGCCGCGGAAGTCCCAAGAGTAAAGCGAGTCCAAGAGGAGCGAGTGATCAACAGTGTCAAAGGCAGCAGAGAGGTCAAGGAGGACAAGAATGGAGTAGTGACACTTAAATTTAGCGACAAGTAGATCATTGGTGATTTTGGCGAGGGCAGTTTCAGTAGAGTGGAGGGGGCGGAAGCCAGACTGGAGAGGGTCCAGGGAGGAGTTGGCAGAGAGGAGGTCGAGGCAGCATTATCCCACTTAAATGGGTAGATTTCATTTCAAGTAACAAGCCAAGCTTGCTTTTCATTAACTTAGACCTTAATCATGTATTTGAAAACTGTTTATTGGGACTGATGTGCAGTTGTATAGGCTAAAAGCGCTTATCCTTCTGTTCTAGTCATATGTTTGAAATAAGCAAACTGCATTTACTCATTCTGAACTGCTAAATCTCTGATTGAACAAATATGGGGCACAGCTGCACTGTCACGTCACTTGTTCTGCCGGTGTGTATAAATCAGAATCAAAGGAAGTATCAAAAGGAGAAGTTTTCCTTTAAAAGGGTAGGGGAAGAAGAAACACAGATGTTGAATTTACAGTCTCATAGCTTTGTAAATGACATGCTTTAGCTTACAGCTGCTGCACCTCATTGACTAGAAGGAATATTACTGTATAAAATATGATATATTTAACACCCAGAAAGAAAATAGCAATTCGCTTTTCAAGTTGAAAAATTCTATAAAGTATGCCAGTCATTACTGATCAACTAGCATGGATATGGACACATCAGTGATTGGGCTGGCAAAGTGCTTTGGGATCAAAACCAAACATCTTTTTTTGAAGGGGAACCAGCTTATTTAGGTTTGTGGGTTTTTTTTCATTTAACGTCCCATGGCCATTATAGATTTCAATATGGAAAATAATTCTAACACTGACATCATTTTCTTTTGGGGGCAGGGAGAGGAGAAGGCGATGCAGGGGAAGGAAATAAGCCAAATAGAATGTAAAGAAACTAATTTTGGGTGTGAAGAGTTTAGCCTGGGAAGACTTAACTGCACGGGAGCTATCAAATGTTCCTAGGGACAATAGTGGACTGGGTACAGCTCTCAAAATGAGACTCGAACAGCACAAAATAGAGTGAAGCAATTACTACCTATGTCTTAGAAATGATTTTGCTAACACAATACAAACAAAAACAGCAGTTGCCTTTTTAGATGTCATACTGTTGACTTGTATTAAGTTTATCGTCTACTATAACCCCAGCTGCTAGCCAATCATCTTCCATCTTGTTTTGCCCCAGCAAGGAATAATTATATATGCTTTTTATTGATTTTTTCTTATTTTTCAGTTAATTTTTCCAGTTGTTCAAGCTCATTTTGAATTTTGATCCTATTCACCAAAGCGTTTGCAGTCTCTACCAGCTTTATATCTGCAAATTCATGAAGTACATGCCTTCCTCCAAATCATTGATAAAAATATTGAACAGCACCAATTCCAGGACAGACCCCTGGGAGAACCCCACTTGTTACCTCTTTCCATTCTGACAAAGAATCCTTGATACCTACTTCGGGTACAACTGTTCAGCCAAACCCTGTTCCCAGCCAATGGTGGAAAATACTGTAGTAGTTCTTGTGGGGAGATTATCACAAACTATTGACTTCTTAAATGAATAATATTAATCTAAAACAATTTCGCCTTCCTAAGTACCAATATACAAACCTCACCATTATTAAGGCTGATGTGTATCTGTATTTAACATGACGATTTAAGAAGAAACGCAGATGGTCACGCTAAAGACAGAAGGAATGGAAACATCAAGTTGTGAGAATCCGTTTCACACTGATTCAAATCTTTCATCATCATCATTTTTTGGTTTTTTTAAAAATGAAAATAATAGTACAAGCTTATTCTGACAGTGGCATTGCAATAACAAAGTATTTTCTGGTAATACAGCTGGCCAACTTTATTGTGCCGAGAGGAGTATGTTCATTTAATTGAGGTTAATTTAATTGAGAGTTGGCAATGGGGTGAGTAGCTGAGCCACGAGTGAAATCCTGACTTCACTAAGAATAGTGACAAAGCAGTTATTGACCATAATGTGACCAAGATTGCACCCACAAAGTAAGTTTAGTTGCCATACCAACCCCATGGGACTTGCTGTTTATCAGCACTGGCATCTATGGGTGAAAACAGACATGACGCTAACCACCCTTTAACCACCCTTGGTGGTCATTTGTGCATGTTTCAGGGCTGCATAGGGCACCAATACAGCCCTGCAACATGCATAAATAACCACCAAGGGTGGTTAAAGGATGGTTAGCGTCATGTCTGTTTTCACCCTATGAATTAATTACTTGTTTGCATCCCCAAGCAATAGGAATAGTAGTCTGAGCCACCTATGGGAGATATTAATCTAACCCCACATGGCCTTTTTGATTTTGGGTGTCTACATTTGGGTAATCAGAGGTTTACTGCAATATAAATCAGTGCAAATATTTGTTACACAAAGTGAAAATGTCAATCTCACATTTTGATTTGCAGAAATCAAATTACCTCTTGTAAACACCATCTGCCTCTGTAAACTTTAATAGAAGTTTTTTGCCTTCTGAAATGTAAACCTCTTAGTAAGAACCCACTGGTCTGTTCTTTTATTACTGTCTGTTAGCCTGTAGCATAGCCCAGGGTTTACTATCGCACTTCTTAATTAACAAAGAACCTTGTTCAGCTCTTTATGATCCTATCCATTTGCCTGAAAACATTGACATGAAAGATGAAGAACAAAACTCAAAGTCATGCAAAATTTTTACAGATGATGCATTTTATTTAATTTAGTGGAAAGAGTTTGAACAGTTCAGTTGTTTGTAGACTGAAAAATTATGGGGGGGTGGGGGTAGGGTGATACATTACTTTAAAAAACAGAACTGAAATTGCTTCAAAGTTTACATTTTAGGCTGGTGTCAGTTCTGTTGATAGACTGTGAACGAAAACAATAGATCAAATTCGGATGCACTCGCAGTGGAACATTTGAGGGCAAGGAATTGTGACACTGCGTGTACACAGACCAGACGTACATAATATGATTACAGAAAAAAAATGGGAATTGGTTGAAGACAGGTAAATAGGTTACAATTATCCATGTGGTAGAAACAAGATGAACAGATGTTTCTCAAACATGCAGACTGTCCTTTTCAATGTGTAGGAAGGCCCCACTAGCTTTCACCACTTGGTGAACTTCCAGCATTGAGAATATGTTGTTAATCTTGGATATGCTTTTGGGAATGTTGCTACATCTAAAGAAGCAGAAGGGATGAGCATCATCAGTCTGAAACACAGAAGACAGACTTGTACTGTGTGTTATAAAACAAGGAGAAATTATTTAACATCTGTTGCCACAGAGAAGGTAAATTATCAGCATAAAATGAGATGATACGATATGAGAAAATCATTCAGAAGCATTGCCCCAGTACAGAATGGCATACCACCAGAAGCATCAAAAGCAGTCCACATTATGGATACACATTTCTATTGCCGATGCACCCCCAGCCCAGGAATGATACACGGAGACATGAGTTGGATTTCAAAGGCCGCACTCTTTAATGCAATCAGAGCAAGATTGTTGGTTAGATTGTCACTAGGCAATCGATTGGGTCCAGTATTTTATAGAAGCCTATCAGAACATTTAAACAGGTATATGGCTGTCTCTTATACACATCTAGATGTGTATAAGAGACAGGGGAAATGCCTCAGGGGCCTGAGTCAGGAGTATATGGTGTCATTAAGATCGAGGGCCATGCTTGCCCTTACCCCCGCTTGACACTCCACCCAGGGAACGATCCTGCCGCCAGCCATGCCCTGCTTGTCAACAGGTATCGCCCCCCATCTCTTATGGAGATGACTCATTTATCTAGACTACAACTACCTAACAAAACAGCCTATTAACCATACTGGACCCCCGCAATCACAAGGGGCGAAATTCTTCAATTCGCCCCTTGCCCCACCAACTCTTGCTCACACAAAGTTATCCAAAATCTCTCCTTATCTCTCTAAGTACAATCTGTTACCTTCTGTGGACAGATGTACCCCATCATTCAAAAATGGTTCCGACCGAGCATGTGTAATTTGCCCATGCTTCACACAGTTACCGCCCATACCTAGCCACCACTTATTGATCTCCCTATTTACATTGCGCCTAGCCCTATCGATTATCTTGCGGTGAACACCTCCACCCCACGTGATGCATGGCATCCGGTGGGTCCACATTATCTGTACCCCCGGAAAAAAACCTCTAATTAATGGCATCTGGGACTTAATTTTTACCATTAAACTTACACTAGTCCCTATCCTTAAATTGTTTTCTCCCAAATGTATAATTATGATGTCTGGTCGTGGGTGGTACTGTAACTGTGACAACCAAGGGATCAAGTGGTCTCACTTCATCCCTCCCCGACCCATCCATCTGATTTGCGCCCTGGATGCCAGGCCCAAATGTGTTCCCCATAATGATCGTTTAGCTGCATCTCCTGCTCGGCGAACCAGGTTGTGGCCGACCATCCAGACCACCGTCTTGCTCGCCGTATGAAACCTATGGCCTGAGGGAATGTAAATAAAACAGGTGTTAGTTTTCATGGTAAGGCCAGATGTATCCTAAATAGACCCTTGAACGTCATCTGCCTAAATCCCTAATTTCTCTCCCTGATAATCCTGCTGCAGCAGCCGTTGTCGCCGCCCCAATTCTAAAAGAATGGGATCCATATTTTTCCGGTGACAAACCTATCTCTTGTATTGTTCTCCGCAGTACTATAGTGAACTGATGCTGTGTGAGCGGCGTCTCATCCTTGTGCAGAAACATGTTTCCCAAAACACGTGGTCGTATTGTAAGGTATCCAGTGACAGCCTGAACCAGGCAGATATCATATCTATCAATCTGATTCAATGTGACCCACTGCCCTCTACCTCTCTGGTTGGTTTTTGAGTGCCTAACCTTTATTTTTAGTAGATCCGGGGAAAGTTGAATGTTATTCCCAGTCATGGCCCTTCCTGACCTATCCTGTCTACCTTCTGCTACCACTTTGCTTATCCTAAATGCCCCCCAAAACATAACTTTAAACAGTGTAGAAAAAAGTATAACTTCGTATTGATCTAAACAAACTCTTGGCAGTGCACCACACAAGGCTTGCAACATGGTGACAGTGATAGGGGCCCTCCTGTCCACATGTTGTTCCCTTTCCCGCTCCCAGCACTCAAACATTCATCGAGCAAGAAACCCGTTGTCAGGTGGGCGGTACCCGTTCAACTGGCTAATGAAAGCCAAGGCTGTTACTTTTCCAGGTAAGGTCCTACCAGCTAAGCCCTGGTTGCGGAGGTGCAAAACCCCAACCCCTTATTTGCCTGTATTCTTGAAATTCCTTGTAGGCCCTGTTATATGCTGTCAATGTGCGGGGAGCAAGGGAGCCCTGTACTATTCTCTGGACTTCTACTCTCCAAGGTTCCATACCCAGAGAGGTAATGGTTTTGGGTTGGGTGCGGCCGCCGGCCCTAACTCCCAAAAACTCTCCATCTGTAATCGAGAGAGTGCGTCTGCTATGGTGTTATCTAGAGGTGGGACCCCGGGCCCATTACCGGCTACCGGATTTACCGGTTACCGGTTCTGCAAAAACCGGATTCCCGGATTAAATCCGGTATACCGGTACCGGATTTATTTCATTGAGTTCAATGGGGCGCTGTGTCCCCATTGAACTCAATGAAATAAATGAATTCCTTCCCCCTCCC
>QEPC01013775.1:399345-410596 GCA_003113815.1 Sphenodon punctatus | reverse complement strand
GCCGCTGGTGCTGGGGGGTGGGCTCGCCTCTCAGTCTGTTTTTAAACAAAAATCCAGGCTGGGCAGGGTGGGTGGGGGGTGTCCCCCCTTCCACCCGCGCAGCCTGGACTCGGGGAGGGTTTTGTTTTTTTTTAACTTGGAGCTTTAAGTTTTTACATTGCAGCCATTTTTAAATGGCTGCAATGTAAAAAATCCAGTACCCGGAATCCGGTACCCCGGACCGGATTACCAGGTCGAATCCGATAATGCCGGTACGCCCGGTACCGGCATTATCGGATACCGGATTTTACCGGTTTCCCGCCCCTAGTGTTATCTACCCCTGGTACATGTCGTGCTGTAAAGAGGATGTTGTGCTGTAAGCAATTTAGGACCATAGCCCTCACTAAGCGCATGACCCTCTGAGACCTTGATGACATGGAGTTAATCACATGGACCACTGCTAGGTTATCGCACCAGAAAATCACTGATTTATCAGCGAATTCCCTGTACCATATCTGCACAGCCAAAACTATAGGAAATAACTCCAAGAATGTAAGGTCCCGGGTCATACCAGATGCAGCCCATTCTCTTGGCCAGGGTGCCTTGCACCACTGTCCTTTAAAGTAAAGTCCAAAACCTATCCCCCCAGCCGAATCTGAATGTTCCTGTAAATATGCTCCTCCAGAAGCTCCTCCATTATAATTTGCTAAAAATGTTGCCCAGGTCCGCAGGTCTTCCTTAATCTCCTTTGTAATGCGGATGTGATGGTACTGTGGTGGGTTACCTGCTAGTGGCAGGTAGAGCCTGGATAAAAATGCTCTGCCTGGGGTGACCACCCTGCATGCGAAGTTTAGACTACCTACTAGAGATTGAAGAATGCGGATCGTGACCTTTTTGGCTGCCATGCAATTATGCAACTTACCCTGCAACGCCTCCAGTTTATCCTCTGGTAAACAAGAAAGCATGTGGACCGTGTCTATTTCTATTCCCAAATATGTGAGTCTCGTAGTGGGTCCCTCTGTTTTTTCTGGGGCCAAGGGAAGGCCAAGCTGTTCCTCTAGGACCTGAAACTCCTTCAACAGTCCCTCACATGCGCCAGGAGCCGAGGAAGCAATTATGAGAAAATCATCCAAGTATTTCGAGATCTCACCTGATCGAATTCTCTGCCTGAATGCCCACTCCACCAATGAAGTGAAACGTTCAAATGCGGAGCACGAAATTGAGCATCCCATGGACATAGTACGATCAAAGTAATACTGATCCTCGAACTTCATTCCCAAGAGGTGAAAACTGTCCAGGTGTACCGGCAGGAGTCTAAAAGCCGACTTAACATCACATTTTGCTAAACGGACTGCCCTTCCATATATCCTTACCCTTTCAATAGCCTGGTCAAGGGAGGTGTACCGAACCGTGGCTAACTCCTTTGGTATGGCATCATTTACTGATCACCCCTTTGGGTAAGATAAGTGATGAATTAAACGAAACTCTCCTGGGGCCTTTTTTGGTACTATCCCCAAGGGAGGGACCACCCACTAACTAAAGGGGGGGGGACACAGCAAATGGGCCAGCAATTCGTCCCTCAGTTACTTCTTTCAGGATTTTCTCCCTTACCACGTGTTCCATGCCCTTCACTGACTTAAGATTGGGAGGGGTCCGACCTTGTGTAACCTTTCCTGCCGGAATAATGAAACCCAGCTTAAAACCCTGTGTAACATAGTAAACCTCTTTCCTGTCCGGGTGATCAGTTAAGATCTGTTCAAGTTGCCTGATATTAATTGGGGTTGGGCCCCTTTCCTTTACCAGGGCCTTGCTACCCACTTTGACCACTTGTACCTCGTCCCGTGCCCGCTTGGTTCCTCCTACCGCTTGATGGCTTTCCCCTGTAACAGGTGGAAACTGAGTGGGAGCTGCCGCATACTGAGCATGTGTGGCAGAATTTGCAGGTGCCTCGTGAGCAAAGTCCATTCCTATTGTATTCCCAGCAGGTGGCGCTACCTGACCGCCTACTGTCCCATCTGTTGGGGTCATTCGCAGGGGCGACACCGCCCTTTATTAGTACATGCCTGCTGTCGGTCTTAGGTGTATTGGTTGTGTCGACCATACAGTCCAGCCAGAGATCCTGGGCATGTCAATCCCAACACAGCCCAGGTGTGAAGGAAGCTCTGTGGCGAAAGGCCTCATCGTACCTCAACCATGCTCCCTGGGGGCCTACCCCATATGCCCTCTTATTATGTCTTCATATTTCAGCAGTTCTACTGCCCGCTCAGGGAAGACTTCCAATACCACCCCCAAATATATAGAAAAAGCGGAGGACCAGTTTGCCCAGTTCCTGTCCGCCTTTGGTCTTCAGAACCTTTCCTTTTCTTTGATATCCTCCTTCTCAGCTGGGTCCGTTATTGGATCACTGAATAAGAGGGCAAAGATGTCGATATACTCTCCTTTCCAAATCTTTTCCCTGGTGGTATAGGCTAGGTGTTCCCCTATAGGTGTCGAGAGCTCTGAGTATGCCCCCCCCAGCAGGGGTAGGGGGCGGTTTGGTATGGAACTATGGGATGTGATGGGTGACTGTGGCCCCCTATCCTACTCTAAACCCCATCTCCGCCAGGCCATGTTTGCTGGCAGAAAACCACTACCTGCTGCTTGGTATCCTGTGGGAGGGGGAATCGGTATAACCTTCACCCAGGTCCCGTTCCACCAAAGCATCTGAGCAGTTGTGCACTGAGTTGTAGGAGGAGGGTGTTGGGCTTGTCTTTGGGTCGCTTTCCACCCCTCTTGCGGGCTGTCCCCTTCTACACTTACCCAGTCTCCTGTTTCCTTCCCTGTTCTGGCTAGCTGTCGCCTCAACCGTAAATTGGATCTGGCCAGTCAGTGTGTCTCTCCTCCCTGTTCACCCACCCTGTGGACCCCTCCATCGTGGATAAGACCCCACTCACCTCGTGGAGGCCGTCCGGGTACATTCCTTGATGGTTCCGGTAGAGCCCACCTGTGCGCCGCCATCTCCTCTAATTCCTTCTCAAGTCCCTGGATCCGCTCCCACATCGCTCGGTCTCCTTGCTCGTCTTCCTCATTCCCATCATTCTGTATTTGGACTGTTGGTCCTAGTTCTTGTGCACCTGTTGGAACAACCCTCTCCACCCATGCGGCAGTTGGGGTGCCCCGTCAGGTGGGGCCCCAAGCGCAGCAGAGGGTGCGGCCCTTCGCCCACTTGAACGGGCTTGCTCCCGTTGGGCTACTGGAGGCACATCATCTTGCCCTTCCCACAGGTGCCCTTCAAAACCGTTGTCTCCACCCCAGCCGTCATACCCTGCTGTGGGGTTGGGATGGCCTTGTCCTGGGGGGCTCTCCCCTTGGTAATCCCTCAGGCTGGACATGTTACCCTGACGAGGCGGGGGGGTAATAGGCCTCAGCCCATTCTTCATTCCTACACCGGGCCGGGGGGGGGGACTATGGCCCTTCCCCCACTCCGCACTGCCCCTCTCATTTGGTGTTGGCCAGGGGCCCAGACATCCTCTGGGGCACTGTGTCCTCCCGCGTCCCTTCCTGTTTCCCCTATGGGTTCTGTCTCCCTTGGCCCTAGGACCTCCTGGTCCCTTAAAGCAGCCACCAAGGCCTCACAGGCCTGCAGGCGGCTCCTCATTTCTTGCCTCGATGGGGGGGAGGGCTCAATTCCTCCCTGCTCATGTGGCATTCTGCCATGGCTGGAGGCGCCTCCACAGCCTCGCTCGCCTTCCTTTCCCCCACTTTCCTCTGTTTAGGTGGCTGGGTCGCTCGCTGCTTCTGCCGCCCCATCCCTTCGGTTAGTTGCTGCGTGTTGCTGAACGCAGGCACGAACTGGTGCCTGCCGATAGAGAAGAGGGGAATGAAACCGCGTGCACGGGCAGTCACTCCCTACCCCCTCCCTTCTAACAAGGAGGGGGAGGGACCATCTCTGGCGCCGACCAATCAGGCGCACAATTCACAGGCTCCTGATGTCTAGGCCACCAATAGCAGGTGCCCAGACCGAATAGGATGGGGTTTCCCGATCCCCTGCAGCCCCGCCGCGCTCATTCCCATACTGAGGGGCGGAGGGCTCTTGAATTATGGGTGTGCCCTGAGAAGAACAGTCTGTTGCTGCATGAAGAAAGGACCTGCTCTGCTTTCATTTGCTCAAATTTCTTCTTCCAGTACTTCTGGAGAGCATAAAAAGGGGATTAACTTTGACCTTGCCAAATGCTTTCAGTAAGTATTTGAGATTCTGCAGTATGTTGTGCATTATGGGCCACATTTTTTGGAGTTTTAGAATGGTGAGTTGCCCGAATACATACTTTTTTGATATCCCCATAAAAAAATTCTCTCTTTCCTTGTAGACTTCTTTAAGAATATGTAATGAAACTTTTTTTTAAAAGTGGATAATATATTGAAAGAATTCTCCCTTTCAATAGCACACATCTTAGTGATATGTTTGGATTTAGCATGGGGTTGGAAGACATGAGGTCCCAAATTCTAATTCTGTTTTTTGCTATTCTGTTGCTACCTGGCCCTACGCAAGTCTCTGGGTGCTTGCACACATTACCAGGGAGGGAGGAAAACTTGTGTAATGGCAATCACACGTCTATTGTCATGAGAATTAGCTCACATGGAAATGCACAATTCCGCTTTTCTCCTGTGAGAACACTCGCACATAACCAGGCCCCCACTCGCAGGTGTTTTCTCTTGTCACGAGAGAAAAGTGGAATTGTATATTTCTACCTGTGCTAATTTCTGTGACAATATAGAAGTGATTGCCATCACAGAAGTTTCCCCACCAGGTAATGTGTGCAAGCACCCTCTCTCTTGGTGCTTCACTTTCCTGATCTGCAATATGAGGATAATATTGGTTTAACTCTCAGGCTTGCTGTGAGGATTAGGTACTTTAGCAACTATGTTATTTTAATTGAATTCACAAAGTTAAAATATCAGATGAGTGTGTGAGTGCAGAATTTTTGCAATAGAAATCATGGCAGCTGTGATACTGGTTGGTATTGTCATTCAAGCTTCCTTTCAGTTTGTCTCTTTAAAAAAAGATTGATAAGAGACTAGACTTTGTAGAGTAAGAAGAATCAGCTTAGTTATAAGCCTTCGCATTCATCCATGACACAAACTAATCTTGTATGGTGACTCATCTGTGTCTGTGTTTATTTAATAAACTCAGGAAAACAGACTTCCTCCAGAAAAAATGGATGAACCAACTCTCTTGCAAGATGCTACTGTTTCCACTTTCTTGATAAAGGGTTCTCATTCCATGTAAAATGCCCATGATGTATTTTCATGGTTTGAGGTTCTCAATTCCATACCTACCATCATCTTCTTCTATTAGCAGGTGGCAACTAAGCATGCAGCCAGTTGAGCCTGGCCAGGACCAATCCCTGCGCACCCCAGGGTGGGCAGTTTCACCTGCCACATGCAGATGTCACCCCTCCTCCAGGAAACTGGGTAGGCAGGCTTCTGTTGCTTGTTCCGCCGTGCCACACCCAGGGCAGCACCCAACCCTACCCCACCCACACTCCCCCGGCCCAACCACTATCCCGTCCATGATGTGGCCACGCAGGAAGGGTGCCAGTGCCCACCACTCAAAGCCGTGGGTTAGACTGGGACTGGGCCCACGAGCAGCAGTGTGCTACCTTGAGTTGTACAACCGTACCCCACTTTGGGTAAGGCTGGTATGCCCTGCATCTTCAGCCTTTTTCTGAGGACACTGGGTGTAGCAGCCAACTTCTTGCCATGGGGCAGGGTGAACATCTGGTGGCTGCTGGGCACATGAACCACTGCACAGCATGGCAGCAGTGCCAAATTCGGGTAAGGCTGCTCAACTCAAGGTTGATTTGATGCTGTACCCTAAGTCTCTTATTTATGACTATCTCCTTTCTGAGCCAGAGCCAGACTGTCTTCATTAAAACAAGGTAGTAAACATTTAAAGTCAAAAGCATACCTACAATACTTTCTCTGAGATCCAGTCCATCAGGGATGCTTGGAGCAGCTGCTAACTCACTCTCTCCCCTCTGAGCGTGATGTGTTGCATGGAACTTTTCCATATGAGCAGAAGCAAACATGCAGTTTGGTCTGTTCCAGGTAAATTGCCTTGATAGCATCTCATTAGCCCCCACTTGCTACTGAGTGGAGAATTGTGTTTTGTGGGACTCTCCTGTGTGTGCACACTTAAGTGCAGTGTCTGTGTCAGATGCAGAATTAGCCTTTATTAGTGAGTGTAGAAGGACGTGGTTCCCTGGGGTAAGTCCCTGTAGGATTAGGCCTATAAAGTCTCTGGTTCCTTAGGGAATTTAATCTTTGTTACTTTATTTTTTGCACAGTTCCACCCTTCGGTATACCAACAGATAGTTCTCCACCATACATAGGGTGAAAACAGACCTGAAGCTAACCACCCTTTAACCACCCTTGGTGGTAATATTTATGCATGTTGCAGGGCTATATTGGTGCCCTATGCAGCCCTGCAACATGCATAAATAACCACCAAGGGTGGTTAAAGGGTGGTTAGCGTCAGGTCTGTTTTCACCCATGGTGTCTCTGCATATGTACATAGTCTATATAAGTTTAGCATTCTCTACTAATACAGAGTCTCTTTAGACCAGACTAGGCTGAAATGAGCCTGGGATCCCCCCTTCAATGAAAATCATGTCAGTGTCGAGAAGGGGGGGTAATCTTGCCCCCTCCCTCAAGATCTTGCATACCTCACTGAGGGTGGAGAGGGGGTCTGGGCAGAATGCCAGAGGTGAGCAGGGGAAAAGACTTGCCCTCTGGCCACGCCTGGCTCCTGCTCGGACCCCCTACCTTCCCTGGAAAGAAAATTCTGGGTGGGGCCCCAGGACCTGGGAGGGGGCCTAGCAGGGGGTCAGGGTGGGGTGCTTACCTCTGGAGGGGGTTCCATGAAGCATGGCCTCTTGGTTTTGAAATTAAAAAAAACCCTGAGCATTCTCAAAACAAGCTGCCCTTTTCAAAAATGGTGCCCACAGTGTGCTGACACAGTGGGCACCATCTTTGTAAAGGGCTGAGCATGCCCCAAAGGGCAAATCAGGGCCTTCTGAGCATGCTTAGTTTTTTTTTATTTTTTTTTAAAACCTGCAACCCTGGGAAGAGGCCACGCTGATCAGGACCCCTTCCGGAGGATAAGTACCCCACTCCTGACCTCCTGCTAGGTCTCTTGCTAGGCCCTTATCCCAGGCCCCAGCCCTCTGCCCAGAATTTCCTTTTCCAGGCAGGCAGGGGGGCTGGGCAGGTGGCCAAGAGGTAAGCCTTTAGCTCCTGCTCACCTCTGGCCCCCCGCCTGGCCCCTCTGCCTGGTCCCCACCCAGCCTTTCGAATCTTGCTGGTTCTTGGCAAGAATGGGGGTGGACGGGTTTCATCTCATCATGTTTAGGAAAGGAGATGGGAAAACCCCCATAAGTACCCCACCCCCCACTAGGTCTCTTGCTAGGCCCTTATCCCATTCTCGTCAAGAACTGTCAACATTCGAATACAAGTTTCATCTTTAGACCAGACACAATCCTCTGGTTCCCAGTAGTCCTTCACATCAACCACCAGCCAGAATCTCCTTCAGTTCCCCGAAGAGCATCAAGTGCCTGATCCAGCCTTCCTCAGAAGCTCAGCCTGGAATCAGAATCCTGGAGAGGTTTCCTCAGGAGTTCAGCTTGCCAGTAGAGTTCCTCTCCTCTCCACAGCCAGGCACAGACTTCCTTCTTTGTCTCTCCTTTTCTTACATATCCAGAGTGGGTGGGACCATCCCTCTAGTCTCTCAGCCCTTAAAGGTATAGAAACCTCCCATGCGCCACATTGTTGCAACTGGGATTTTTCAACTCTCAACAGGGCTGGTCTTGACAAGCCCTTACTCTACTGCAATATCCAGAGTCCATCCTGCCCAGTCATCAGCTAGCACTTGTTTCTCTTCTTAAAGGGGCAGCAGCCCTGTCATACTTTGCCCTGCCACAGTGAGAATGTGGCCTTGGCTTTTTTCAAAACACCAGCCAGTTGGGTTACTGTCTGGCTGACTTTGGAGACAGACAAAATAGGCCCATCAGTTTTGGTTGGGTAGTCTGGGCTCAGCCACAGCCTTAAACAGCCAACCTGATATTGTGACACCCACCCAAACAACATTAATAAGTAGCAGAAACTACTACTGGGGGAAGGAAAGAGGATTATGGTGGTTGTCTTTTTGTTGCTAATAAGCCTGTGTGGCACACAGGTGGGTGTGGAATGATCTAAATGTGCAGTTGCACAAAAAAGCACAATGTGAAAAATAAATGGTTCATGGCTTAATAACCAAGACCACTGAAGAGGACACATTGGCCGCTTTTAGACGAGCGGCGGTCCATTTCGCGTCGGCGGCACGCATATTTTAAAACTTCCACCTGGTCGAATTAGATGAGACGGAAGTGGCTTAATATGCGCATATTACGGCGGAGGCGCATTTTTTAAGTGCGCGAATTAAATACCTCATAATCGAGGTATTTAATTCGCGCACTTAAAAAATGCACCTCCGCCGTAATATGCGCATATTAAGCAACTTCCGTCTCGTCTAATTAGACCAGGCGGAAGTTTCAAAATATGCGTGCCGCCGACGCGAAACGGACCCCGCTCGTCTAAAAGCGGCCTTGGTCTGCTCTCCTGTTTTTACAAAGCCCTATTTTATAAGAGACTGTACTTGGAATGCAACTGGAAGATGTTTATGGCTGTGGGGCACAAGAATTGGCAGTTGATGCCAACCTAGTAGCCAAAACTTTCCCTTGTTCTGAGGGAGAATGCATCACCATATGTTCAGATGGACAGAACATCGACTAAACCAGAGAAACCAGTGCTAGAACACAAGCTGAGTTAGTACATCAAAACTTTCTTTGCTGGCCTCCTTCCAATTCTGAATTTTTCCTATTTAAAAAATATTGAAAAGTGATGAAAGAAGCTTTTAGAAATGCTACTAACTTCATCCAGTCCTGGTCATATATAAATGTGTATTTAAAATTCTTACTGAAAGAGGTAATTACTTTCAAAGGAGATCATCTTGTGATCTCTTGATTACTGTTTAAGGAGCGATTTGTTTTTGTGTAGAATAACCTAGAACTCTGATTTTGCATCTCAACACAGTTTATTCTTGAATGTAATAAGACCATTATTACGTGGTTGGCCTGAAATTGGGGCATTTTTATGCTGCAAAACAAATAGTATAGGAGTCGCTCATATAAGACCTACAAGTAGTTGTAAGGATAGCAAAGATTATTTTTTAAAAATATTTTCAGTGGATTCGTGAAGAAATTAAAGGAGGAGACAGGGAATAAAATTGAAGATTTGATTAGCCTTGTTGAGACAAAAAGCTTGTTTTGTGAGACTAGGAAAAGCCATTCTTCTCTTTCCCTGTGTCACAAGTCATTTAGACAAACAACTCACCAGTAAATTCTAGCACTGGAATCTGATGCAGTTTCTTAAAGGGCAGCAGGAATCAGTTACTTTTTTTAATATCAAGGGTCAGGATAAAGGCTGAAATGAACAGCTAAATTGCTGCTCACGATAAATTTCACCGTATTGGGAACTGGGATTGATTTTCCATTCATTTTCTGATACTGCTGTGATTTCTTGACTCCCACAACACCGTGAGATACCATCCCAATCTACCGACTTTCCGCTTAACATTTACCTCATACCATTCATTTACTACTTACTGCATTGCTGAGGGGTACTGTTTTACTTCCAGGTTTGTTTCCACATTTCCTAGCCAATTGCTGTATGAATAGACCACCCCTTAACCTTCCCTCAGTGCCCCTTAACCTCCATTCCAGTGGCTCCAGTCAGAATAGTTGTTCTATGTTTTTCTCTTTTCTTTGACTAGACTGCAACTGGATTGAAGATTAGTAAAAGAATCTGCGTACCAGCCAATGAGTGGCAAAGAAATACAACGGGAAATGGAGTACAAGAAACGTGGTAGTGTGTCAGTGTTACCTCTTGGAATTTGAAATGGACGGCAAAGCAGTAAATGGGATCCCAGTAAGTGGAAAGTTGGTTAACTAGGGCCGCTTTTAGACGAGCGGGTCGCCGTTGCGCGACCCACTTCCGCGATATTTCAAAATCCCGCAATGCGGGATTACACAAGATGGTCGGCAGGGATCACGTGCATGGAAGGTGGTCGCACATTATTTGCTGACCATGAATTACATACCTCGATTGTGATTTGTGGTCGACAAATAATGTGCGACTGCCTTCCATGCGCGTGATCCCCGCCGGCTGTCTCGTGTTTTCCCACGTTGCGGGATTTTGAAATATCACTCGAGCGGGTTGCACGATGGCAACCCGCTCATCTAAAAGTGGCCTGAGAAAGAAAATGTCAGTCAAGACATTATCGAATACTGGGAGGTTCTTGATTTGTCCAAGATGGTATTGGGAACTGGGATTTTGATAAGATTTCCCGTTTTGGTGAAATCTTGTTTTAGCTCTAGTCAGGATAGATGAATAATCAGTCTTGCTCTTAAAAGACTTCATTGTTCAGTAGGCCCTGCCTATTGCTCTCAGAAGCTGCCCTCCATGCATAAAGCTGCTGCTTATTATCAGTAGCATGGGTAGCAGAGGCTCCCTGAGACTAGATCATGGCAAGAAGCTGCTATTTCAAAGACGAGCAGTCTCCAGGAAAGGGAGGCTAAGAGAGAGTAAAGAGTAGCTTGGTTTGGGGACAGGAAAAGCCTCTTCCCTTCAAACCAAATCTGACAGCTCTGGGCAGTGACGCTCTACTTCCTGGAGGTTCCTCTCATGAGAGATGAGGAAGGTGTATTTCCTTTTCAAAGTATGCTCAAGGTAGCTAATAGGCTTAGTAAAAATCAGGGGCAGGGTTAGGGCCAAGCAACCCATGCAACTGTGTGGAGCCCTCAGGCTGCAAGGGGCTCCAATGTCCCATGAGACTGCATAGCCCTGGGCTGCCTAATGCTCCATACAGAGCTACCAGAACTTTGCAAGCCGTGGTACTGAAATGGCTTGAGGGAAGCTCTTTTCTGTTCCTCTCTGGCATTGTAACTTCTTGGCTGCTAGGAAGCTGCTGTTTTGCTTTAGTTGTTACCAGAAGAGTCCACACTCAGTGGGGAACATGGAACAGCTCCAACAGCAACATGGAGAGTTGTGCTGAATTTCCAGTTTGGGGGCCAGTATTGAGGGCCACATGTGAATGTATGGGTGAAAACAGACATGACGCTAACCACCCTTGGTGGTTATTTATGCATGTTGCAGGGCTGCATAGGGCACCAATACAGCCCTGCAACATGCATAAATA
>QEPC01013775.1:376213-392056 GCA_003113815.1 Sphenodon punctatus | reverse complement strand
GCCTGCTGCTGCGGGTGTTGTCCCTGGCCCGCCTGCATGGTCAGCACGGCCCCCGTGTCCCCCTCCTCCACCTGTGCTCCCTCGACCTCCATCGCTGCCCCTGCCTCCTCCTCCGCCGCCTCCTCCACCGTTGCTCTGTTGCCCGCCACTCTCTTCCGCCTCCCTCCTCGCTCCATCCCACCACGCTTGCCTGCTGCTGATTTCCCTTTAAATTTCCCTCCGGTGGATGTGTTGTTGCTGGTTGCCTGGCAGCGACGCTGCATGCATTGTCCACCGCTGGGGCTCGTTTCCTTTGTTTCCTCCTGGGGATTGGCGTCCAGACGTTACTTTTTGTTGTTTCCCGGTGGGGATCTCTTTGACCATGCTTCCCGGGATATTCCCCCGGGGAGCCCGGGAAGCGTGGTTGAAATTGACCCCATGTGGGTATTGAGCGTGATGAACATCTGGCACGCGCTGAACAGACGTTCAGGGCTCTTTGGCCCCGCCGCGGAATTGAGCATGGTTCACTGTGGTTGAGCGTGATCTCGTAACGTCTGAAAACACCCAATATGTCTCAATACTTCTCAAAATAGTGTCATGCAGACAAAGTTTGGGAATCGCAGCTCTAGATGTTAGGGGTTTTTCAAGAGCCAACAAACTCAGCAAAGAGAGAGCCAGAAGTCTGTATATTGCTGGTCTTTCTCCATCCTCTTTCCCACTGCTGGAGAGGCTGCCAGCAGTGGGGACACTCGCACTGTGTGTGGGCAGACTGTAGCTGCCAGCATGTATGCAATGCAGTCCAGCCGCCACCACTTACTTCCTGCTGGTACTGGTGGGGGAGGTGGGAGGTGTGTGCTTGGCCATTGAACTTTGCCTGGGGCCTCTGGGTGGAAAAACCCTCTATTGTTAAAAGAAATGGTAAGAGGAATTTTTAGTATGCTATAGAAACTCCACTTAAAATCTGTATTGCATCCAACCTGAAGACTGCAGTAGATGCCACTTCCTAGTGTCTTGGTGAGACTAAGAATGGAAAACAGCTGGTTGACTGAGATTCAATCTGAGTTGGAATTTAAGGGACTGGCTTGAGTCCCAGTTTCTTCCAAGGGAAAAAAAACAATAGGCAAAGACTAGGGCTGATATTTTCCATCAGAGTCTGGCAAGAAGGCTGCATGGTTTTCTCATTGATGAGGATCTTGCTACCATGGTTCATGTCTTACTTTCATTGGGCTACTGCTGTGTGCTGTGCAACACCTTAAAACTATTTAAAAGCTGAACTTAGTGTGGTGTGTGGCAACTTGTTTAATTGGAGTGCCCCATTTTGAGTGGGGTTTGGACTGGTGTACTGTCTATATATTGGCCTAGCAGTAAAAGGCGGTATCTTAGGCCCTTTTTGCACAGATGCAGTGGGTGTGCGCCTTTTCCATGGGCGCACACCCATCTCCATGGAACCGCCTCTATTTTTCTGGGTGGCTCCGTGGGTGGGTGATGGGTGGAGATGGGTGTCCGTTGGAAGCGCACACCTACTTCCACCCACCACCCATGATGTTTCCACAGGGAGACACCCATCCCCCCCACCCGTCGCTGTGCTGTCCATACGGACGCCCAGCCCGCACTGCACACTCGACTGCACACCCAGCGGGGAAGGGGGAGGCATCCGTGCAAAAACGGCCTTAGACCTGACTGTCATGGGTGCTAGTGGAATAGAGAGTAGGCCATCACAGCCCATAATCAGACCATACTTATTAATTTTTTCATACAGCTTGTCCATCCAGTACCAAGCTTGGCAAGTGCAAGTAGTCTCAATCCACAATCCTCTAGGGAAGGCCACCTTTTGTTTATTTCCTCTGTGTTTCTCCCAGGGACAACCTCCTGTTTGCCCCCACACCACCACTATTGAAAGGTCATAACACCATTGCCAGAACCCCTGCCATCTGAGGAGTGAGATTATGGGTCAGACAGCCCTACACAGGGGCAACCAGGGCCTACGCCCCTAGCCCTGCATTTTCAGAGGCCCCGTGCCTTTGAACAGGTAACCTCCCCTACCTGCTAGGAGCTGCCACATGGCTTCACCATTACAGGGAGCATTGTCCACCTACCTCACCCACTGGGATCTGTGCACAGCCAGGTCTCCCATCTCCAAGCCCTATCAGCCACCAGGATCCAATACTACACCTATCAGAACTCAGCCCTACACCTAGTTTTGCCCATAGTCTTGCAAACTCCATGCCCTCACCTTCAAGCCTCTTCATAGCCTTGCTCCTCCCTATCTTCCTGCCCTCATTTTCTGCTACATTCCCACCCAGTAACTTCTCTCCTCTGACACCACCTTTACTGCCCCAGAGTCTCCTGCTCCCTATACTGTCTTTGTCTGCACTGCCCCCTATGCCTGGAGCTCTCTCTCTGAGCACATATCTCTGCTTCTTCCCCAGCTCCTCACCTCTGTTGAATGTTCATTTATGCCTCTCTTTGTACTGTCTTATTTTTCAGGATCCCCCTCCTCCCCTGTAGCTAATCTAAGCACGTGCACCTACAACTTCTCAACTTCATGAATGTATCTGTCTCTCCCTGTGTGCCCTTTCCCTTGTCTCCCCTCCCTAGTCCATTCTAGATTGTAAGCCCAGTGGGGGCAGGGTCTTTAATCATGACTGTTCAATGTCCTGCACATTGCTGTAGCTATATAACTGATCCATTGGATTTGGTGGCAGATGGTGCAGGTCAGGCACCAGATAACAGCAAGTTCAGTGCAGCTTGGATGAAACTTAGTGAAAACTGCAGACATCTTTAGAGCTTTTAGTCCCCCTACAAACCTGTTTTAGAAACCTGCTTTGGTACAGAACATTGAGTTTTCAAAAAAAGTTTTGTGGGTACAACAGGTATAAGACAAACATCAACAGTATAATGTCTAGCTTTCAGTGCTACCTCATCTTATGTACCTCAGTCATAACCTAGAAGGCTATTTATTTACCCGCTCCAGGAGGAAACAAGGGATAGAAATGGCAAAATTGTTTGGCTGCTAGCGTTACCATTTTGTCAGGAGACCTAGGTTAGGGCCCCAATTCTGCTAGTTCTACCCCCCACCCCCCAAATTCTGCAACCCAAAGCTGAAAATTCTGCGACCCATAGTTAGACATTTTTCTACTTACAGGCATTTAATAAAGTAAAGTGAGTCTAGTAAAATTAAAAGGCCACAGTAGGCAGCCATCCCCAACCTCCAAACACCTACCAATACAGAGGGCAAAGCAGGCAAACCTCTACCCATCCACCCCCACACACACATAGCGGCAGCAGGAGTAAGCGGGTGGCGGTTCTCAGGTGGAGGCAAGAGGAGGAGGCCCTTCAGAGGTGGTGGCAGAAGCAGGCGGGCAGCTCAGTAACTTCCCCCTCAGGCTAGCAGCAGCAGTAAGACAGGGTGGGCCGTGGCAATTTATCTGGTGTGCGCAAGCTCCTGGTTGGCTTGTGTGCACAGAAAGGAAAATTCTACAAGAATTGCCCTATTTTCCACAAGAATCTTGCTTAAACAGATTCTGTGGGAAAACTGCAAATCACAGTGCAGTGTTTAACTTGGGGCCCTGACCTGGGTTCACCTCTGAGTTTTCCCATGACTTGAACAAGTCACTAAGTCCCGGCTCCTCTCATCTGTTATGGGAATAATAGTATTTCCTTACATGACAGGGTGCTCCGATGATGACCAATGCAGTGGTCAGATTGCACAGTAAAGGGGTCATATAAGAGCTACAGTTATCTAAATTATTCAAATCCAGGATTGCTTCTGTGACTACTCCAAGATGTGCCATTTGGAATTATGACGTCGGTAATATAAACATAGCACTACTAGAAATTGGAGCTAATCATGCTGACTGACTTTATCTACACCACTGAACAGCTAGGGATTCCCAGTATGCTGTAGCTATCCATGTAGACCTGGTTAAACTAATCAAATTTGAAAACCATTAGTATGTTGCAATAGTATGCAGGGTATTAAAAAAAAAAATACAGGAGCCTGGTCATGGCATTGTAAACACCTACTACACAAAATCTTTTAGAGAGCTCAGTGTTTTAATTGCAATAACTGTGTTATCTCATTTTTTGTATGCTTTGCTCAAACTCTTCTCCATCTGAAGGAACCTGAGAAGCCGATTGCTAGGCAACAGGCATTATAAAGGGGAGCTTCTACTCCAGCCCATTAATGCTGAGCGCATGATAGAGACCTGACAATTCTGGAAGTCCTCTGATTCAAAATATTAAAGGGAAAAAATGAGCTTAGTGTTACAAAGAATCAGAGAACGTGAAGCAAGAAATGACTTTAAAAGCAAAGGTAAAAATAAACTGAGATAGAGACTCTGATAAAAATAAAGGGAAGAGATGAACAGGGAGCAGACAAGTAGGCCTGTTTCTGCACCGTTTCCGTCAGAAACAGGTAATTCGCCTTCATTGGTGTGATGCAGAAACGTAGCTGCTTAGCTGCTTTTCTGCTGTTTTCACTTTTTTTTCCCCATCAGTTGAAGAGATCTGCTATAGGGCTGATCCCAAGGCCTATAAATGTCCCCAAAAGTCCTGGAAAGTGAAAGTGACAAAAATGACAGGAAATGATGAGAAACTACAGGTGCCGATATAGACAATGATGGAGGTGCAGAATTGCTGGAGACTGACGAAGTATCAATGAACACTCGCAAACACTCCTGAAAGATCGGTATTTCCCTGTGAAACAGGAACACTTACACTCGTCTCAGTTCGGGCTGTTATTCAATTTTGATTTTTTTTTCTTCATTCTCATTAAGAATCAAGGTTCTCAGCTCGTTTAGTTAGACTCGGGAAAACCCTAAAAGGTTCTCGACACTCTTGGTTAAGATTTTTTTTTCAATTTCATTTACCTGAACTGTTGTTCTCTGAGCTGTTGCTCTCTCTCTCTCTCTCTCATTTTCTCTCACCAACTACACAAGAAAAAATGAACAAAGAAAGAACTACACATGCACAGAGTGGCTGCTGGAGCCAGTCTGTACATGCCAGCCCTTATCCAAAATGGCACTGGTAGTGTCACTGTGATCTTGGAAAAGGGTAGCCATTCTTTGCATGTGCGGCAGCCATTTGCGCATGCGCAGCTGACTTTTTTTCTTTTTAAATGAGATTGTCAGTAAGATCTCACACCATTAGTGAGATCTTCCTGAGGTCTTGCTAAGTACTCGAGAGTCTTGTGAGATTGTCATGAGAATAAAAGTCATTCTCATTTCAGCCCTGGAGACAAAATGCAGCATAAAATAAAAAGTAACTTGAATTATGCAATAGGAATGTGAGGAAAGTGAATGCTAAAACAAAGAACTCAAAAGAGAAACTTGGAAAGTAGTCAATCTCCTGGTGTTTATAAGTATAGATAGCATCAAAAAGAGAAAAAGTATTCATTATCTTTGGCTTATAAAAATGCATGGTGATGTATGCACAGTATACCCTTGGTGACAGCTGGTGAAGAATGTGGCGGTATGTCTCCTTACGGGGACAGGTCACCATGAGCATATTACCCCACTGCTCTGATCTCTGCACTGTCTGCCTGTAGTCTTCTGACCCCAATTCAAAGTGTTGGTATAGACCTATAAAGCCCTACACAGCTTAGGCCCTACCTACCTGCGGGATCGCCTCACCCCCTGGGTCCTGGATCAGCCCCTGCAGTCGGCTGGGGATGCCTTCCTCGGGGTCCCCTGGGTTTCCCAGGAGACCATGATGAGGAGGGCACTCTCAGTGACCACACCGAGGCTGTGGAACTCCCTCCCAATGGATGTCCGCTTGGCCCTGATCCTCCCCTCTTTCCGTAGACAATGTAAGACCTGGCTGTTCCGCCAGGTGTTTGGCGAGGGAGATGGGATGACAGGTGGGAGTTTGGGACTGGGGGTGGGGTTAACTTCACCTGGTATGCCTTGTGGGATGTTTTTATGATATTTTATATGTGTTATATTGTGACTTGTGTTTTATATTGTTGCGAGCCGCCCGAGCTGCAATAGTACAAGGGGGCAGCATAAAAGTTTGATTAACTAATTAAATAACAAAAGTATTGCCCACCTAAACAAGTTGCCTCTATCCACATCATAGCCTGAACTCGCTTAGGGACCAGTCCAAAATCCATGCGCATGCAATGTGCACATGCAGTGCGCACATGGTATATGCACTGCACCCACTGGATGTAGGGCTAAACTCAAACTTTTCACCCAGTTCTGATTGGAACTCAGACTGAACAAAATGGGCAGAAATCTATTTTGTTCGTGTACAAATGGCCACCATTGCTGTGCATGTACAAAATGGCAGTGGTCGTACTGCACATGTGCAGATGATGGCCACCATGAAACAAGATGGTGGCCACCATGCTCTGGCATGGCAGCCCACCCCCTTGTTGTACAGCAGCAGCCATTTGCACATGTGCAGTACAGTGCATGTACAGAATTGCAGCCACCATTTTGTTCATGCTTAAATGGCCTGGTTGGAATTCAGTAAAAAAATACATCAGAATTCCAACTGAAAATTAAATTATCAATTATAATTTTGCAGTAAAGTTGGCTAAATCAGAATGGATTATTCAGTCAAGCGCTAACTGGATGTGCACCACGCACACACACAACATCGGCTTTAAATCGACCCTTAAGACATCTCGCTATGGTTTAAGCAGAATCAAGAAACTTTTCACATTGCCTCTAACGGTTAACAAGATCAGGTTTTATCAGAGCAGGAGTGGAAACAAATTCCAGAATCCTGAGCCCTCTACCAAGAGGTACACTTGCACAAGAGTTCAAAACCATGGACATCTCATCACAGTCTGAGACATTGTTTAGGGAAGAATGAGGGCAAGGATGTGCTCTGTAAGGTATCCAGGACGCCAGGTTGTGTAGGTCTTTATTGTGTAAAGTCTGTATCTGGAATTGCTCCCAGCAGAAAATTAGGAGCTGGAGCATAAGGGCAATCTGCTTCCCATGCCGCTAGCACCAATAAGCAAGGGAGGCTACCAAGTGCCCTGTATTCTTTGCATCCAAACTCTTAAATTCTACAACTCACTAAAGCCAAACTTTGCAATTCATGGTGAGCACAGTAATTTGCATAATTTATTTGGTTGCATAATTATGCAAGATGTAGTATTTTTCAATTTATAACTCTCCTTTTTTCAAGGAGTCAAGGCAGCTTACAATATATTTAAAAAACAGTACAAAGCAGCAACCCCCTCTACAACGCCCCCTTCCTCAAAATCCTATACCACCCCATCCCCACTCCTGTGCCTCACAGCCCCACCTCACTTCCCAGCCTGTAGTGCCCCTGCTTTCACCAAGGGGTCATGGCAATACCAAATACCTTTCCACTCTACCATTCCCAGCCCAACCCTCCAAAACGTCCTTTAAAACCTAAATTAAATTCCAGCAAATTTGTTTCCCAGAATGCAGTCACCCAGCATTTCTTCACCCCAAAAGCTATACTACCACAGCAAGATGCAGAAAAATAATAATCCACATACAAACAATCCACATCTGCAAAAGCAGGCAAAAAACCACACACACACAGCACAAAAACACAGACAGCCCCCTCTACATATGCCCCAACAACAACATATCACACAGACTGCCACCTTCCCACATAATTCAGTAAAACTGTCTCCTATCATGCACACCATATAGGCTGTCCTTCACCACATTCCCCAGTGAAACCTCCCTGCTCCCACAACATTCCCCTTCCCCAACACACACACAAACAGAAGTTTCCCCCTCCCCACATGCCCCAGCAAAAAATAATTTAAAAATGCTCCCCATATCATACATGCTGTTGAGGGTGTCCCCCCACCCCCTACCCACAGACTGTACAGGCTGCCCCTCCCCCTCCAAATAACTCAGCAGCAAAGAGAAATGAAGCCTAGGAACTGTGTCTTCTCAGGGAAAGGGTGAAACACAGATTCTATGCAGCCTGCTGGGCTGAGGTGGCTCCTCCCTTTAGTAAATAGCGAGACTGGCTGAATGGGGTGGCAGGAAGGGAGAGCCGGTGGGTGTCTTTAGACGGATAGCACCCATACCGCTCTGCCTCATCCCTGGGTGGCCCATCTGTTTAAAGTGGCTTGCCAGATGAGCAGGCAGATCAGAAGTGGAACAGGTATCACCTGCTTCAGGGCAGCCCAGCTGGTGGTGCTTCAGGAACACAACCAGCAGAGTGAGCAGCTGGAGGTTGCCCTAGGCAATGCCATAGAATTGCAAGCAGCAGCCTAGAGTGTTGGGCGATTCACCCGCAACTCTATGATGCAGGGGAGGGGGACACCGCACGGACACACCGTGGGCCACAGCAGCTACCAAATCATTTAAACTCGACCCCAGCAGGGCTGCAAGAAGGCAGATATGGAGGTACCCCAGGCTTTATTGTAGGGTAATAGAAAATCCAGTAACACAGCAGCTTGGATGGCATTTTTCAAATTATATCTTTCAAAATAACTTGCAAGAGTGATGTGTTGCTACAGTTTTTTTGACATGGGTTGTTCCTGGCAGCTATCATATTTTAGTAGAAAAATGTAATATTTTTAGTATTATAAGAAAACACACACCACCATATTAATTTAAGATAAAATATAGTCTCTCTTAAGCTGCTGTATGGAAACAAAGCCTGTTGTGCTTTAACCTGTTTTTCTGTGACTGATTTTTACAAGGCACATAATGCATAATAAAATTTCATGGTCCATGTTTTGCAGAGGACACTTGTTCTAACTGGTCAATTCTAACTTCAGTACTAAACAAATCTTGTTGGATGAAATGAGATCTCATATTTTAGAAAAGGAGGTTGTCTATCCATCCTTTGAACAGCTCTTTAAAAATGACTACAAAAATAGCCTAGCCTCTAGATGTGACGACTTGTTAATGATTTTCATTTCCAACATGCTCAATTTGTAAAGTTAAAAATGTTTTTTCTCCCTCAAAATACCCAACTGAAAATTGGACCTGAAAATTAAGTTGTATTCTTCTAGTGCATAATTATCTGTAGAAGGTTCTATATTAAGTAGCTGAAGTTCCCAGGAAAGTAGTTTCCAAGAAAAAGTTCCCATAAAAAAATGGCTTTTAAAATCAGTTTTACATTTATTGAAAATTAGTTTTCTAGTAACTGGAAGTTTTATGTAGTAGCATAACTAACTGGTTACATTAAAAAGACAGCAGAATTATTTTAAAAAAATATTAACCCATTTAATAAGGAAGTTTTTAAATGGATCGTGGGGGGGATGGGTGTGCGGCTGCAGTGGGTGGAGGCCATCTCCACCCATCTCCACCCACAGAGCATTGGGCATTGGAGCCCATTGTTCTGTGCATGGGTGATGGGTGGAGGTGGGTTTAGCGCAGGAATGCGCATGCACCTCCACCCATCCCCCACAGCATTCACACAGGTGCCTCCACTTATCTCCATGTAGCAAAACTGCATGGAGATGGGTGGGGACATCTTGTGTGAAAAGGGTCTAAAATCCTGCAGTACAGTCATAACTTGTTTATGGGTTGTTTGGGTTTTTTGGTGGGGGAGCGGAAGGTTGCTTGCTGAAATATTTTGAACACGTCTGGTGCTGAGTCTAAATTGGTTCCCTCAGTAGCAAGCATAACCATCTGAATGCCATATGTCTTTTTTCACAGCTGTAAATTAGATTTCCATAAGCAATTCTGAGAATATACAAGAAAAGGGAATCCAGTTTGTCTCAATTATGTTCACACTATACATCCGACTAATAAAAGAAAATACAAATTGTTTTGTCCTGGATTACATTTATCCTGGATTGATTGGAGTGTGTGGAAAAAACTGCAATTATTTGAGTAGGATCCAGGATTTATTTCACCTTTTATGTATATTGAGTCGTAAGGTGAAAACAGATATGGCACTGGCCCACTGTGACCTGGGACTTAGCGCATGTCTGCTTCCCCACTAGCCCACTACTACCATGGAGTGACTATCATGGAAAATCATCTAGAATGAGTCCCCTGGATGATCTTTTTATTTATTAATTAATTAATTTATTTAAAAAACTTATTACCCCGCCCCGCCTATGAAAGGTAGCCTGGGGTAGCTTAAAATATAAAATATATTATATATAAAATACATAACAAAACAACAAAAAGTGGCAAAAGCAAGAGGGAAAACACAGCCTCCCCAGAGTGGGGAGAGGGATGTAAAAAAAAAAAAAAAGTAAAGCATATTTAAAAACCCCACTTCAGCCTCCCACCAAAAATAATAATCCTCCTTCCCCACCCCCCAATCTCCCTCACCAAAAGCCTGGTGGAACAGCCAGGTTTTGCATTGACATCTGAAGGAAGGCCTGGGCCATCCAGGCCTCTATTGGGAGGGAGTTCCACAGCCTCAGGGTGGCCACAGAGAACACCCTCTCCATAGTGCCCCCCTCCCACCAGGATACCTGGGGGACCTTGAGAAGGGTGCTCTCAGCTGACCACAGGGGCCAATCAAGGGCACGGGGAGTGAGTCAATTCTGCAGATAGATGGGGCCCAAGCCGTATAGGGCTTTACAGGTAAGAACCAGCATCTTGAATTGTACCCAGAAGACTACAGGCAGCCAGTGCGAAGAACAGACCACTGGTGTAATGTGCTCCTGGCGACCATCCCTGTAAGGAGGCGGGCCGCTGCATTCTGCACCAGCTACAATCTCTGGTCTGTCACCATGGGCAGCATCACGTAGATCGCATTACAATAGTCCATCTCGAGGTAATGAAAGCATGGATGATAGGGACCAGGTCAGAGACTTAGACATATGGCCGAAGAAGACGCACCAGATGTAATTGGCAGAAAGTGCTCCTTGCTATAGCCCCAACCTAAGAACGTAAGTGTCATACTGAGTCAGACCAATGGTCCATCAAGCCCAGCATCCTGACCTCCGACAGTGGCTAATCTCGATCGCTTGGAAGAAGAACCAACAGTCATTATGGGCAATCCTTTCTCTGTTGTTCATGCCCAGCTCCCGACAGTAAGAAGTTCATCCTGTAAGCTAGTTGGTTAATAGCCATTAATGGACCTACTCCCCAAGAACTTATCCAGGCCTTTTTAAAACTCAGCTACACTACTGGCCTTGACAACATCCTCTGGCAACAAATTCCATAAGTTAATTATGCGTTGAGTGAAAAAGTACTTCCTTTTATTTGTTTTAAATCTGCCGGTAGCTATTTTCATAGAGTGTCCCCTAGTTCTAGTACTATTTGAGAGGGTAAATAACCATTGCCTATCTACTCATTCCACACCACTCAAGATTTTATAAATCTCTATCATGTCCCGTCTGTCTTCTCTAAGCTGTAGAGACCCAGATTGTCAAGCCTCTCTTTGTACGGAAGCCATTCCGTACCCTTTATCATTCTCATTGCCCTTCTCTGTACCTTTTCTAGCTCAGCAATGTCTCTTTTGCGATGGGGTGACCAGAACTGCACACAATATTCCAGGTGCGGTTGCACCATTGATTTGTATAGAGGCATTATAACATCCTCCATTTTATTCTCTATCCCTTTGCTAATAACTCCTAACATTCTGTTTGTTTTTGGACTGCTCCTTCACACTGGGATTTCAGTGTATTGTCCACAATCACTCCCAGATCCTTTTCCTGAGTGGTAGCTTCTAGCTTTGTACCCCAGCATTGTGTACTCCTAGTTTGGATTATTTTTCCCTATGTGCATCACTTTGCACTTGTCCACATTAAATCTCATCTCCCATTTAGATGCCCAGGCACCCAGTGTTGCAAGATTCTGTTGCAGCTCCTCACAGTCTGCTCGTGTTTTAACTACCTTGAATAACTTGGTGTCATCTGCATATTTGATCACCTCACTCTTAACGCCCATTTATAGATCATTAATGAATACATTAAACAGCACTGGTCTCAATACAGATCCCTGGGGCACACCACTGTTTACATCTCTCCATTGTGAAAACTGACCATTCAGCCCTATTCTTTTTGCTTCCTATCCTTTAACCAGTTACCGATTCATAGTAAAACACTACATCCTATCCCATGACTTTTTAATTTTCTCAAGAGTCGTTTATGTGGAACCTTATCAAATGCTTTCTGGAAAGCCAGGTACACTATATTGACCGGGTCTCCCTTGCCCACATGCTTATTTTTACACCCTCAAAGAATTCCAACAGCTTAGTGAGGCATGACTTACCTTTGCTAAATCCATGTTGACTTTTTCCTATTAAGCCATGTTTATCAACATGACCAGCGATTCTGTTCTTAATGATAGTTTCCACCATTTTGCCCAGCACAGGCGTCAACCTGGGCATCTAGGCAGAACTGCGAGTCAAGGAGCGTTCCCAGGCTCCGGACCTGGGGAACCAGGTGGGGGACAAACCCCATCAATGACGGGGGCCACCACACCCACCGCCTTTCCCACTAGCATCATCTCTGTCTTGTCGGGATTCAGCTTCAGTCTACCCATCCGCATCCAGTCTCCCACAGCCGTGAGATGTCTTGTAAGCACCAAGACTGCGGGGCCTGGGTCTGATGAAAAGGAGAGAGTGTTGGGTGTCATCGGCATATTGATGACATCGAACTCCAGAGCTCTGCATGACCTCACCCAATGGCTGCATGTACACGTTGAACAAGAGAGGGGACAAGGTGGAACCCTGCAAGACTCCATATGAGAGGTCCCGAGGAGATGAAAAATGTTCCCCGAACACCATTCGCAGAATTCATCCAGTCAGGAACGAGCAGAACCATTCAGGAACAGCTCCGCCCACCTCGGCTAAGTCCCACAGACAAGTCACCAGCAACTCATGGTCAATGGTATCAAAGGCAGCTGACAGATCTTACAAAATCAACAGGGTCATATGATCCTGGTCTAATTCATGGCAGAGGTTGTCGACCAAGGCCACAAGCACAGTCTCAGTGCCATAGCCCGGACAAAAGCCGGACTGTGAGAGATCTAGAAAACTGAGTTGGTCCAGATATTCCTGTAACTGCCGAGCCACTACCCATCCAATAACCTTCCCTAAAAAGGGAAGGTTAGAGACAGGCCGATAACTGGCAAGGGAGTCAATGTCCAAAGATGATTTTTTGAGCAGGGGCTGGACCACCACCTCCCTGAAGCAGCTCGGCACACTGCCCTCCTGAAGGGAGGCGCTGACCACCCCTGCCAGCAAGAGCCCCAGCACCGCCCGGCTGGCCTTGACAGGTCCAATTCAGAAAAGGTGACTCTAACAGCCCCAAGAACATCCTTTGCATCAGCAGGCGAGATTGACTGAAATTGATTCCATAAAATCAGACAAGGCGGGGCTTCTGCAGCCTCTGGTTCTCCCACTGTAATAAGTACGGCATCAAAATCATGGTGAATCCAGGCGATTTTTTCAGCGAATTAATGTACAAATATGTTGCAGCAGGCACTGGACGATTCCAGTTCCAGGCGGAGGGAGACCGGATCGACCAGCCCCTTCACCACCTGGAAAAGCTCAGCCGGACAAGACTTTGCTGATGCTATGAGGACAGCAAAAAATCCTTCTTTGCTGCTCACACAGCTACAGCATAGCTCTGTGTTGCACAGCTACAGCATAGCTATAGCACTAGCTCTGTGTCATAATTTGTCTGCTTCAGCATGAGAACGGCACCACCATCACTCCAACCGCCAACCTTCCTGCATTAGCACCCACAGCTCCTCAGTAAACCGAGGAGCCCTGCAGTGCCAAAGCAGAGGGAGCAGACGCTTAGGAGTCGTCCCGTCAGTGACCTTGGTTAACAAGGTGTTCCAAAGATCAACAAGGCCATCGAGCATCCAGTTGTCAAGATCAGAGGATAAGTCCCCCCAGAGCCATCCGGAACCTCTCTGGTTCCATCAGTCTCTGAGGGCAACTCAACCGAACTGGTTCCACACCCTTTCGGGGGCAGACGTGCACTGGGAGACAGATCTGTAGGAGGTAATGATCTGTCCATGACAAGGGCATTGTTGACACCTCCCTCACCAACGGATCCCCCGCCTCAAGGCCAGTGCAGAAAATCAGTTTGAGGGTATGTCTTCCATTATATATCGAGCCGCTGACCACTTGAGAGTGGGGGCCATGAACTCATGCTCCACCCCTGCAAGAGCAGCATTGGTGTGGATGTTGAAGTCCCCCAACACCACACCTGACACCAACTCTGCCAGAGCGTGCAGGGATGCCTCAGTACAGGTAGGTGCACGGTATATGAGCAGCACCCCTAACTTGTCTCCTGCCAGATCAATCACAAGATGGAGACCTTTGACACCTGACACAGCCTGCACTGAATACCTCCTAACAGTCACGTGTATTCGGTCACAGTAATAATCTTGGGTGTACATCCAAGGGGCTGCCCATGCAGGCCACAGCGGGCCAGTGTGTCTATTCGTCCCCGCCATTTGCTGCCTGTCATGGCGGAGGAGGCTGCCCTCCCATCAGTTGCGCCCCCTCCTTAACCAGGACGTGCATGCGGTGTGATGGCTCTCCAGCTGTGGTCATCCTAATTCAGTGCTCTCCGACCCAGAGAGTGGCGACTGTTGTTTCCCACCCCAGGGTGGGGAGCCACTGCACTGTGTGCACGTCTGTGTTCACCCACAATGTTTTCGCACACATTCCACATTTATGTTCTACATAAAGAACAAATCTGAGTAAGACGTCACTTCTACTCAATCATCTTTCCGGTAGAATCTTATTAGCAGTCGGATACAGACTAGACTTTGAATAAGAATTTATTAATGACTGGAATTAAATTTTAGGATACTTCATCTAGTCACTTAATTCTGTATTCTTGTACTGTACTAACATTCCTTTGTGGCATTACCATGAACACAGACATGAAATATGAAATATTCTTGCATGCTCTACATTCCTAATGCTAGCATGTTAAACAGCTTTAAAACTGTCTAAAGTTGCAGACTAACATCCAGGCTCCACTTAAGTCGTCATCATCATCATCAATTTTAATTTATATCCCACACTCTCCCATTTTTCAAATGGCTCGAGGCAGCTTACAACAAAAAAATACAATACATATTGTGCACAATGCACCATACCATCTTAATACAAATCACTAGCAGCAACAAAACTCAAAATCAATCCATTTTAACAAACATAATATAGTACTATCAATCCCCCAAAAGTGAACAATTACAGAATACATCACCCACCAACCTTCCCATGTCTGTACTCTACAATATCAGAGATCCAGACCCAACTGTTAACAGGCGCCCCCCCATGCGGCGTGCGCAACGCCGGCTGGAACCTCGCCGCAATAAGCGGAAGACAGCAAAGGCCGGAGCACGCAATGCAAAGGGAGGGGCTAGCGCTGCAAGGAAAGGAACAGGGGAAGCCCTGCCCCGACGCAACGCTCCCTGACGTGCTGACGGGGGGTGGAGGACGTCCCAGCCTCGCCCTGCACGCAACAGAAGGGCTTAGAGCAGGGAGCTATAAAGGTTACCGGCGGGGCTTGGAGCCCCCGCCGGTGATCGTTTTGCGAGAGACTGGCCCCCTTGCTTGATTGATCCTTGTGTCTGAGTTCCCTGCCTGATAGACCTGAGAGTGAGAGAGTGAGAGAGTGGAGAGTGCGTTTGGAGTCCCTGTGTTCCCTCCCCCCCCTGCCTACAATACTTAGAGGTGAGTGTATATGAATGAGCCCTAAACCCTTGTTGTGAGTCTTGTCTTTGTGGAACGCGTCAGCCCAAGCCTGTGGAACTTCCTATACCCTATCCCTCCATAGTAGTGGTGGGACCCCGGGCCCATTACTGGCTACCGGATTTACCGGTTACCGGTTCTGCGAAAACCGGATTCCCGGTTTAAATCCGGTATACCGGTACCGGATTTATTTCATTGGTTTCAATGGGGCGCTGTGTCCCCATTGAAACCAATGAAATAAATTAATTCCCTCCCCCTCCCCCTCCCAGGCTG
>QEPC01013775.1:358312-375672 GCA_003113815.1 Sphenodon punctatus | reverse complement strand
TTCCAGCCTCGCCCTGCACGCAACAGAAGGGCTTAGAGCAGGGAGCTATAAAGGTTACCGGCGGGGCTTGGAGCCCCCGCCGGTGATCGTTTTGCGAGAGACTGGCCCCCTTGCTTGATTGATCCTTGTATCTGAGTTCCCTGCCTGATAGACCTGAGAGTGAGAGAGTGAGAGAGTGGAGAGTGCGTTTGGAGTCCCTGTGTTCCCTCCCCCCCTGCCTACAATACTTAGAGGTGAGTGTGTATGAGTGAGCCCTAAACCCTTGTTGTGAGTCTTGTCTTTGTGGAACGCGTCAGCCCAAGCCTGTGGAACTTCCTATACCCTATCCCTCCATAGTGAGTCCCGGTGGTGAATTTCTCCTTACGCCTCATATTTGCTGTGTGTGTTTGCCCTTGCCTCATCACTTCCCTTGTTCCTTCTTCCCCCTTTCCCCGCTTCCCTTGTTCCCCTCCTCATTTTCCCCCTCCCTGGGTAATTCCTATCCCTTCCTTTCCCCACCATCCTGCACGGTTCCCTGGGCCCAAACCGCAATTTGTGTGAGTGGGATTTGGAGTCTATTGTCTCCCCCTTTCCCTGTGGGGCAATTGGTTTGCTCTCGTTGTCCCGATGATGAAAAGGGTTGCCTTCTGATTCAGAGGGAAAGCCCACACTCCACCCTGAGGGACCATCTTTCACCTGTAGCCCGCTTAGTTAAACGAGACAAACCGCCCCTTTCCTGGAGTGTGTGTGATTCAGAGACGAAGGTCCCTTCCCCCCTCCCTTCCTTTCCACCATATCTTGTCCCTTCCCCTATTCTCGTGACAGAATCACCGGCACCCCTCCCCAAGAGATTCAGGAGTTATGACTGCAGAGGAGCAGATTCAGGAATTACTGCATGCAGTAAAATCCCTTACTATGGAGGTCCAAGATTTAAGGGAAGAAAATAAGGAGCTTAGGGCAAAATACCAAGCCTTGCAGGAGGTCACCGATATGAACCCCCTGTCCCCTATGGAGGAAGGGGAGAATCCTACAGGGGCAGTTACCCCGGCTCCCCTGGTAACCATCCTAGCCCCCCGAGAGCCAAAAGCTCCCCGTCCCGATAAATTCTATGGGGATAGACGAGCTTGTCAGGGATTCTTGGCCCTTTGCAAACTAACTTTCCAAACTCAGCCCCTAACTTATAGCACAGATCAATCTAAGGTGGCTTTCATCGTGGGGCTGTTGGGTGGAGTAGCCCTGGATTGGACTACCCCCCTCTTGGCCGCAGATGATGCCCTGCTCCAGGACTATAAGGGGTTTTTGAAACAATTTTGTTTTCTTTTTTATTACCCCCATCGGGTTAGAGATGCGGAGCAAGCTATACTGCACATTCAACAAGGAAAGACCCCCTTATTAGACTATATTACTCAGTTTAGAAAACTGGCATTCGATTTAAGCTGGAGTGACTCCGCCCTTCGGGCTATGTTTTGTCAAGGCCTTAACGATGAAATTAAGGATCAGTTGGCCTGTTTCACTACCACGCCAAACACCTTAGAGGAGATGGTAGTCATTTCCTTACAAATTGGTGAGCGCCTCACTGAGCGTAAAAGAGAAAGACGTCGTGACCAGGGTAGGGGAATGGGAATGTGGACCCCCCGGGTATCGGTGCCTCCCCCTCTGAATCCTTCGGTGCCCGGAAGTCCAGAACCCATGCAAATAGGAGCCGTAAGGGGTCCTCTCACCCCTGAGGAGAGAGAACGACGTCGTCAGTTACATCTTTGCTATTATTGCGGGGGGGCTCTCATTTTTCACGAGAATGTCCTGAGAAAACCCCCCGCACTGTGGGGTCGGGAAACGCATGGAACCGGGAAGGGGGGGGAGCTTCCCTGTAACTTGCTGTAACCCTCTCCTATCTCCACAACAACTTAGTGTACCCCTTACGTTACAATGGTCCCCTTCCCAATCCATTATAGTTAGGGCCTTGGTGGACTCTGGGGCTTCGGGGAATTTTATGGATCTTGCTTTTGCTACCGCAGGTGCGGTCCCACAACTAACTCGGTCCTCCATTGACGTGGTTCAAACCATCAATTGGTCCCCTCTCACCTCTGGACCTTTACTAATCTGTTCAGCACCCCTGAAGTGTACCATTGGCTCCCATCAAGAAAGGATTCAATTTGATCTAATTACCTCCCCTTTATTTCCCCTTGTCTTAGGTCTTCCGTGGTTGCAGTTACACAACCCCCTGATAAACTGGACCCTAAAGACCCTGTGGTTCACTTCCCCCTCCTGTGTCTTATCCCTTTCCCCACTTCATAAGGAACTACTCCCCTGTCCATATCCTCAGCCCTGGAAAATAAGGTGCCGTCCCCATATTCAGACTTAGCCATAGTCTTCAGCGAGTGTGAGGCCTCAGAACTCCCTCCTCATCGTTCATACGATTGCCCCATTGAGTTAATGCCGGGGAGTGAGCCCCCTTTTGGACAGATTTATAATCTCTCCCCTGGGGAAACCGAAACCCTACGGTCTTACATTAAAGAAAACTTAGCTAAAGGCTTTATCCGTCACTCTACCTCCCCGGCAGGGGCCCCCCTTTTTTTTGTTCCTAAGAAAGAGGGAGATTTACGACCTTGTATTGATTATCGGGGATTAAATAAGGTCACCATCAAAAACAGATACCCTCTTCCGCTCATCCCCGAGCTCCTTGGAAAACTCCAGGGAGCTTCCATTTTCACGAAGCTCGACCTTAGAGGTGCCTATAATCTGGTGCGAATCAAAGAGGGGGATATATGGAAAACGGCTTTCCGAACACTGTTCGGACACTTTGAGTATCTTGTCATGCCCTATGGACTTGTTAATGCTCCGGCAACCTTTCAACATTTCATTAACGATATTCTGAGGGATTTACTAGACCTATACGTAATAGCCTATTTGGACGATATCCTTATCTTCTCCACTTCACTAGCTGAACATACCCACCATGTTAGGACAGTACTGAAGCGCCTTCTCGCTAACCGACTATATTGTAAAATCGAAAAATGTGTTTTTCATGCCTCTTCTGTTCCCTTTTTGGGGTTTATTATTTCAGCCGACGGAATCCATATGGACCCTAGCAAATTAGAAGCCATTAATCAATGGCCGGCTCCTACGACAGTCAAGGCTTTACAGCGCTTCCTCGGAAGCGTAAATTATTACCGCCAATATATTCCCTGATATGCAGACCTCACCAAGCCGCTTACTTCCTTATTGCGAAAAGGGGTGAGTTTTGAATGGGAGAAACCCCAACAAGATGCTTTCATCCATCTGAAACAAGCCTTCATGTCGGCCCCCTTACTGCGACACCCAGATGTTACTCGGCCCTTCATTGTGGAAGCTGATGTTTCCAGTGTCGCTATCAGAGCAGTACTGACACAGGCTGTGGGACCTTCAGGCTGTCGCCTTCCGTGTGCCTTTTACTCCCGCCAGCTAACCCCTGCAGAAAGGAATTACCCCATTCTTGATAAAGAATTACTTGCCATTAAGGCGGCGTTCGAAGCTTGGCGACATTTCCTGGAGGGGGGCCCCCACCCTATCTTAGTGTATACTGACCACAAAAATCTGGCATACCTTCATTACGCACGTTTTACTAATGCCAGACATGCCCAATGGGCATTGTTCTTTGCACGTTTTTGTTTTTCTGTCCAATATCGACCAGGAGCCCAGAACTCCATGGCGGATGCATTATCCAGATATTACACATCAACAGATAAAGATGGGGACCTCCAAGGACCTATTCTCCCCCCTCAAGTATTTGCAGCAACTTTTCCATCCCTTGCCCAACTACGGATGGTGAGTCAGAAAGAAACACCACGTTCAGACTTTTATTTGAAACAAGGATTATATTATTACAAAGGTAAGGTGGTAATACCACCTAAATACAGACCCCATGTCTTATGGGCTCACCATGATTCCCTGTTGGCCGGACATCCTGGCCGCCAATGCACCTTTTTATTGATCCACAGATCATTTTGGTGGCCATCCCTTCAAAGGGATGTTGATCGCTATGTTCAAGGGTGCTCCACGTGTGCACGGACCAAGACACCTCGAACCCTACCGGTAGGGCTACTCCAACTTACAAAAGACCCAGACGGCCCATTGCAAAAGATTGCCATGGATTTCATAGTGGGCCTCCCTATCTCCAACGGACACGATCCCATCCTTGTCATTATCGACTACTTTACCAAGATGGGACATTTTATCCCCTGTAAAGGAATTCCTTCGGCCCCAGGCACAGCACACCTCTTCCTTCGAGAGGTAGTGCGCCTTCATGGTTTACCAAAGGAAATCGTGTCCGATCGAGGCCCCCAATTTATCTCTCGGTTTTGGAGAGCCTTCTTTTCTTTATTACAGTTAAAACTTAGCCCAACCACGGCACACCATCCCCAAGCCAACGGTCAAGTGGAACGCACGAATCAACACATCGAGCAATACCTAAGCTGCTTTTGCACTTACCTTCAGGATGATTGGGTCGATCATTTACCCTTAGCCGAATTTACATACAATAACGGTCCCAACGCCTCACTTGGACACTCCCCTTTTTATGTATCCTATGGCTTTCATCCCCCCCTTTGTTTCCCAGATGCACCTCGTACGTCGGTCCCCGCCGCTGGGGCCTTGATTTGTGAAATCCGTAAGATTCAACGTTTGGCCCTACGCCATTTACACCAAGCTCGATCCTGGTACAAACGCTCCGCGGACAAACGGAGACTTCCCGAACCTTCATTTCAGGTAGGAGAATTAGTCTGGGTCAAACGACACCACTATCCCACCTTACGGCCCTCCTCGAAGCTTGATGATGCTTACATGGGCCCTTTCCCTATCACGCGTAAATTAAACAATGTAACCTATACTATAGGATTGCCCTCCCATATGCGCTTGCACCCTTCTTTTCATATCTCCCTACTCAAGAAAGCCCATGCCCCTGCCTATGTTCACCAACGGCAATTACCCGCTCCCCCCGTGTTACTCCCTAGTGGCCCTGAGTATGAAGTTCGAGCAGTCTGAGATTCCCGCATATTTGGTAATCACCTGTATTATCTTATAGATTGGAAGGATTATGGACCTGCCGAACGCTCTTGGGAACTGGCTAGTGATGTTCACGCTCCCCGTCTTATTTGGCAGTTTCACCTTTGCCACCCCTCGAAACCTGGTCTTCGGACTCAGGGGAGGGGGTGGGGGGGAGGGGCTTGGACGGGGGGGTACTGTTAACAGGCGCCCCCCCGTGCGGNCAGGGGCCCCCCTTTTTTTTGTTCCTAAGAAAGAGGGAGATTTACGACCTTGTATTGATTATCGGGGATTAAATAAGGTCACCATCAAAAACAGATACCCTCTTCCGCTCATCCCCGAGCTCCTTGGAAAACTCCAGGGAGCTTCCATTTTCACGAAGCTCGACCTTAGAGGTGCCTATAATCTGGTGCGAATCAAAGAGGGGGATATATGGAAAACGGCTTTCCGAACACTGTTCGGACACTTTGAGTATCTTGTCATGCCCTATGGACTTGTTAATGCTCCGGCAACCTTTCAACATTTCATTAACGATATTCTGAGGGATTTACTAGACCTATACGTAATAGCCTATTTGGACGATATCCTTATCTTCTCCACTTCACTAGCTGAACATACCCACCATGTTAGGACAGTACTGAAGCGCCTTCTCGCTAACCGACTATATTGTAAAATCGAAAAATGTGTTTTTCATGCCTCTTCTGTTCCCTTTTTGGGGTTTATTATTTCAGCCGACGGAATCCATATGGACCCTAGCAAATTAGAAGCCATTAATCAATGGCCGGCTCCTACGACAGTCAAGGCTTTACAGCGCTTCCTCGGAAGCGTAAATTATTACCGCCAATATATTCCCTGATATGCAGACCTCACCAAGCCGCTTACTTCCTTATTGCGAAAAGGGGTGAGTTTTGAATGGGAGAAACCCCAACAAGATGCTTTCATCCATCTGAAACAAGCCTTCATGTCGGCCCCCTTACTGCGACACCCAGATGTTACTCGGCCCTTCATTGTGGAAGCTGATGTTTCCAGTGTCGCTATCAGAGCAGTACTGACACAGGCTGTGGGACCTTCAGGCTGTCGCCTTCCGTGTGCCTTTTACTCCCGCCAGCTAACCCCTGCAGAAAGGAATTACCCCATTCTTGATAAAGAATTACTTGCCATTAAGGCGGCGTTCGAAGCTTGGCGACATTTCCTGGAGGGGGGCCCCCACCCTATCTTAGTGTATACTGACCACAAAAATCTGGCATACCTTCATTAAGCACGTATTACTAATGCCAGACATGCCCAATGGGCATTGTTCTTTGCACGTTTTTGTTTTTCTGTCCAATATCGACCAGGAGCCCAGAACACCATGGCGAATGCATTATCCAGATATTACACATCAACAGATAAAGATGGGGACCTCCAAGGACCTATTCTCCCCCCTCAAGTATTTGCAGCAACTTTTCCATACCTTGCCCAACTACGGATGGTGAGTCAGAAAGAAACACCACGTTCAGACTTTTATTTGAAACAAGGATTATATTATTACAAAGGTAAGGTGGTAATACCACCTAAATACAGACCCCATGTCTTATGGGCTCACCATGATTCCCTGTTGGCCGGACATCCTGGCCGCCAATGCACCTTTTTATTGATCCACAGATCATTTTGGTGGCCATCCCTTCAAAGGGATGTTGATCGCTATGTTCAAGGGTGCTCCACGTGTGCACGGACCAAGACACCTCGAACCCTACCGGTAGGGCTACTCCAACTTACAAAAGACCCAGACGGCCCATTGCAAAAGATTGCCATGGATTTCATAGTGGGCCTCCCTATCTCCAACGGACACGATCCCATCCTTGTCATTATCGACTACTTTACCAAGATGGGACATTTTATCCCCTGTAAAGGAATTCCTTCGGCCCCAGGCACAGCACACCTCTTCCTTCGAGAGGTAGTGCGCCTTCATGGTTTACCAAAGGAAATCGTGTCCGATCGAGGCCCCCAATTTATCTCTCGGTTTTGGAGAGCCTTCTTTTCTTTATTACAGTTAAAACTTAGCCCAACCACGGCACACCATCCCCAAGCCAACGGTCAAGTGGAACGCACGAATCAACACATCGAGCAATACCTAAGCTGCTTTTGCACTTACCTTCAGGATGATTGGGTCGATCATTTACCCTTAGCCGAATTTACATACAATAACGGTCCCAACGCCTCACTTGGACACTCCCCTTTTTATGTATCCTATGGCTTTCATCCCCCCCTTTGTTTCCCAGATGCACCTCGTACGTCGGTCCCCGCCGCTGGGGCCTTGATTTGTGAAATCCGTAAGATTCAACGTTTGGCCCTACGCCATTTACACCAAGCTCGATCCTGGTACAAACGCTCCGCGGACAAACGGAGACTTCCCGAACCTTCATTTCAGGTAGGAGAATTAGTCTGGGTCAAACGACACCACTATCCCACCTTACGGCCCTCCTCGAAGCTTGATGATGCTTACATGGGCCCTTTCCCTATCACGCGTAAATTAAACAATGTAACCTATACTATAGGATTGCCCTCCCATATGCGCTTGCACCCTTCTTTTCATATCTCCCTACTCAAGAAAGCCCATGCCCCTGCCTATGTTCACCAACGGCAATTACCCGCTCCCCCCGTGTTACTCCCTAGTGGCCCTGAGTATGAAGTTCGAGCAGTCTGAGATTCCCGCATATTTGGTAATCACCTGTATTATCTTATAGATTGGAAGGATTATGGACCTGCCGAACGCTCTTGGGAACTGGATAGTGATGTTCACGCTCCCCGTCTTATTTGGCAGTTTCACCTTTGCCACCCCTCGAAACCTGGTCTTCGGACTCAGGGGAGGGGGTGGGGGGGAGGGGCTTGGACGGGGGGGTACTGTTAACAGGCGCCCCCCCGTGCGGCGTGCGCAACGCCGGCTCGAACCTCGCCGCAATAAGCGGAAGACAGCAAAGGCTGGAGCACACAATGCAAAGGGAGGGGCTAGCGCTGCAAGGAAAGGAACAGGGGAAGCCCCGCCCCGACACAACGCTCCCTGACGTGCTGACGGGGGGGTGGAGGACATTCCAGCCTCGCCCTGCACGCAACAGAAGGGCTTAGAGCAGGGAGCTATAAAGGTTACCGGCGGGGCTTGGAGCCCCCGCCGGTGATCGTTTTGCGAGAGACTGGCCCCCTTGCTTGATTGATCCTTGTATCTGAGTTCCCTGCCTGATAGACCTGAGAGTGAGAGAGTGAGAGAGTGGAGAGTGCGTTTGGAGTCCCTGTGTTCCCTCCCCCCCTGCCTACAATACTTAGAGGTGAGTGTGTATGAGTGAGCCCTAAACCCTTGTTGTGAGTCTTGTCTTTGTGGAACGCGTCAGCCCAAGCCTGTGGAACTTCCTATACCCTATCCCTCCATAGTGAGTCCCGGTGGTGAATTTCTCCTTACGCCTCATATTTGCTGTGTGTGTTTGCCCTTGCCTCATCACTTCCCTTGTTCCTTCTTCCCCCTTTCCCCGCTTCCCTTGTTCCCCTCCTCATTTTCCCCCTCCCTGGGTAATTCCTATCCCTTCCTTTCCCCACCATCCTGCACGGTTCCCTGGGCCCAAACCGCAATTTGTGTGAGTGGGATTTGGAGTCTATTGTGTCCCCCTTTCCCTGTGGGGCAATTGGTTTGCTCTCGTTGTTCCGATGATGAAAAGGGTTGCCTTCTGATTCAGAGGGAAAGCCCACACTCCACCCTGAGGGACCATCTTTCACCTGTAGCCCGCTTAGTTAAACGAGACAAACCACCCCTTTCCTGGAGTGTGTGTGATTCAGAGACGAAGGTCCCTTCCCCCCTCCCTTCCTTTCCACCATATCTTGTCCCTTCCCCTATTCTCGTGACACCAACTACTTTATTACCTCCACCCTGCTGCCATCAGGGAGGGGCCCTCCTCCTACCCTCCTGCTCTCACCAGGCGGGAGAGTTCTCTCACTTGCCAAGTATACATCCCCCTACCTCTCCCCCCAAATACTAATTACCCCAACTCCGTCTGCCGGCCCCAGCCGTCAGACCCAGCCGAAGGCGCACAGCCAAAGGTTGTCGGCTGCTCCCTGTGTTTGAGGGAGCGACCCGAAAGCTGGCCTCCCCAAGCCCCGCCCCCTCAATGGAGGTGGAAGAGCCAATGCACTTGTCAATGGGAAGCTTTCACTTCATATCCATCTGGCCAAATTTCACTTCCTTTCTTTTCTGGAAACTCCTTTAAATAGCAGACAACATTTTTAAAATATATTATCACTGTGATGATATGAAATGGGAAACTTTTTTCTAGGAAATGAGTAAAGTGTATATCCTATCTAACTGTAGAGGGAGTGTGTTTGCCGTGTTGGTCGAAAAAATAGGTGGTAGACCTGCCTGACAAAGGACCCTATGACATCTGAAAGCTTGTGAACCACCACCAATTTGAGTTGGTCCAATAAAAGATCACCACGCTATTTTGTCTCTACTACCTAACTGATGTTTCAACTTTATTTTCTTTCCTTTGTTTTGTTTTTTAAGCCTAAAATTAGGAACCCGTGTACACTGTGTTTTCCCCATTGCCATTCTGTGTATTAGTCATAGGTTTTAAATAGACTCCAAGGTCTAAGGAGCTACCAGATCACACATTTCCACCATTTTATCCAGCACAGACAGGCTTACTGATCTATAGCTTCCAGGATCACCTCTAGATCCCTTTTTTAATATTGAGGTTACATTTGCCGCCCTCTAGTCCTCAGGCACAGTGATTGCCTGAGGACTGGAAACTCAGGCTCAGTCCTGGTGATTTTTTAGTATTTAGTTTGTCAATTTGCTCTAGACCCTCCTCCAGAGTCACGTTGATTTGTGACAACTCTTCCAATTCATCACCTACAAAGTAAGGTTCCAGCGTGGGTATCTCCCCAACATCCTCTGCAGTGAAGACCGAAGCAAAGAACTCATTTAGCTTCTCTGCAATGTCCTTTTCCTCCCTAAGCACCTCCTTCACCCCCTGGTCATCTAACGGCCCAATTGACTCGCTTCTGATGTACTTGAAAAAGTATTTATTATTAGTTTTAGCATCTTTAGCAAGTTACTCCTCAAATTCCTGTTTGGCCTGCCTTATTAACTTTTTACAGCTACTTTGCCAACGCTATTCCCTATTTACCTCATTGGGACTCTCTTTCCATTTTTTAAAAAGGATGCCTTTTTGGCTCCTTCAGTACTTCACTTAGTGTCCTTCAGCAACCACTTAGTGTCCTTTCTCTAGCTATGGCCATCTCTAGTGCTTCAGAGGAGGATTTAAAAAATAACTTGAAAGAGAAAAAAAATCTTCTTGAACCACTGCAGGCAGCTTCCTGAAGCATCAGATTAGGAACACATCATAGGATACCTCTTAAATCTATCAAGCTATCCATCTTTAAAAACCAATTTGGTTCTTTGCCCCCACAACTTTAATTGGAAAACTATTCCAAAATTTCACTCCTCTGATGGTTAGAAGCTGACTTCTGTTTTCCAGTTTAAATTTGTTCAATTCCCGGTATTTAAGTGGAGTTCATACCTTTCAAAAGAGTCCTCTTTCCTCCATGAATGCCTCCCAATGCTCAGTCATCATCCAAACACCTCCCTCATAACACCAGTCCTTGATCCAGCTATTGATCTTTGTTATATTGCTATATCTTTCCCCTCCTTCTCTACTGCACTTCAAAAATTCCACTGTAGGCGCATGCGTGAGACCTAGCCGCGTGAAAAAAACATTCCTCCCGGGGACCTCCGTCAAAGAGCAAAAACCAGCAAAAAAACTAACTAAACACGAACAAAAAATAAAGGACCAGGAGATAAACTAAACAAAAACTAAAATACCAGGGCATGGGACCTGCAAAAAAGCAGGAAGAAAAGGGCCCAATAACGAGGTTTTGCCAGCAGAAGCAGGTGACTGAGGCACAACAGGAGAGCGTGGTGAGTGGAAAGATGGTGACCGTGGCCCAGCCCCCCGTCCCAGGGGAACCTGAGGAAACCCCATCAAGCATGGCAATGATACTGGCTGAAATTAAGGCAGCAAGAGTAGAAGCCCAACAAGACAAACAGGTACTCATTGAAAAAATAAACAAAGTCATGCTTACAGTGGAGGAGGGGAATAAAAAGCTGGAAAATTTAGGCAAACGCATAGATATTACTGAGAAGCACATCTCGGACCTAGAAGACTGGACCCTGAGTGCAGACAGTGAGGTAGCGAAGCTCCAAGAGTCCATACACTATCTGCGCTCTAAATATGAGGATCTAGAAAACAGATCCAGAAGGAATAATCTGCACATCATGGGGGAAAGGAGGGAGCAGAAGCTGAGGGGATGTAGGAGCTCCTCCAGCAAACCTTTACTCTGAACTTTCCAGAACATCACCATCTACATAATGTAGAAATCAAGAGAACTCATAGAGCCCTGCGCCCCAAGCCAAAAGAAATGGAGCCCCCAAGAGCCATCATCGTTAATTTTTTAAATTTAAGGATAAAGAAGCCTTGCTGACTTTAGCGAGAAAAAAGGCCAAAGTTTGGAGTACCAGGGCAATAGACTCAAGCTGCAGCCAGATTACACATTTGAAACTATGAAGAAACAGAGAGCATGGTCCAAATACTTCTCTGAACTAATAGACAGAAATCTAAAGCCACAGTTATGGCACCCAGCTAAGATGGCTATATTGGTTAATGGAAGGAGGAAGATTTTGAAGACACCATGGACCTAGAGATATTCCTGCAAGCTGACAAGCCCGTCCAACAGAAGCCTAACTAACACTGGGTGATTTCAGATGTTACGGGCGCCTGAGTCACCACAGTGGATTCCCAGCGGTGGCGAACTGGCTAACCACCCCCTGTGGGCAAGAGAGGCCCCAAAAAGACATAATGGGAGTGGGACCACAGCAGGGAATCGGACTGGCAGGCCATGGCCTGGGGCAGCACAACAAACGTTACGCTGATTCCGGGCCGTGGTCAAAGCACCCGGAAGGGGCCAGGGCGGCTCGTCCCAGCTGCTGCTGTGTGCCCTTTAAATCTCCCTCACCAGCCTGTGTTGTTGCTCATTGCCTGTGCATGCTTTGTTCCCGGCTGGGAATCATGTTGGTTGATTCCGGCCTGTGGTTGCCGTTCAGTTGTTACTTTTTTTTGTTTCCCATTGGGAATCGCTTTGACCATGCTTTCGGAGATGGTCCGGGACGGAGCTCTGGAAGCGTGGTTATTTTTGACCCCTGGTGGGGATTGACTGTGGTGAACATCTGGCACCTGCAAAACAGACGTTCAGGGCGCTTTGGCCCCAGCGCGGGATTGACCGTGGTTCACTGTGATCTCGTAACGTCTGAAAATACCCACTGCTACAAGAAGCAAAGAAAAAGTGGTGCCAAGAAGGGCAATCCAAAAGATGATTTTTTCAAGGAATACTAAACAAAAGACTACTTTGCCTCCCTAAGCAACCACAACTCCAGATAAGTCTCATAGGAAGGATAATTCAATCTTCCTATGTTTGCTAACCTTATTATGTATACCTATGTTAGGTCACAACTAGGGCTGATGCGGCAGCAGCTTTTACCGCGCCGCGATTCCGTTCCGCCATTTCGGAATTGCCCGCGCCACACCGCGACATTTCTGCGGATATTCCACTAATTCCGCCGGAATTCTGCAAATCGCGGAATTGCGGAAAAACCGTGGAAAAATCACGGAAATCGCGGAAAACCGCTATTCCGCTATTTTTTGGCGCTGGCGGAATTGCGGAAATAGCGAAAATGTCATGTTTCCACGATTCCACTAAGTTGCGGAATTAAATAAGTGGAACCGCGGAACCGCGGAATGAAACCGCGGAATGAAAGCCTCTGCCATGCCATTCCACTAATTGCGGAAACACTGTTTCCGTCGGAAATAGCTACCGCTGCGATATTCCGCTACAGCCCTAGTCACAACCCCATCTTGATTTTCTTTTCTGTGTCACATAGCTCATATTATTGAAAAGGGAGGGGAAGAAACAAAAAAATAATAATTTTAAAAAAGTGCTTACAAGCATGATTTAACAGAGCCAGGCAAAATTGGTACAGCCATGCCGACCTTGTGTATAACTCATCAGAAAACTCTTGGGGGGGGGGAGGAAAAAAATAAAAAATACCATCAACCACTGAATATCTCCACAAAAAGCTACAGCTTTGCTGAAAAAAGAACATATTGCTCCATTGGGCACAAGGTGCCAATTCCAAGGTTACTGTTGTTGATGAGTATTTTCAGATGTGATGGGGCCGATTGGCCCCGGCACGGAAACAACCCTTTGATTCCCCGCCGGAGCCACCGAGTCACGGGTTAACAGACGCAGTGGCCGATCCTGGCGGGGAATCCGGGGAGGGGGCGACGTGGGGCGGCGCAACGTGCAGCCGCACAGCCCCGCCCCTCCACGCTGCCCTGGCCACCCCCTCCCCCCCGGCATTGACCACAGCCGTGGATTCCGTGCTGTGGTCAGGGGGCAGACGTTACTGTCCCCTTCATCACGGGGGGGGAATCTCATTCACCACGCGATCGGGGATGGTCCGGCCAGGACCTCCGATCGCATAGTGAATCTGATTCCCCACCACGATTGACTCTGGCAAACATCTGAGGGGGAAGTTCCGGTTCCCCAACAGACGTTACGAGACCATTCCCCACCACAGGGTATTGACTGTGGTTGAGCGTGGTCTTGTAACGTCTGAAAATACCCGATGTTACTGTGTTATGTAATTAAGTTGTTACCTTCTGCCAAGTACCTTTTTAATTATGGATCAGTTGTTTAGAAACCCAAACCCAAGAATGGTCCACAGTATAAAGAGAACTTTGTATGATCACTCGCAGAGGGATAAAAAGCGAAATAAACAAAAAACAAAGCCATCCCAACTAACCCCATGGAAGTAGCAGCAGGAAACAAACTCTCTCTGAAATTCCTGACTTTGAATGCAAAGGGTCTCAACCATCCCATAAAACGAAAAAAGGTGACAGACTATATAATAGATCAAACGGTAGAGATTTTCTTTCTCCAAGAAACCCATCTAATTCAAAAAGATATATATCAGTTTAGAGGTAGGGGTACAGGAGACACCCACGCCTCTTGTGGGAGAAAAAAAAAAGGCAGGGGTCCTAATAGGGTTTTCACCCACAGTAAACTTTAAACTAACCAGATTGCAGAGAGACAAAGAAGGCAGATTCCTCCTACTTCAAGGAGTACTAAATTCACAAGAAGTAACCCTAGTTAATGTATATGCTCCAAATGAAAATACCTACCAGTTCTTCAAAAAATATATACCCATCATAACTCAAAACACGAAGGGCCTGTTGATTATACAAGGGGATTTCAACACTCCCCTGTCAGCACTGGACCACTCAGCATGATCTTTACTTAAAAATACTCATAAAAATATAGCCTCAATGATATTACAGCATGACCTGATAGATGCTTGGAGAGGTCTAAACCCATCTACTAAGAGCTACACATACCACTCTAGTGCACATAATACCTATTCCAAAATAGATCATATATTAGTAAAGAAAGAGACTCTTTGCAAATGTCTGAGAAGTGAGGTGGTTCTGGCTACCTTCTCAGATCAGAGTGCAATAATCTCCCAAATAGCCTGGAAATCAAATGACAGGCAAACAGGTGGCACCTGGCAACTTGACAGAGGCCTCCAAAAAATGAATGGATAAAACAGCAAACAGCAGCAGATTTAAAAGAGTACTTTGAAATAAATATGGGCTCTAATCTCCCTACAGACCTTGTGGGAAGCCGCAAAGTCAGTAATAAGGGGTAAATGTATAGCCATTAAGGCCACGATAAACAAAAAAAGGGAAAGAAATGCAGAGCTGTATGAACAGCTCCGGTACTTAGAAACTGAAAATAGTAGATTCCCCAATAAAAAGACCCAGCTGGAAATTCAAAAGATTAAAAGCGAAATTAAAGCAATAGACACACAAAAAATTACCCAACAACTTAGAAAGATTAAAAGTTTTTATTTTCAAAAATACAACAAACCAGGAAATGTCTTGGCGTGGCTGACAAAGACTAAAAGGCAAAAAGCCTTAATTCCACTGATAAAACTCCCAGATGGAAATAAGACGTCCAAACAGGAAAAAATACAAGAGGCATTTGTGGATTTTTATCAGCGGCTCTACACGACGTCTAATCCAGACCCTGTAATGATAAAAGAATTTATCAATAAATACAAAATTCAATAGATACCAAGTAGGATTTCTCAATGCCCCCCTAACTGTCAAAGAGATCAAACTAACAATAAAGGAGGTTATCAAAAACAAAGCATGTGGCCCTGATGGATTCCCAGTGGAGTTCTATCAAACTTTTAGTGATATAATCTCCCCCCATCTAACTAATACCTTTAATAACATCATAGAAACACAGAGAATGCCCCCAACCTTTTATGAGGCAGTAATAACTTTAATACCAAAACCGGACAGAAACCCAGAGGAGTGCAGTAATTACAGACCAATATCATTATTGAATATAGATTATCAAATATTTACAAAGACACTGGCAAACAGATTGGCAGCAATCGTTGGAGAGATAATGCATAGCGATTAGACAGGGTTCATTCCCAATAGGTTGGGAATAGACAATATACAGTCAACCTCATATTTGCAGCACAGAAATCCAAAGACCCAACATTAATGCTATCGGCCGATGTGGAGAATGCCTTTTACCGTTCAGAACCAGAATGTCTATATCAGGTTATGGAAGGGATGGGGATGAGAGGGAATTTTGTCCAGGCAATCAAAGCTATAAACTTGCAACCAAGCTCATGTCTCCTAATAAATGGGAATTTATCTAAGCCTTTCCACCTGACTAGAGGTACAAGACAGGGTTGCCCCCTGTCCCCCCTACTCTTCAGTATAACATTAAAATTGCTGGCATGTGCCATAAGCCAAAACCAGGAGGTCCAGGGAATCCAGCTGGGCCCCACACAGCATAAATTGTCCCTATTTGCAGATGATATCCTTGTGTATTTAACACACCCACAGAAAACTGTCCTCAAAATACTCCAACTCATAGAACAATTTAGTAGAATATCAGGTTACAAAATCAATTATCAAAAATCCCAAGCACTTATAATAACAAAAAAGAATGAAGACAGAATAGCTATTGAAAGGCAAATACTGTTTGCAATAGCAAAGTCCCAGTTTAAATATCTAGGAGTAAACATAACCAGTGACCATGAAAAGCTATTTAAGGCAAATTTTCCCAGTATATTCAACCAGATTCACACGGAAGTAGCGACATGGCACCGACTTCACACTTCATGGCTGGGTAACGTAAATCTTTTTAAAATGATAGCATTACCAAAAATCCTATACAAAGCAATGGCCCTCCCAATACACTTACCTAAGTAGTTCATCAGTCAATGTGAGCGCACCTATTGGAAACAACCTGGAAAGGGAAAAATCATAGAATTAGCAAAACTGTTTTATATAGAAGGAAAAAGGAGGGATCAATATGCTAAATTTATCTATATACCTTAAAGCAGCTTCCCTTAGAGTGCTCAAATATTGGTATCTTCCATCAGATAATATTAGCTGAGTGGAAATAGAAAAAGAGCTACTGGCAGTGCCTAACTTTCAAGAATTACTAACAAATGGCGCAGTTTCCAACACCAGTACGATACGCAACCACCCATTCGCACATGTACTCATACAGCACTGGTACCAAGTCCTAAAAAAATTGAAAGTGTCTCAATTTGCATCCCCATTCTCCCCTCAGGAATCAAACAAAAATGAATTAGCTACAGATCTTCAAAAAGCACTCACTAAACGCAACATCCAAAAGGTACAACAGTTATTCCACGATGAAAAATTCATATCACTCCAGGAACTAGAACTCAAAGTAAAAACAAAAGTGGACACTTTTCAATACATATAACTATTATATTATATTATTATTATTATTATTATAAACATTTATATAGCGCCAGTCATGAGCTTTGTGCTGTACAGAAACATACAATAGACGTGGTCCCTGCCTGTGGCTTACAATCTAAAAGACATGGAGGGGGGACAGTGGGAGAGACAAGGGAGAAGACAAACAAACATTCAAGAGGATGCAAAGTCTCTGGTGCGTGTGCATGGCTTGGTTACAATCAGGATGGTTGCAGTAGTCTGCAGAGGAGGGCAGACAGTAAGTATACGGGGAACGACTAGCAGGCATTGGGAAAGGCGGCGAGGAAAAGGTGGGTCTTGAGGAGGGATTTGAAGGAGTGGAGGGAGGGGGCAAGGCGGATGTGGGTAGGGAGGGAGTTCCAGGCATGGGGGGGGCAGCGAGGGAGAAGGGTCGAAGGCGGTTAGGTGAGCAGGAGAAACGAGGGAGAGTGAGGGAGGGGACAG
>QEPC01013775.1:315861-356434 GCA_003113815.1 Sphenodon punctatus | reverse complement strand
AGTCGGAGATCAAAGGAGGAGGTCAGGGAGAGAAAGCAGGAGATAGAGGGTGTGGAAGGCGTGTCGACGTGAATGTTAAAATCACCAAGAATGAGAGTGGGGATGTCATCAGAGAGGAAGAAGGTGAGCCAGGATTCAAAGTCTGGGAGAAAAGAGGAGAGGGAACCCGCGGGGCAGTAGATGACAGCAACACGAAGGTGTAGGGGGGAATATAAACGCAGAGAATGGGCCTCAAAGGAAGGGAAGGAGAGGGAGGGAGATGGGGAAAGGGTTTGGAATTGACAGGGCTTGGCAAGGAGGAAACCCACGCCATCCCCCTGGCCCTCAGGGCGGGGTTGGTGAGAGAACGACAGGCCCCCCCAAGCATAGAGTGGCTGGGGTAACAGAGTTGGAGGGTGAGATCCAAGTTTCTGTAAGAGCAAGGAGTTGAAAGGGGTGAGACAGGAAGAGATCATGGATGAAGGGGGCTTTAGTCACGGAAAAGCGGCAGTTCCAGAGGGAGCAGGAGAAAGTTAATTGGTTTTGGGGAAGGCATGGGATGCGGATGAGATTGGGGGATGTGGAGCGGGCAGGTTTGCGGGGTTTGGGACTTGCACCTGCCTCACACCGGCCACAATGGGCTGTGGAGTGTCTGGGTGTGCAAGGTTTTGATGAGGGGTGGTGGGGTGGTGGTGGGTGCTTGCAGGGAATGGGCAAGGAGGGATGAGGGTGAGGAGGGGGAATGGGCGTGGGCGAGAATAAGGGGTAGGTTGGATGGAGAAAGGCCGTTGGAGGAAGGAGAGGGAGAAGGAGGGGAGCCATCAGCAGGGTGAGAAGGAGAGGGGAAACAGAGGGCGAGGAGATATGGGAGGCATCCTAGGTGGCAACAGTCAGGGCAGCAGAGTGGGAAACTGGCCTGAAGGTGGCCCCGGAGTGTTCACGTGGTGTCTGGTGGCGATGGCAGCGATGGTCAGACCTATACAGAGATAGAGAAAAAAGTCAGCATTACTGCAGACCAGCCACAGAAATAGAAAAAAAAATATTTAACTCTTCACCAAACAAAGGAATGATCACTAGAATATATGGAGCGTTGATTGGGATTGAGGCAAATAAGCGAACACCCTATATCGAAAAATGGGGAAAAGAGCTGGGAATAGCACTTACAGAAAAGCAGGTAAACTTAATTTGGCAGCACATGCACAACTGCGCTAGTTCGCTGGAAATAAAAGAAACCCAAATCAAAGTAACATTAAGATTTTACCTTATCCCGCAACATTTTAAGGCAATAGACAAGTCTAATTCTGGTTTATGTTGGCATAATTGTGGCGAACAAGGTACTTATCTGCATTGTTGGTGGCATTGTCCATATATACAAACTCTGTGGCACACAATTTGGAAGTATATGGAGAAGGCAACGGGACTTATAATACCTTTTCGAGCAGAAGCAACATTCCTGGGAATTTATCCAGATATACCTTTAATGAATTACCATCAGGATACCTGAAAACTAATGACTTTAGCCGGGATTACAATTATCGCAAGAAACTGGAAAAATGCGAGGGGCATCTCAGAAAAGGAATGGCTACAACGCATATGGTATATGTACTCCATGGAAAAGATCACTGCAAGCCAGGAAAACAAAAACAAAAAATTCACGACTAAATGGTATATTTGCATAAACGTCATCCAAGGACACACAATCTTAGAAGAATCATACTTAGTGGACTATTCAGTTTGAAACCTATACACAATGCGGGATTCCAAAAAGAAGAATTTAACTTAGCTTGGCATAATGTTTGTTTGTTATGTTTAGGTTTAAGGACTTAATGTTTAAAGAAAAGAAAAAAATTGTTAACGAAAAGGAATTCTAAAGTATGTTCGCATGTTAAATCTTAACCGTTTGCTGCCATATTCCTTTTGTATAGCATTATTAACAAATTAACAATAAAAATCTTTTTAAAAAAAAAAAAAAAAATCCACTGTAGATTACCTGAGCCTTCCACTTCCAAGTGTTTTCCAGAACCTAAGAGAGTCTGAACAGTGATGGCCGTTGGTTTTTGAGACTGGTGGGGCAGTGAGTGGGTAGAACCTCCCATCAGTGGTGAAGCCGCCGGCAGGTCGGCAAACCTAGAGATAGCGCCTGGCCAACGGTAGGCGGAGCCTGGCCAATGGCCCTTTTAATTTTTTTTTGCCAGTTTCAGGCCTGCGTTGCCACCAAACCAGACCCATCCAGACCAGCATCCCTAGTATCTACTTACATTATATCCCCGGCAGCCAAATGCCTGTCCAAACAAACAGGCCCTTTTGAAATGCACAACCATCATGGTCACAACTACAGTGCACAGAAAATGCTGCAAAGGCCAACAGGATTATGTGAAATCCTAAATGGCACACCATAAATACTGCATAGAGTTTTACAAAGGGAGAAGAGGCATGCACAGTTCTGGAGAGGGCAGGAAGCACTCACCATGTGACATTCAACAAAAGACATACCAAAATGCAGGAAAAGCACTTTTAACCAAAGAATATTAACCTAGGCCTGAAGATAATGGATGAGAAAGTTTAGCCTAAAAAGGTGTTTGCAATCATGAACACAACACAAAACTGTAATAAAAACATAGGAGTGCTTTCAGACACCATGATTATCACTCATGGCCTCCAGTAGAAGCACCTACAAAGTATTGCGATATCTAGAAGCACCCTTAACTGATCCCTAAAATTAATAGGCCAGATTCCCTGCTAGCATTGGCCAGGCTCCGCCTACCGTTGGCCAGGCTCTGTCTTTAGGTTTGCCGGCCTGCCGGCGGCTTCACCACTGATGAGAGGTTCAACCCACCCACTGCCCCACCAGTCTCAAAAACCAACAGCCGCCACTGGTCAGACTCTCTTAGGTTCTGGAAAACACTTGGAAGTGGAAAGCTCAGGTAATCTACAGTGGATTAAAAAAAAAAAAAAAAAGATTTACACCAGCTTAATAGCTAGTTCACAGTGGCTTTATGAATTTCATCACAGGCTCAAAGCATGGGAGAATAAAGGAAGAAATTTCAATAAGAAATTCATAGTTAATATACCAAAGCAATACAGGGTATCTCACCAGAGTGTTCAGCATTACTGGGGGGTTTAAACAAATAGTTTTTAAAATCTCACTCATTACACACCAGTATGATAGATTTGTGTGTAGGTTGTTCAGCACACACAATTATGCCAGCATGATCGATTTGTTAAGGACCTTTATACGTTATAGAATACAAAACACATGTAATTGTCACCCAGCCAATTCAAATACAGGTTTTATATAGGGTGTTTTCAGACATGACACTAACTCCAGTTTAACCACACTTGAACATTTCTTATGCATAGGGCATGTATTGGTGCCCTATGCAGCCCTACCAAATGCATAAGAAATGTTCAAGTGTGGTTAAACTGGGGTTAGCATCATGTCTGAAAATACCCATAGTATTTGTGATTGACAAGCAAAGCTCAGTACTTACTCCGTGTGCCCTTATCTGCAGCAATTTTAAAACACTAATTCTAAAATACTAAACACTAATTCTAAAACATTTTAAAACACTAATTTTAAGACCCTAATTTTAAGATTCCATGTGCCCTTATCTGCAGCAATTTTAAAACACTAATTTTAAAACCCCAATTCTGCCCCCACCCCCTTCCACCCAGGACCCACATTTTACTACTCCAGACCCCCATTCTCTTCCTCCAAGAGTCGCCATTCTACACACCCCTACGCAATCCCACCCCCAGGCCTCCATTCTGCCCCCCAAACTCATCCCATCACCTCTTCTGCTCCTGGGGTTCTTGGAGCCAGGAGGGGGAGAAGGAATGGCCCATCCCCCCAGGCCCCAAGAATCCCAGGAGCAAAAGAGGCCTCAAGAAAAGAGGTCACTTACCAGCGTTGTGGTGTCCTCACTCAGGCAGGCAGAAGGCAGCATTGGAGGAATGGATGGAAGAAGGGAGGCAGCCAGCCGGCAAGACAGAAACGCTGAGGACTCAGGTGAGGAACCAGCTCAAGCAGGCCCTGCCTCGTGACTCTGGCAGGCAGCAATGTAGCTCCTAGGGTCCCCCTCCCTCTGAGTCTGGGAGGGAGGGGGAGCCTAAGAGCTGTGCGGCAGCTCCCAGGTTCCCCCCCTCTCCCCCTAGCCGCAGTCTGTGAGTGAGGGAAGTCATGTGGCCTGGGCGCCTACTGTGTGGCGCCCAGGTATGGACTTTACCACCGTGCTACCCTCTGCAATGAAATAGTGCCCCAAGCGGCACTATTAAATCATTGCTGGTTTCTCTTTATGCGGGATGGACGGTGCTTCTAGGTGCCCATACTGCGTATAGGGTGGATCGCCTCACTTTTGTCCCTGAAGGCTTCCTTAGGTGTCCTAAGGAAGCCTTCAGGGGCGGTGGTTGGCTCCTCCTGTTTGGCCCTGCTGAGCCAATAGGAGGAGCCAGCCACTGTGTGCCCCAGATTCGGAGGCGAACTCTGCCTCCACCAGCTCCTCGAGGCAGGCTTGCCTGTGGTTCTTCTTTGAGAGGCTCCTTTCATTCTCACAACTGGGTTGCACCGCGCGCACACACACACACCGTTGTGAGAATGCGGCTATTTTTTTAAAAAAAATTAAACAGAATGCAAGCACTCAGTGTGAATGGGGGAGTCCTGGGGCCAGAAGGGGCATTGTCCCTGATGCCCTAGGGGGCGCACAGGGCCTGAGTCTGACATTTGTCCCAGTGTAAAGAAAAATAATTGGTTCCTCCCTGATCCAGCCAGCATGCTTTTCAGCATGAGATTTAGGCCTTTGTAGACAAAACACTTTTGTACCCTGGAGCTACTGTGGTGATTGACATTATTTCCTTATCATGACATCTCCAGTAACATGAGCTTTCCTTATCTTTATTGATGAAAACTTCAAGTTCCTTCCCATCTGTTCTTCCTTTTGCCTGCAATCTCCATCACTGCTTCCTCTCTTCTGCTGGGATTAACTTTCTTTCTTTTCTTCCCATACAAAGCCATATTTTGTTTGCTTTTCATCCTCATTCCCCAATACAGCAAAGGTATTCCTCAGCTCTGTTTCATTTCCACTGCCTTTGTCCTCTTGGTCTGTTCATCTCATTCAGCAGGTATCCAAATCTTGATTTTTGTCTACCTACCTTCTTCTCTCCTTCTTCCCTCTAGTCCCCACCTGAAGTATTCTATTTTTGCCTTCTGCATCTCTGATCCCTTTGGGTCTTTTCTGCCATGAGATCAATCAGGCAACATATCATACAGAAATTGCTTTCTTCTGATGCACAGTGAAGTATAATATTACATCTTGCAGCACCTGTCCCTCAGTCTTCTTTCTTGTCTCCTCTCTTCCATAGGCTACCGTTAGTGCTGTCTCTCATCTTCTCCTAGTTCCTAGTGTAACCCCTTTTTAAAAGTGGTTCTCACTTTACAAGCACAGGAGTCCTGGGAGTCCCAGCTGTGTTGAGGAATTTGAGGGGAGGATCCTGATTGCTACTGCTGTGCTTAATAAAGTATACCCTGGAAGTGCCTACACCTGGATGAGCCCTATAAATAGAGGTTTCTGTGATTAGGGAAACCAGGAAACAACATTTCAGACCTTCTGTCAGATAAAAAAGTCTATTTAATCTGTTACAACTTTAAAACTACAATGAAAACAACAGAAGAAAATGCCACCAACACCTTCCAGCCCTCAAATTCAAACCAGAGTCCTTACAGCTTGCTTGTGTAGGTGCACTGGAAGTTGGCAGGGTCCAGGAACATGGAGTTCAGCAGCTTCCACTCTCCAGAAAGACTTCAGAGGACTGTCCAGAGTGTCCCACCAGAAGCTCTGCTAGCTTACTGGCCTTCTCTGAGGCGACATCCCTCAGCTTTAGCCCCAGGCCCAGCTAAGTCTCCAACCGGGCTATTTGTATGCCCCATGGGTGGGTCAGCAAAGAAGCCTTCCACAGTAATTTATCCACTTAGGCCACTTTTACACAAGGCGCTTGAAGTGCCTCTGGAGCCCCATATTGAAAAGGAAAGCCATGCAGGGAGTGTTTACACGCTCCCTGCGCTACTGGAAGTGATGTGCCGCCCATTCTCTTAAGCAGCGGCGGGTGCAGATGCGGGACTTTCACAAGGCGCGTTCTGTAGACCTGAAAATTGAGGTCTACAGAATACGCCTTTTGAAAGCCCTGCGTCTGCAGGCGCCGCCTCTGAAGAGAATGGGTGGCACATCACTTCCAGTAGCGCGGGGAGTGTGTAAACACTCCCCGCGCAGCTTTCCTTTTGAATTCGGGGCTCCAGAGACACTTCTAAGCACCTCGTGTAAGTGTCCTTAGGTTCGGGTTGACAATATAGGCCTGAGAGTGATCTCCCTCCTGACACTCAAACAGCAGCCTTCTCCACACTCTACCCCTTAAGCTCCCAGTAGCACCTCTCTCTCTCTAGCTGCCACAGAATCTTCGGCCGTCTCCTCTACTGAGCCCGCTTCAACTGCCATGTCAAAGCCTGATATCATGTTATTTAAAGTCACCTTACATTTTAGGGGCCTACACTAGTCTTAAGGAATAAAAGAGAAAACATCTGTACATCCATGAATTCCCTCCTATAGGAGCTCATTATTAGCTCCCTGCTGCTTCAAGGTTTCCTGGTGGATCTCTCTTAAATCTGGTCAAACTAGGTTAAAGGTCATAGGTCCCTCTTGTCAGCATGCTCAGCCAGAACCACTCCTTATTCTATCAGCTTCTTAACCACTCTGGCCATGTGACTGACTCCCTTTATATGACCCACACTATCACACACTGTGCTTCATTATTTAACTGGTTGATTGGCCCACATATAAAACCAGCAAATAAACAAGTCCAGCTCTTAGCTGGCAAATGCTCTATGGCCTGTCTGCTTTGTAGTCACTCTCTGGCTGTGAGACTCCAGTGTCCAGATAGAAACATCTCTCTCATTCTCAAGATGTAGTTTTATTTTTTTTAGCAGACTTTTTTCTACGCATAATGAAGAAGGAACGTTATTAGGGCTAACCTATCAATAGAGTGCCTTTAAGACATAAAGAAAGAGTGCTGTAATAAATAACCCTAAATTGCAATCAATTTTGGGATGATTACAGGAGAGAACACCTGCAGCCAAGGGATGCAATTCTGACCCAGTTGGGGATGACTAAACTGGCCCAAGCTAGCAGTGGGGTAGGCAGCTACTGGACAGTGGTCCAAGAAGCCGAGCCAAAGCTCAGCCCAGGAATGCCTCAGGGGCTTGGAGCTTTCTGTGAGGGGACTAGGTAGCCTGCAGGTTGCTCTAAGGCCCTGAATGAAATTAGGCTTCCCTGGATTTGGCTACACAAGGGATTCGGGTCAGAAATGTTTTCACACTGGTGACCCAAGTAGGGGCTTGATGAAACAGAGGGTCAAGCTTAGGGAAGGGCTCATGTCCTAGCAAGAGAAATCATGGTGCAAGGGACCTAGGGGCATGATGGTTTGAGTTTGATAGGGTTTTTTTCTTTGTAAATGTTGTGGTGACTTAGCATTGTATACACAGAACTTCGATGGAAGAAGCACCTTTGCATAGTTGAGAGTTTGGGAATTCATTCTGTGGGAAATTGCACCATGGAAGGCCAATACCTCAAAAATTCCTTACATCCTTTAGGAGTGATTTCCTCTGTGCTCAAACTAGGTTGACCTCTGTTATGTATGTAGTGCAGCATTGGTAATTCCAGCATTTACAAATATAGCCCACAGAAAATAGTTTTGAAATTATTTGTAGCTATGCCAGATGGGGCATTTTGGAAAATATAGCTAGCCTATATTCTTCACAGTGTTCTTAATTATGCTAAGCAATTATTTTGTTTACTCTAGAGAGGAAAAATATCTCTTTACAAATTTATCTCCTGGGAGCTGAAACATATCATTATATTTGCCAATAAACACAATCTGTTGAACTGTTACTATTTTGTGAATGGTAGCAACAGGTTTCTGTAGACTGATAAGCACAGCACTCACTTTTGGTTTTTAGAGTGGCTGAAAAACCTGCCATTGCTTTCATGTAGTACATGATTTCAACCTATAGCTTTACTATGCTAGGCGTGTCTTGTTGATTTATTTTACTGGATAAAACCAATACAGGGCCTGTCTCTAAGACAAGCACAGAAAAGCAAATCTTCCAACAGTGGAGTATAATGATAGCACTACTACTATGAATCACATCCTACGGTACTGAAGGAACTTTCTGATGTATTCTCAGAATCACTGTCTATCATCTTGAGAACTCTCGGAGAATGGGTGAGGTGCCGGGCAAATGCTGTCCCTATCTTCAAAAAGGGAAAACAGGAGGATCTGGGAAACTATAGACCGGTCAGCCTGACATCAATACGTGGAAATATACTAGAACAGATTATAACGCAGTCAGTCTATAAGCATCTAGAAAGCAATTCAATAGTCAAAAAATGTCCGGTTTACAAGAAGAGTTAAGGCTATGGCAAATTCAATCATGCACTAAAAAGCATGGAAATTGCAAGTTAAGGCTCCTGCCATAATGTCCATGCCATGTTAGCAGTAAAGACATTGTACAGTCTCTCTCATATTGTGCACACAACTTAGGCTCCATGAACCTACACTTTGCCTTCGTCTTTCAGCCTCAATCCTCTTCCACTGCTGGTTAGGGACAACACTGCGATATCTCATCTGGTATTCAGCCAATTTAGCTGAGATTTGCATAGCATGAACTGCCTACACCAGTGATCCTCCACTACATTTTTCACTATCCTAATTTTAATTATTTCAGTTTTATAACAAATAGAATGTTAGGGCTTTATAATGTAGTGTGCAACATGCCTTAACTATTAGAGTGCTCCTGTGCTCTAATAATGCTGTGATTACTAGAAGCCAGCATATATTTGTCAAGAATAAGTCATGCCAGTGGCTTTTTCAATTGTTTTCCAAATTTGTCTCCAAAACGGCTCCACCTTTACACATCCCCACCAGCAGTGCAGATAGTTACTGCCCACATCCCCTCCAGCATAATGGGCTCTATGTTTTATTCATTTGTGCAATTCCCTCGGGTGTTAGAATCTGAGCATAAGTTTGACCTGTGGTTCTCTGACCATCAAAGATTTACGTTTGTTCATATGTGTCCAGATTTGTGTCATTTTGTCCTTAGTTATCATGAAATGTAAATCATCTCCCCAAGTATCCAGCATCTTGCGGGCTTAAGATAGTTTTCACTGTCTGGTAAATTCTGGATATTATACCCTTATTTGAACCACCTAAAAACAAAATCGCTTCTAATGGTTGTAGTGCTGTCTGGAATTCTTTCCTATTATGTGGGTGATTGAGATAGCTGTGTATTTTGCAATATAACCATTGGACCACTTTGTGTGTCTGGATGGTGTCTAGTGTCATAATATCATCTCCCACAAATATATTTCTAGCTTGGCTTAAGCCCTTACTCTGCCAGTGTGGAAGCATTTATTTTTTTTGTTAAGTGATAACTTTTTACAATTTAATGGAGTAAGTGGAGTTATTCCTTGTCTAATTTCCAGTTTGTGCTGGAAGATTTTCCAGATGTTCATTATTGGGTCAGCAAAGGGGTGTAGGTCCCTGTGTTTCAATTTAATTTGGTCTCCCATTTCTTCTTGAAAGATATCCTTAAATTTAGATATATTCAATATATGTCTCTCTAGTTCTACTCATTGTGGGTCTTTTTCTGAGTCAAACCACATTTTAGCACCTCTAAGAATTGATGCCCAATAATATGCTTTAAAATTAGGTAGGATCAAATCTCCACAGTCTGTAGGGGTGAATAAAATAGACCTTTTGAGACGTGGTTTCTTTTTTTTCCATATTATACTGAAACCCTATCAGTGTTTTAGGTGAGTGGTTCCCCAAGTTTTTGCCTGTGGAACTCGTTTTGAGATATAACTATAATCTTGTAACTCCAGGCAGCTACATAAGCATGCAAAGTATATGTAGTGTCAGTTAGGACGGGTTTTCAAATCAGGGGAACAGAATTTTCAATGCACTACGTCTTAGACTGAAGGACAGAAAGGTCCCAAAGCATTTCACTAGTCTGCTTTTATGAAGTTCTGGATATGCACTATGATGACTTCAGCTTTCTGAAAAAGACATGATATATACCAACGCATTTGAGTTTACGATGTATCCTTAGAGACCAAGGTCACTGAAGTAATAGTAGTCTAGCCAGAAACTGTTTTTAAATGGGCACAGCTGGGGGACGGGTCCGTGTGCACCACATGGAGTGCCCATGCAGTCCAGTGAATGGGGGGGGGGATCAAATGGGCCGGGATGGGGGGTAGCCCTACCCACCCATGCCCCACCCACTTATGCCCCCGCACGGAGCATCCTGGATTTCCCCCCCAATGTTTCATGAGTGGATGGCACGTGGGTCACAGGAGCACTGCCTTCAGATGGGCACTCAAGTGGATGGGGGATGAATGAACCTTTGTGGGCGCATCGCATTTAAAAACAGCCAGAGATACATTTGGTGATCAGCATGAGGTTAGGAGTGGGACATTGTGGCAAATACCGGCTACCGGATTTACCGGTTACCGGATTTAAAAAAACCGGATTGCCAGATCTGTGTACCAGTTTACCGGTACCGGATTTGTTCCATTGATTTCAATGGGGAGCTGTCCCCATTGAAATCAATGGAAAAAAACACAAAAATCCTCCCCCCCCCAGACTGTGCGGGTGGAAGGGGGCACCCCCCACCCACCCTGCCCAGCCGGCCTTTAAAAAAAAAAATTTCCCCCGAAGTCCCTGCTAGTGCGGGCTCCGGGCCGCCGCCGGTGACCCGGAGCCCGCACCAGCAGATACTAGGGTGATCCCTGGGGTGGTGGGTGGTTTAACACACCCCCACCCCAGGGATCACCCTACCTCCCCACCCAGGGATCGCCTACCTTGCACTCCGGGCGGCTGCAGCAGCGGTCCAATTCTGGCGGCTTCAGCACTGGCTGTGGCTGCCGGCTTCAGCGCTACTAGGCCTTCCAGTGAACTTCCGGGTTTCACCGGAAGGCCTAGCAGTGCTGAAACCGGCAGCCACAGCCAGCGCGGAAGCTGCCGGAGTTGGACCGCCACCACCGCCACCCAGAGCGCAAGGTCCCTGGGTGGGGAGGTAGGACTACTGGTAGGGTGATCTGATCCCCGGGAGGGGGGGTGTTAAACCACCCTCCACCCCAGGGATCGTACCTGCTGGTGCAGGCTCCAAGTCACCAGCGGCGGCCTGGAGCCCACACTAGCAGGGACTTCAGGGGAATTTTTTTTTTTAAAGCCATGCTGGGCAGGGTGGGTGGGGGGGTGTCCCCCTTTCCACCCGTGCAGCCTGGACTCAGGAGGGAAAGTAAAGTGGGGGGTTTTTTGGTGGTTTTTTTTTACAATGCGGCCATTCGTTTGAATGGCCACAATGTAAAAAATCCGGTAAGGGGAAATCCAGTAAACAGACCGGATTACTGGGTTTAATCCAATACTGCCAGTACACCAAATACTGGCAGTATCGGATACCGGATGATCCGGTAGTCCCACCCCTAGGAAGTAGTAGAAATGTGTAACCGTATTCACTGTTGAGCTTGAGAGATCAATTAAAAGTTTTCAGGAAACACAGTTAAGGAACAAAACACCAGTCATTGACTTTCTCTGAGGAGATCTGACTGGAAGAGATCTTGTTCTCTCTGGATATATGGCAAAACCACTGATTTTAATAATGTTAGTATCTATAATGCCTTTCAGAGAAAAGCTGCATCATCCTAATGCTTTACTCTGTAAAGTGTTGAGTGCCCTCCTCTTTTGCAGAAAGCATTGGAAGTCAGAGCACTCATCAGTTCCATGAGACTGTTGATCACCTTGTGGACTCAAGTCACCAACATGCCTATAGTGAGGGTCTGCAAAAGTTTATGCAGGCAGCTGCTGCTGTTTGCTTAGAACAATTTATACTTGCATGTAGAAAAATCAAGACTTTGGGTGTTAATAAACGAAATGTTAGCCCACAATAGCCCACACCAGCTGGATGTCCACCTGCCCGTTTATTAGGTGTTCACCCTCATCGGACATGTGGCCTCCACTCACGGCAGGGTCTTGAAGAATGTGGAGCTCACCATACAGGCAAATGCAGGCTAATGTGTACTCAATGTCTGCATCTCATCAGTTAGGTTGCACGCAGCACCTCTGCACATACAGGACTGCCAGCACCATAAAGCTGCAGGTAGAAATCCTAGAGTGTCTGAGGAGCAACTGCTTCCTGCCCCTGTCTCCACTTGGCACAGTGGAGTCTTTCCACAAGCACGTGAAAGCATGTGAATTCATGAAATACACTCAGGGGCATGTCTGTTTATTAGGCTGGATACACTAAATGTGAGTGGGGGCTACATGGACCAAACTTGGACTGCAGAAGGCTATTGTCTTGTTCATTTTCACCCTTTGTGTGATTTGTGATCAAACAAGAAGCATTCTGGAATACCAGCAGCTTTTTTTCAAATGAAAGAGATCATGAGCAGTCTTTTGAGAAAGATTTGGGTAATTCATTTATACCTAATTTCTGAACACGGAGGGCCTTTTCACACGGGTGCCCCCACTGCACACATGTGGTGGGGGGGTGCCCATGCGAACACTGCCTGCAGTGGGAGTGTCCATAGGAACGGCACCTGCGGTGCGGGGAGCGGCGTGCACACTCCTGCGCTCCACACACCTCCACCCATCACCCGTGCACAGAGCAACAGGCTCCAATACTGGTTACTCCATGCATGGAGGTGGGCGGAGATGGTTGTGCACCCATAGGAACGAGCGCACACCCTCCCATGGGCACACATTCATCTCCCCACCCACCGCGACCCATTTGAGTTATATACAGAAATGGGCATACATACAACACAGAACTCTTTGAATGCTGCTGTATCTAATTGTGCTTTAATGTTTTCAGGCTGAACAAGGATCATTTTCTTGATTCTTTATTAACAAGATTAGATATAAAGTTACAACAAGACCTGAAACAAATAACTTTACCAATTTGTGTTTGCAATAATGAGTTCAATTTGACAATTGTATCAATGTTAAAAATTTACCTCTGTATATGATACATATGTTCTGGGACCTTTTTGAGCTTAAACCACAGGAAAATGCCCATAATTACTAAAGGGATGCTGTTTAAAACATCACCAAAAAACAGAAGACAACAATGAAGAACTAAAGCAAATGTTTTTGGGGAACACTCGATCTCTCTCTCGTATTTTCTTGCCCTCCTTCTGGAAGGCTACTAATCCACAATATAGGGTGGTTTTACACAGGAGGAATTTCTCCTGCAGCTTAAAAATCCAGCTTGGAGAAACCCCTGTGGTGGGGAGGGGGGGATTTAAGTGCTTCTTGCTGGACTGGAAGTCGCCTTAGCACTGTTGGAAACAGCGGTGCTGGACAACTCCCAGAAGTTTTGAGACATGGACTAGGTAAGTTCCAAAAAGCCAGTCTTACAAGCCCACGTCTTAACTTCCAGGAGTTGGCCGGTACTGCTGTTTCCAACAGTGCCCGGGTGACGTCTGGTAAGGAGTATCTAAACCATCCCACAGGGGTTTCCCGAAGCTGGATTTTTTAAGTTGTAGGAGAAATATCTTCTGTGTAAAAATGCCCGTAGTTAAACTAGAGTTTTGTGCTGTACTTTTCTTTAAAAAAGAATTAAAATAAGAAAAATACAGTTTGAAAAGTGAGTAATGTACACACCCAAAAAACAGCCCTTGTGCTTGCTTGTGCACATTTCATACAGTATTAACTGCGTATACTGTATTATGTATTTTTACATGACAATAAATGTTGCTTAGTCTTTGCTGTTCGTTGTATAAATACATGCTTTAAAAGACACAGGTTATACTAAGTAACCCCTATTTTCCAGGGCTTTGTGCACTTCAGAGTGCCACCTCTATTCTTCAGACCCTGAGTTATGACCATTCTTACTTTTGAAAGGGTGGAGTAATTGAAATTTTCAAAAGGACTTATCCCCATGTGAGAACTAGGGTATTGTTCTTTGAATTGGAATGTCAGGTTTACCTTTAAAAACTACATTACAGAAGTAATAAGATCATAAATTGGAATACTGTTCTTGTTTAAGAGACTTCCGAGGGAGATAACTCCCACATTGTACCATCTGTGAGCTCTTGACATGTATTAAAGGATGTACAGTTAAGTAAACTATTGTAGTCTTACAGTGTAATCCTCTGGCCATTTAGTACTAGAGCTAGCACTTAATGTTGATATGGGTTGCACTCAAATGACTAGGACTACACCGACACAAAGTGGTAGTTTCAGGGCTTACTTGCTTCTTGGATTCTTGCTTCTTTGGCTTGTTCTTGCAAACAAGAACGACCCAAGAATTGCCCTGATTCTTGCTAAGAAAAGCTTCCCCCTGTACTTGTTAAAAAATACAAAACTTTTTGCACACCTGGCTGCCTCTGTCTGAGTCTAGGGCTCCTCTAGAACTCCCTCTGCTTTTCTGTGGAGACAGGAAGGAGGTGAGTTCACTGAGAACACAGCTGCCTCACAGCGAACAAAAAAACAAGCTCCACTGCACATGCACAAAATGGCCACCTTTTCCAAAAGGTGCAGGCAGTATCAGTGCCATTTTGGAAAGGGGCTGTGCATGCTCAGAACAGCCCTGGTGGCCATTATGTACATGCACAGAGCGGGTTTGGGGTTTTCTCACGAAATCTTGGAACATTACCGAGATCTTGTCAAGATCTCGGTAACATTTCCTGATTCTCATGAGAGAATCAGGAACGCTTTTTGATTCAGCCCTATGTGTCGCTACTAAACAGTTCCAGAATACACACAGAAATCAGATTCATATCGGTGGGTGTTAACACATGGACTGGGAGCCCACTGGACCCAAGAGCTATTCTCTGACCCTCCCCCGCAGTCACCTCATGCAGGTTCTGTGGGAACCCCAGCATACAGGCCAGTGGTTTCCCTGGATGTGGTCCTCCTGTGCCCCTCTCCCTGCCCCCCCATAGAGTTGTGGTTGGTCCTGCAACTGCTCTAGCCTAGGACCGCAACTTTGTGGTGGAAAATGCAGCCCGCCTCATGGCTCCCCCATCAGATGGGACATGGCCCTGGGGCAACACGTTGCCCCCATTCAGTTTGGGTTACCCCACAGCTCCACTGTTCTGGCAGAGTGGAATGGCCCTGGTCCAAACTGGGGTGAACATCTGGTGTATGGCCCTTCAAATGGGCAGGTAAATATGGTGCAAAGGGGGGGCAATATGGGGCCCAGTCTCGTGTGATAACACCTATAGTTGAATTGTTAGTTGAACAGCTATGTAAAGAGTCTTGGTACTTTTCAGACTGCTTAGGTATTTCCTCTCTCTCTCAGCAAAAGGAAGATTGCCCCCTATTGTGTTTGCACACATAATTTTACACATAGCAACGCGTATGGTGGCATGTGTGGTGTCACCAACATTTGCATAGACTTGTCGCCACACACCACATCTGTTCTGAGTCTTAAGAGAATGGGCAGGATAAAAATGTAAATATTTTTTTTATTATTATTTTTGTAAACATTTCTGAGTTGCTCCCCCATGCCTACGGCATCTCGGGGCAACATACAGCTTCATAAAAACAATCCGTAAAAACATTTTAAAAACAACACAATAAATATAAACATAAAACAGGATTCGGAAACAAAAAAGTAAAGGTAGGGGAGAGCCAAAACCCTAACCCACCCCTCCTCCCTCCTCCCCAAAGGCCTGGGTGAATAGCCAGGTTTTACAAGCCCGCCGGAATGTCAAAAGGCTTGGGGCCAGGCGAGCTTCCTCTGGGAGGGAGTTCCAAAAATGCGGCCCGGCAACTGCGAATGCCGTCTCCATTGTAGCCCCCCACTTAATACGGGGGACCTCTAAGAAGGCACCCCTGACAGACCGAAGGAGCCACTCTGGGGCGCGGGGGGCGAGGCAGTCCCTGAGGTACAAGGGGCCCAGACTGTGAAGGGCCTTATAGATTAATACCAATACCTTGAACCTGGCTTGGCATGCTATCGACAACCACTGCAGAGTCCGAAGCACTGGTGTTATGTGCTCCCAACAACCCGCCCCTGTCAGGAGCTGGGCCGCCGCATTCTGCACTAGTGCAGCCTCCAAACAAGGAATAAGGGCAATCCCATGTAGAGCGCATTGCAGTAGTCCAGCCTCGAGGTAACGAAGGCATGGATGAGAGAGGCCAGATCCGGCCTGGAGATGTATTGACTCAGCCTCCGCACTAGATACAACTGGAGGAAGGCGACCTTCACCACCACCTCCACCTGTCGATCCAGGCGGAGATCCGAACCCAACACCACCCCCAGACTCCGAACCTGCTGAGCTATCAGAGGGTGAACCCCCCCAATCAGGGAAACCAACACCTCTCTCATCCTCCCCACCACCATCACCTCCGTCTTATCGGGGTTGAGCTTCAGTCTGCTCTGCCGCATCCACTCCACCACGGCCTCCAGACACTGGGATAGCAATGAGACAGCAGGGTCTGGGTCAGCTGAAAAAGAGAGGTACAGCTGAGTATCATCAGTATATTGGTGACAACGCACCCCGAACCTCTATGTCCCTGTATATGTCCCTTTAACTTAGCATATGCTGAGCAACTACTCTACTAGCCCTGCCCACAGTTGGTGAATCCACAAATACTAGCCCAGGATGCATTTTACTGAATTCTAGGCTTAGTGCCCTCTGAAATATTCATCTTCGGTGCATGTTCTGTGTAGGGCTGGCTGTGTCTGTGTCTATGCATTCTCTCATGGCAAGTGAGACTTGCATAGAATGGGTATGTGTGACTGCATGATGGCTCACCTTTGGGGGGAGGAGATCAATTTGTAGTACAGTCCTAGGCTTGGCCACATGGCCTTGTTGCTTTCAGGGAGGTAGGGGTTGGGGAGGTCAATGTGGGACTGTATAGCATCAATGTGATAGTATCAAGGGGACGATACCTGGAGCATCATCAGTGGCTGTAGGCTATGACGTAGTGTTTGCTCTACTCACTCCCCCATTCTTCCACACTCCAGTATGTGATGTTTCTACATTATTATTATTATTATTATTAACAAACATTTATATAGCGCCAGCAGTGTACCTGGCACTTTACAAAGTAATAAAATAGACACGGTCCCTGCCCCTAGGGCTTACAATCTGAGAGACAGGAGCTGGGGGAGAGACTTAGGAAGGGGAACAGAGGGAGAGACAAGGGGTCTAACATTCATGAAGATGCGAGGTCTCAAGTGCACGTACTTGGCTTGGTTACGATGAGAATGACAGCAGGCAGGTCCATGTTGCAAGGATAAGGGTAAACCGATCGTAGGTATAGGAATAGTGGCTCAGCAGGATAAAGAGTCAGACAGAGCAGAGCGAAAGAGGTGAGTTTTAAGGAGAGATTTGAAGGTATGAAGGGAGGGGGCAAGGCGGATGTGGACAGGGAGGGAGTTCCAGGCATGGGGGGCAGCAAGTGAGAAGGGACGAAGGCGCTTAGGGGAGCAGGGAAGGCGTGGAAGGGTGAGAGAAGGGACAGAGGAGGAGCGAAGTGCACGGGCTGGAGTATGGAGGGCGATAAGTGCAGAGAGGTAGGGGGGAGCAAGGTTGTGAAGAGCTTTATAGGTGAAGACTAGGAGCTTGTGCAGGATTCGTTCAGGAAGGGGAAGCCAGTGAAGTGAAGAGAGGAGGGGCTGCACATGGTCGAAGCGACTGACGAGGTAGATGACCCTGGCAGCAGAGTTTTGCACAGAGATGAGGGGAGAAAGGTGAGACCGGGGAAGGCCAGTGAGAAGGAGGCATTGATAAGAAAGCATGGTTAATGAGTTTTCTGAAAAGGGGAAGTTCAAATTGATTTGCAGCAGACTATAAAAAGAAAACGAGGCTCTACAAAGTGGCATCATTTTGTGTGCACTTGTCTGGGAATGGTTATGTATGGGTCATAGAGTCTGGAATGACACAAAGAGGAGACCAGCCATGCTGCCCTCCTTATTCTTCCATGTCACACTGCTCACTGAGATGACTGGAAGTCAAAAGTATGCAAGTGTGACCACCCACATATAACATTCCCTCTATATGAGGAAAAACACAGGACAATTGCTCCAGATTTCTAGGGATGGGCGAACGCGGTTCGGATGTTTAGAGTTCGGACTGAACTCGGTCTGTTCGGATGTCTGAACTGAACGCCCGAACCGAACTCTTGAACGACCGAACAGTTTGGTTGTGTTCGGATGAGTTTGGATGAGTTCGGAGGCAGGAAAAATGACTTCCCAGGGTCGAAAATTAGGTTTCGGTTTCGATTTCGCTTCGGTTTCGCTATTTTTGAATGTTCGGCCAAGTTCGGCCAAACCGAACTAGGCTGAACCGAACCATCGACCCCGAACTCGGGTTTCGAACCGAACGACCGAACATCTGAACAGCGTTCTGTTCACCTATCCCTACAGATTTCTAAGGAGGGACTGAAATATAGGTTGCTTATAACAGGATTTGTGTTTATGTGTTCCCACATACAAAAATGTGCCACATTAGGCATGTAGATCATGTAATATGTGGAACTATGCTAAGACAAGGTACTTTGGGCGGAAGTGGGAGCAGTGACTCACATTCAGATGTAGTAAAACTTTGGGAACTCCAACCTCTGTTACCCCGAAGTTCTCCCAGGAATTAGCTCCACCATGGGGTCAGGGATCTCTGTAGGAAAGCTTAAGTTTCCTTACCAAAAAGTCACAATAGACAATTATTATGACTAAATACTACAATTTATTACCCTGCCAAACTGACTTACACACTACTATAAAAGCACTACGGAAGCACGCAAAAAAGGTTATTGATTACAAATATATATATATTCTTGGAGAATATATCTCACCACACAGATATCGCAGGTCCCCAAAAAGTTGTCCAGGATCTGTGGGGTCCTGCTAGGGAAGGTGAGATGTTAACTTGCTGCTATGCTGGAGAATTGATAAGAATTAAAGTAAAAATAGTAAAAATAAAAGATAGAAAAGATAAAGAAAAATAAAAGGTAGAAAAGATAATGATAAATAAAATTTGTTCAGAGGTTGAGGAATGGCCTCTCAACAGTCAAGGAGCATAGAAGGTCCAAAAAGGGAGGGAAAAAGACGGAGAAGCACTTGGGGGAACTCTGTCTACCCGATAGAGTTAAAAATGGAAAAGAAACCAGGTTATCTAAGACAAATACAGTGCTTCCCTAAAAGAAAAGTAAAGTCTACACCTGGGGACAAAACTTTAAAGAAAAATAAGATTTGCCCTTGAAAAATGGGAAAAGAATTTTTTTTTAAATTAACTTTAGGGCAAAAAGAGGAATGGCTTGAAAAGAATGAAAATTGAGAAAAAGGAAATTAAAAATGAAAATAAAAATGGCTTGAAAAGAGAGAAAAATGAGAGAAATGAAGTTATAAATGAAAATAAAAAGTAAAAATCAAAATAAAATTAAAGATGAGAAAAGAGAGATAAGTAGTCTTAAAACTAGCTTTAAAAATGAAAAATAAAAGACTTGGGGAAAATTAGTAAAATAAAAGATTGGAAAATGAAAGAAAGAGTTGGGACAGAAAAAAAACTAAGTCCCACAGGTGACTTGACCCAGCAGCATGTTAGTTAGCAAGTATCTTCCTCTCCTTCTATGTCAACAATATCCTACCAGTCTTATAGGATTTCTGAGAGTCTTTCAATATGACTGCCATGTGTTCCTCCAATTGTAGACAAACAGGTCAGGGGTCCACCAGTTAGAATGAAGTTTTCCTCTTGCCAAGTAATGATGCTAAAGAAAAATGTTTTTGGTTTCCATGTCTCCACAGCCGTATCTTCTTGGTTATTTTGACTTCACCCCTCCTTATTTCTATGAACCAAGACCATGGTAACCTTTTACCGGTCCTGCTCTTTGTCCCATTTCAATAGAGTCTGTTAGCTTCACTGGAGCTCTATGAAACCCAATGGAGTCTGTTAACCTCACTGAAGTTTTATTAAATTCTATTCTACATAATTTCATATAGGGATTATTTTTAGGAAGTTGCTGAAGTACAGATGCTATATCTCCCTTGGTTCTACTCACTTTAGAAAGAAATTTCTAGAGCAACACTGATTTATAAGACTTTGAGTTTATCATTAAGACACAGTTTGAAAGAACAATTACATATTTCTCTGAATGGTGTATTTAGGTATAATTTGAAGCTAAACTTTGTTGAAATAAACTTTAATTCACTAATTAAATACATTATTCTTAATATATTTAGTCTTTAATTTCTCCCCTAGATTTCCTAAGTTCTCCCCTAAATTAATCTCTAATTTCTCCTCTAGATTTCCTAGTTTATACAGAATTTTTTCCTTAAATATGTTGATTTAATACTACTCCAGTTGACAACCTTTAAAATCCTTATTTAGCTTAAAAATTAAACCTATTTTAGCATTTGAGATATGACTGAAACAATAAAACACCTTTTCCGTGTGGTGGCGGTGTTTCTCTACTATCAATATTAGGCCTTTTTTACACGGACGTCACCCACCCACAAACACCCATAACACCCATCGGATGGGTGGGAGGGTGCCTGTGTAAACATCCACGAGTGGGTGGGTGCACGTGAATGACCCACCCACCAACACCCATGGAGCATCCGGGAAGGAGCAGGGATGTGGGGGTAGAGATGAGTGTTCAACACCTACCCGTCCATGTAAAAACCCAAACACTTACATGCACGGGAAGGGGTCTGCCGATACCACAGAGAGATGGATAGAGAGGCCACGCAGGTGCCCCCAAGTAGTCACGCCCACCCAGGGAGGTGCCAGATGCCTGACCAGGAGCCATTAAAAGAGAACCAAAACATGACAGTGGTGTGTCGGCTCCCAAAATATCAGGACGGAAAGCAACCGACAAGATGAAGGGAGCCAGTGCCGTGACACGGGCCAGGTTAAGCAGAGGGACCCAGGGACACCCAAGGGAGGCAGGCCAATCCAATGCGCCGGGGGGGGAGGAGGTGGGAAGGACGACTAAACACAGCACACCTGTCCCGTCACAGGGCTGAGGGCACCGGCATGACTGCAGCGCCCGCATCCCCCCAGACCACCACAGCCACGAGACACGGGGAAGGGAATGCAACAGACAGTGAGGTAAGAGCGACGGTATCCCCAAGAACCCGGGGAGAGGGGACCTGCACACCACCAGAACCCAGCCCGAGGGAACACGGAGCAGGCAGCTGACAGCTAATGGTTCCCACCCCCCAGGAGAGCACCCAGACACAGAAGCAACGCACCACCAGGGAGACCGCTAAGGAGGGCCTCCGTGAGTCACGTGCCCCCCGGGGGGAAGTGGGGATGGATCCCCCAAAGGGAATGTAGGGGGCTGTAGGGCAGATGCTAACCCCTCTGCAATACCCCCAACAGGAGACGATGAGCTCCACTGTTACCACGGTTCCTGGGCGGGCTCCAAGTCACCAATCCGGATGGCCCTGCACACGCAGTACCCAAAAGGGGGTCGAGGCAGGAGACCAGGGACTTCATAAGCATGGGGTGGGGAGCAAAAAGGTCCAGCACGACCTGGTGCGCAGCTACAAGACCAGACAGGTCTATGAAGCCATCGGCCAGGAGATGCAGTGGCAGGGGTACACTAGGGTTGTCACCCAGTGCATGCAGCAGGGAAAAGATGTGCGGTCCAGATATAAGTATATCAAGGACAAAAATCTCAAGTCTGGCCGTGCCGTGCGTACAATGGAGTTCCACGATGAGCTGGACCACTTCCTCTGCATGGAAGGGGATATAGTTGCCTCCCACTTACATGGCACCGCCTTTGCCAGGGGCAGATGGAGGGGGCTTCCAACACCCCCGCTGCCCAACCCCCCGGAGAAGGGGGAGACTACTGCCCCTCGTGAGGAGACCCGGACCGAGACCCGGACACCAATGGTAGGGTACAGCACAAAGGGGTCGGGTCGTGGGCAGTGCTGGGCCGATGGGGAAGCAGGCTGGCCACGGGGGCAGACCCTAGAGAGAACTCATCACTATGCATGACATGGAGGGGCCGGTGCCCAGCACAGTTGGATAACCAAGCCACGCGGGTAACATTCCCAGACAGGAACACAGAAGGGGGAGTCACAAGGGAGGAGGGACCAGGTGACATGCCCACAAGGAGGTGCCGGGACAACACGCCTCCGGGAGAAGGCACTGACATATGGGGCAAGCACAGTGGTCCGATAGAGGGGACAGGAAGATGGGGATCCCACCTGATAGGTCACAAGCACCAGTGGGACAGACAGGGAAGGGGGGCAGGTATCAACTGTGGCAAAACAGACGCACTGCTAGGGGTACAGGGTACTACGTGGCAAGTAAAACACCCCAGTGGGGTCACATGTTGCCCACAGATGAGCACCCTGGTTCTGCGAAGGCAGCTGCCGCCGGCAGTGCTCAAAGTAATCAGGAGATGCGGGCCCAGAACCAGAGGAGGAGAGAGGACCTGGGGAGGGAACTGCTGTTGGAAACCAGAAGGTTGGCCGAGGTGCACTCTGAGGAGCTAGCCCTCACCAGGGAGGTGCAACGAGGGGAGAGGGATAGGAACCGGAACATCTTGGCAGCCATGCTCAACCAGTCCTGCACTGTGCACCTGTGGGACAGGCGCCAGACTGCCATCCTCCACCATGAAATACAGCTCGACAGAGCCAAGAGGGCGAGAGGCCATGTTGCGATGGAGAGGACCTCTGCATGGGCCCTCAACCTCATAGGGAAGGCCGTGGGGCTCCTGCGGAGAGAACCCCAGTGTGACATGGGCCCCCCAGGCCTGGATGGAGGGGTGGCCGTCGATTACCACCAGGGCACCCTCCCACAGGTGCAGGTGCCCCCTCCCCAGCACTTCAGCCAACCCTGGTTTCCCCAGCGGTACCCCTTCCCTGAGCTAGTGGACAGGATCCCACTCCCCCACATAGCCCCATGGCAACAGCCTGTGAGGCTGCCCTTCCTGCTCGCTCCCCTCCCAGTTCCTCCACAGCTGCCTCTGAGACCCCTCCTCCTGGAACCACGGCCTCCCCTGATTATCCTGGAACCTCCAGGCGACCAACTGCCCCACCAGCTCCGGTAAGCCGGACTACATAACAGTAAGCTATGGGCGGGGGGGGGGGACACAGCACTACCTGCAGAGGGATGGACGGAGGGAATGCAGCATGGGGAGACATGGTAACACTGGAGGCCTACAGAAAGGAATGCAGTGCAGGGGTACCAGTCCAGGAAGCATTCTAACCCTTACCTTATGTTCCAACATCGCAGGGTTCAATACCACAGCCCAGAGCGGAGCAGCCAGTAGACGACGGAGAGCCCGGGCCATCAGGCTGCCGCTCCCAGAGGATGGCAGCAGCAAGGACCTTCAGGGGAACGAGCCCCGGTGGTGCGCCAAAGTGGGCATGGGGAAGGCCCCGGAAAAGTAAAAAAAAAACTTGTACAGTCACCCTAATAAAATCATGTTGTACCATACCTCTATGTCATTCGTTTTTTCAATGGGGGGGGCATGCGTGGGGAGGGGTTGTGCAACCTGCAGATGGGGGCATTACATGCGCAATACAGGAGCGGGAACCATACAACTCTGGTCTGTCAGGAGCCGCTTGGGCAATAACAGACCACCCATGGCCAGGTACGTGCCTGCACATGAATAGCACTATAGCACCGCCCATGCTAACAGACAACCTGGAATGACCCGAAGCCTGGAGTGTGACACACGCCATGGCTACAAGCCACTTGGTGACCCCGTGCCACGGGACACGGGTTGCACAGGACTCGGGACCCCTAGTACCCATACAAGAACAGACATGGGGATCGCAGAACAGACATATCTGTATTTATTTGGACTGATTACTCAGTCCATTGAAGGAGGGGGGGGGGCAGTCAACAGTAAGGGTTAATTGCCAGCCATCTGAACAACTATGCGCCTACACAGGGCATCCCGATTCTCCTCGGCTATGCGCCTGAACGCCCCATCCTGGACATGTTGGTAAAGGGGTAAGGGACCCTCGCGCTGCACCGGTGAGGGGTTGTCAAGGGCAGCTCCGGCAGTCTTGCATATATTGTGCAGAATGCAGGCCACCAGTACAAGGTTTGGGGGTATGCTCTAGATCGATCTGGTTCCTGTTCATGAGTAGGCACCAACACATCTTGAGCTGGCCAAATGTCCACTTAACCACCCTCTGAGCAGACGATAGGCGTTCATTGAAGAGCCTGCACTCCGGCGTGCAGGCCACGGGATAGGCCCTCATGAGCCATGGGCTCAGCGGATAGGTGGGGTTCCCAATCACCACCGGAGCCATGGAGACCCCCTCAATCACCTGGTACAGGTTGGTGCCAATCTCCCCATTGAACATGCGGGCATAGAAGGGGGAGGCCTGCAGAATGCACGCATCATGGCTCCTCCCTAACTGACCAGTGTACATGTCAGTAAACAGGCACCTGTGATCCACAGCTGCCTGGAGATTGATGGAGAAAGCCTGCTTCTGGTTCAGATAGTCTGTCTTTGCATGTGGGGGATGGATGATAGGGATGTGAGTGCTGTCCATCGCCCCTATGCAATGGGGGAAGCCCATGTTTTCAAAGCCGTGGATCACAACCCCTGTTAACCTTTGCGGTCCCCACTCCAAACTGCTCCCCAACATTCAAACAGAAATCGGGGGTTACCAGCCTCCACACAGTCATGGCCAATCGCATCCTTGGCGACAGCGGATACCGCATGTTGGTCGCTTGCCTCTGGAGATGTGGATTCAGGAATGCTCCAAGCCGGGTCAACAGGGAGTGGTTCATGTGGAAATGGTCCATCCAGTCCAGTTAGCCAGAATGTTCTCCCACTATTCATTGGTGCGTGACCTCATCCAATTCATCCTCCACATTGGGACAATGACACGACGGCCGTAGGGGTTGAGAGACCACCGGGAAAGGACAAGCCACGTGTCCTGAGACGTTGCTGTCCTGAGACGTTCCCTGTTCACAGGGAATGTCGGCTGGCAGCCACCCTCCGTGCCCACTGCAGTGATGCTGCTCGGAGCATGTTGGCTGCTCTCTTGCGCCGTTCACCATGGTTGTAGAAGCAGGGTCGTGGCAGTAGTAGCTTGGCCTGTTGCTTGAACATCTGGTCCAGGATCATAAAGCAGGAGGCCAGCACCATTAACAGGACGGCACTCTCCTTGGGGGGGGGGCTCATCAACAGGCCACATGGTACTACCAACACCACCCACCCACAGGGGAACCCACCATCTGAACCAGTGTTGGAACACCACACAACTACCTTACTGGCTGGTACGTGAGAGGGTGGCCTGGCCCTCGCCCCGTGCAGCTGTGACAGTGCCCCTGTAAGCACCCAGCCTGTAACCAGCCCGTGCACCTAGCTACCACCCAGGTGTGGCCTGTCCCTCCAACCCCCACGGCCTGTGCGCCCTGCACACCCACACCGTGCCTCCCACGTCCCCTGTCACACAGCGGCTGTCTCAGGGTACTGGGGACAACTGCTGCTTGTGAACCGCACAGCACTCCCACCACCCCTGTGCCCTGCACGTACACCCTCTACTAGACACCACAACCAATGGTCTATCCCAGCTTTCTGTCACGATCACCTCACATACAACACACCCAGACCACCTCTCTATACACTCCACGCCCAGGCACTGCAACCGACAAGCCTATGTACTCTTGCGGGCCGTGCTGTGTGCACATTGATTGGTGCAGTACCATGGGTGTGTTCCGTGCATGTGATAGGAATACCCCCTCGCCAGTCCGCCGGCACTCCACCCCCCTGCACGGAATGCCTGAACGACTTGGCGCTAGGTCCACTGTGAGCCACCAATGTGTCCCGGGAGGCACACTTCCCCCTCCATGCGCCCGTGCCATGCCCCCGTGCAATCACTGAGCTCTACACATCCTCACCGGCCTTGCTTCTGTCACATCGAGTGAAGGCCAAGGCATTGTGCAGCTGTGTTCCATCAAGATACGCTGCATGGAGTGCCTCATTAGCTCCCTGCTAGAGGCAGCCGTGGCCTTGGTGATCTGTCATTGCTACCGCTGGAATGCTCTCACCCGGTGCGTGGGTCTGGGATTCACAGGGCCTAGTAGCCGGCCCACTATCAGCTGTGTACGGCCTCACCCTGGCTAGTGCAGTGCAGCTCCTCGTGCAACGCCCATTCACAGCTGCTCTCCATTGGACCCCTGTGCAAATCTGCGAGCTGCCCTTGCAACGGTCATGGCACCATGTGGAACAGGCCCCGAGGCTGGTGGTGGTGTATGGGAGGAGTGGTTGCCATGTGCCAACATGCTGTTGGGAATGCTGTGGCAGAGCCGCGATGTCCAACTGCTGATGAGCAACCCCCTGTCAGTGGCGGATGGATTCAATCTCCTATCACGGTACATGTGGGTGATGGGCCATCCATTCGGGGGTACAGCTTGCCGGTGGCGTGCTGGGGAGCTTGTCTTCACCCTCCTGCAACAGCCTCTTTGGGGGCACCCAGCCACTGTGGTTTTGCCATGAACCACACAGGAGATCACGGCTGTTCGCCTGGTGGCTGCACATCCAGAGTATGGACTGGCCCTCCGGGCCGGGGGTCCCCATGTTGCTGCTGAGTACACCGGCATCCTGTTATGTCTCCGTGGCGTATCCCGTCAGTGATCCAAATGCCAGGCCCTTCTTGGGGAGCTGGGCCTGCTACCCACCAATATTGATGGACCCCTACAGACCGGGACCCGTACTGCATATGAACTGGGCGCCCTGAGATCAGTGATGAACCTACTGGCTGTGAGGGCCGCAGCTGCCATGAGGAACCACCTCCTGCCCCATTTTATGGTGGATTTGCATATGTGGTTCTGTGGCTTCCGCAGGGGCCTATTCGCCTGGGAGGGTCTCGTCCTGGGCCATATGTTTTAGGGGCACCCTCCAGCCTCTCCCTGAGCTGGGCATCCCGAATGGCCAGCAATGTGTTAACCATCATGGTGTCGTGGACTTCCTCCCCCTGGGCATTACTGCTCCAGCCCACAGTACTGTGCAAACCTGTGGTCAGATGCCCCATCTGCCAGACCCCATCACTGCCTCTGGACACTCCCGCCTCCATCCCTCTTGGAGTAGGTGCAGCGGTGGGCCAGAGTGATGGTTGGGTGGACCGCCCACGGGCTCGTGCTCACCCGTTCACCGGCTTCTGTTCAGCTGTACCCCCCCCTTTCACCTCATCTGTGATAAAGTTCTTGCCTGTGACTATGCCTCCTTGTGTGCTTTTGTGTCACTGTGCTCCAATCGCCCCTCCCTTGACTGCGGCCTTTTCCATGTGTGGTTCTGTGTGTGATAGGGGTCCGGGGGATTCCTGTTCGGGATCACTAGGTCTGTCCAGTAGCAAGCTGTGGTGTATGCTGCATTCCCCTGGGGGCTCCTTGATGGATCAGGGGTTCAACCGGTTGGGTGGTGGGGGCCCAATGCATTCCGTTGTGAGCCCTGCCCTTAATATGCCGGTGGCTACCTGGTGTCCCGCGACCCTGTGCGGGCACACATCCTCTGGCCAGCCCCCAGCTATTCCCTGTGGAGGTGTTGTCAGTCACCAAGGTGGCATGTCTGGCATGTCGTAATGTGCATTTGGCACCTGTGTGCAGGTGCTGTCCCATGGCATTGCTGTCTGTTGTGCCCCATTAAGTGGGGGGGCGGTGGGTGCGGGCCCCATTCCTTCCCTAGCAGCTACTGTTGCTCTGGCAGCCATGGCATGCACGTAATGGGGGCTACCCATTGGTTGGGCTCCCTGCCGGGGCCGTCCCACCTTCCACCACTCCTGGCGCTCCCTGTTGGTTCCCACCATCTGCACTGTTGGCGATGGATGGGCGCCATGGGAGATGGGTGGCTGACCATGAGTGTGGGCTATTTATGGGCCATCTGCTGTCCGCCCGTGTTCCTCCTTGATCAGAGTGGGTGGGGTGCTAGCATGGGTTTACCGAGGTCGCTGTGTGGGTTGTGCATGATGTGTGCTTCTTGACCTCTGCTGACCTGCACCCTTCCATGCACCCTCTCCCCTTCTCCCTCTCCCTTCACCCTTCAAGCTACCCTGGTTGTGTTACTGGCCATTCTCTGCCTGGCACAGATGGCCAGCCAGCTCCAGCCTGCAGCCTTGGAGCTCCATGCTGGGGCATGGGTCTATGAAGAGATAAGTGAGTGTGCTGCATGTGTGTGGGACCCGCTCCCCAGGTGTCTGTTAGGTGTTCAACATTGTTGGGGCCCTTGTCCCATCCTGATGGAACCTTCCCTCTCTCCCTTAGTGCAGGTGATGATTGCTTAGTGGACACGGGAGCAGGAGGAGGTTGTGCAGGTGCTGCTGCACCTCCTGGAGAGGGTGCACTGGTTTGACCGTGCCCAGGCAGATCATTGGAACCAGGTATGGGGACGGCATCCCTATTGGGGGTGGGAACCCGCCTCACCAACCAGCACCCGCCCCACCAACTGGCTGTCAGTGTTGCCTCCCCACCTCCCTTGAACATTATCCCTGTCCCCCTCCGTTCCCCCTCGTTATTAAAGTTGCTTGACCCCATCTCTGGTTGTGTGTCGTGTTTCTTCCTTTGACCCTGTCTCCTATGTGGGCACCTCTTGGTGGTTGTGGCACAGTTGCCTGGCAGGGACTGGTTATCTCATGCTCCCCCATGCCCTCTCCCAGTGTTTGTGCTGCAGCTCTGCCATATCCCTTGGGTGTGACCCTGGTTTCCCTGGCCTGATGTTTCTGTGGTCTCTCAGCTGCCCGTCTTGATTTCCTTCTGTCCTCCTCCGGCCCGGTCTCATTCCCCCCTTTCCCTGTGGTCCCTTGGACTGGGTGTCTGTCCCCTTGGCTGCTGCCCTGCGGCTGTGCCCCCTCCCTACCTTTGTGATGGTCCCCCCCCCTTCACCCACACACATCAGTTGTTGGTGTGTGGAGAGCTGCGATGGCTTTGCTGGCGGTTGGTATGGTCTGCCCCCCTCCCCCCCGGTTCTTCCCTGCCAGCCTGGCTGTGCCGTGGGCTTTTGTCCATGCTGCCGTGACCGCCTGTGTCCCATTCCCGGCTCATTTTCTAGGAGCCTTAGGCTGGTGTGTGCGGGGCCTCTGCTGGGGGGTTGGATGTTTGTGTTGGGGTCCCCTGATGCCTTGGGCCTCTGCCTTCCTCCCCTGTGCCCCTTCCCACCCCCCCACCCCACGCGCTGGGGTCCCCCCTCCTCCTTCGCCATGCAGCCCTTCCCTGTGTGGTTGTGGTCACAGTTGTGTGTGGGTGGGTTGTGCTTTGTGGGGGGTCTATGGCGCCCAGTTGTCTGGTTTCTGTCACAGGGCTGGCCGGGGTCTGCTACTTTGTGTCTCCTGTCATCCCTGCTCCTTCCTACACCACCCGCATGGGCCTGGAAGTTCCGGGGCAGAGCTGCATGTTGCGGCTTCATCTGCCCTCAGTCTGCCATGTCCGTCGCTGTGTTGGGCAGGGCTTCCCCACCGTTTGGTCTCTCAGGTGTCCATGTAAATGTCCTGGGTGTTTGCTCGGTGTTTCCCGGGGTGGGTGTTTGGCCGATGGGTGTGTGCCACCCCCTCCTCTTCCGTCCCACAACCCCCTGAGGCGCCGTCCATGTAAACGTCTCCCGGCTCGACGTAGCTGGGTGTTCTCTGGGTGTGCTCACCCACCCAGCTCCACCCAGCTCCACCCACCGGGCCGGTGGCGGCGTCCATGAAAAAAAGGCCTTACTGCTTAATCATTAGTTGAAAACATGTTTTCAACTCGTTTAATTTTATGAGAAACTATTTTGACCCAAACTTGCAAAAAGACCTTTGGTCCCAGAAACAAACATGTTATCAGTGTCTCTTCTAATTCTTTTGTGCCAATTATTCTAAAAGTCTGCTAAAAAGCAAACTGCTTTCTTTAGGCCAAATTAAATCTTGTTTCCTCATTAGAATATACCCTAACTTAAGGATTGCTATTGCTTAAAATGTGAATAAAGGCAAGTATATTAATAAAAGACAATTTCAATGGGTGAGGAACAGATCAAAAGTATGTGCTGAACAGAGATGAAGAAACTAACATAAACAAGTAAATTCCTTTTAAATCAACAAACTATAATCAGACAGCAATTAAGTTATTATTAAACAGCAAGTAATCAATAATAAACCATATCCAAACAAGTGAACAGAGCCATATTAGAAACCAGTGTTACTGTGAAATACCGCTAGGGGACTCCATTATGCTGCAATTAACATCTCATTTCTTCCAGCCATGTTTACTGCATTCCAAACCTAATAACGTCAAAACAAGATAGCTTGAGTAAGGACATTTCTATTGCTCTTCCATGTAACCCAAAACAAGATAATATTCAGTGAAAGGCAAAAGTGTATACTGCTAGTTGTACAGCATGCCATAGGTCGCAAGAAAGGAAAAGAACAGAAAGAAAATCTATTCCATGGCCTATTCTGAAACATGAACAATTTAAATCTATGATGGAAAGTAAATCTCAGACCTGAGTAGACCCTATAAGGAATCCCTCTCTCTCAGCTGGGCACTTCCTGGGCGCCCCAGTTAATCCAGGTTGCTCTCAGTGAACACAGCAAACAACATGACTAAAATATGTCACCTGATTTAAAGGCTCTGTGTGTGTGTGTGTGTGTGTGTGTGTGTGTATAGACACACACACATGCACACACACAGCCTTTAAGTATGTAAACAAGATAAACCAAAGAACACTTTTAATAAACATCTTTTAGCACAGAAATAATAATGACACCAAAACTAACCTGGCTTTCAGAAAAACACGTTTTTTTCTGAAAGGTTAATTTTGGTGTCACTATTATTTCTGTGCTAAAAGAAGTTTATTAAAAGCGTTCTTTGGTATATCTTGTTTACATACTTGTTGGCCGTACGCCCAGAAATTGAAGCAAACTCTGTTTTGTTGGTTCTTCTGTTAAATTCTCTCTCTTTTTCTTATATCTGTGTGTGTGTGTGTGTCTATATATATATATATATAGACACACACACACACAGCCTTTAAAACAGGTGACATATTTTAGCCATGTTGTTTGCTGTATTCACTGAAAGCAGCCTGGATTAACTGGGGTGCCCAGGAAGTGCCCAGGTGAGAGAGAGGGATTCCTTGTAGGGTCTACTCAGGTCTGAGATTTACTTTTCCATCCTAACTATGGATAAAATCCATCATAGATTTAAATTGTTCATGTTTCAGAATAGGCCATGGAATCCATTTTTCTTTCCATTCTCTCTCTCTCTCTCTCTCTCCCTCTGTGTGTATATATATATATGTATATATATATCGAGAGAGAGAGAGAGAGAGAGAGAGAGAGAGAGAATTTAACAGAAGAACCAACAAAACAGAGTTTGCTTCAATTTCTGGGCATATGGCCAACAAGTATGTAAACAAATTAAACCAAAGAACGCTTTTAATAAACATCTTTTAGCACAGAAATAATAATGACACCAAAACTAACCTGTCTTTCAGAAAAATGGGTTCAGTCTTTCAGCTGAAATAGGCCTATTTTTTTTCAGACTACTCCTCCCTGCCCCAACTTGTTAAGAACTTAAGAAATTCTGAGATGGATCAGACTAATGATCTGTTTAGCTCAGCATCCTGTCTCTGGTAGTAGGCAACTTTAGTTGCTTCAGAGAAATGCACAACAGGTCATAATAGAGTGATCTATTTCCTGCTATTCACTTCCAGCCCATGACTGTCAGAAGTTTATCCCCTAATCAACTTAAGTAATAGCCATTTATGGGACTATACTCTAAGAACTTCTCCAATCCAGTTATGCTATTGGCATCAACAATGGGTGGTTTTACACAAGCGACATGTACCGGAGTGGGAGGGGCACGGTCAGCACATGGGGTGGGTACAAGGGCACGCTTCAAATGAGCGCCCCCATCCCCGCACTGGGCAGACTGGATTTTTCTGGCATGCTCTGTGTGTGGCCATGGGAGGGCGGTGCATGAGTCACAGGAGGTTGCCCCCCCCTTCCCCTGAATGTACACAAGCACTTCCCCGCGTGGACGGTGGGTATCCATGCATGGAGGTGTCTCATGTAAAAACACCCAATATCCTCTACCAACAAATTCTACAGGTTAATTGTACATTGAGTGAAAAAGTACTTTCCTTTTATTTGTTTTTAATTTTATAATTAAATTAATTGCTTTGGGTGTATCCTAATTCTAGTGTTCTTTAAAAATGGTAAATAACTTTTTCCTGTTTGCTTGCTCTGTACTATTCATGACATTGTGAGCTTTTCTCATATTCTCCCCTTGTCTCTTTCCTAAATTTGAGGCCTACCGTATTGAGCTGCTCCTCTTACAGAAGTCATTTCATACCTTTGATCATCTTTGTTGTCTGCATGTTCTCTGCATGTTTTCCAGTTCTATTGTGCCCTTTTTGAGATGGGGTTACCAGAAGTGCACATTTTGATATTCTGTCTTATTTCCTATTTCTTTCCCAATAATTTCTAACATTCTGTTTTTCTTTTGACCACTGCTGTGCATTGTGCCAAAGAATGGAACCAAAGAACCTGTTTCATTGAATAGTCCAACTTTGAGGATGAACTTCTTCCTTGAAATGAGGGCAGACTAAGGTGCTTCTTACATCCACCTGGAAGATGACTCTCAGACATTTTTTTCTTTCTTTTTTTTTTAAGTTGGAGTTAATCTAGAATGCCTAACTTGCAACTCTTGGCATTATTAATTGATTTTAATTTCTAATTAAATATTAATCAATTAAGTATTCCTTTCAACCTGAGTATAATGATTTCCACCAGTGTAGCGTAATCAATATAGCTCTAGGGATAATGCTGAGAACTGTATTTCAAGTACAGATGACAAAGTACTTTTACATTCATTAATTTTTAGGCCTCACACATTTTTATAATAGAGTGGCAGAATTCGCTCTGTAGTTAAGACCAGCTTGCATCCTTCACTTTAACACATGAACATTCTATTGCTTATAAAAGCGGCGGCACTATTTGTCCTATTTATCTGACATTTAGCAGAGAAGATCACTTGGTGAGGGGTACAGTCTTTCCAAATGTCATGCAAATTGGATGAAAACCAAAAAGATTGCATACAGAGATACATGCAGTGTCTGCCATTTTGGAAAAGGGTGCATGTGAGTAGAATGCCCCCAGTGGCCATTGGTGATTTTTATTGTTATTTTTTATTTTTACTTTTAAAATAATTAAACACTGTGCATGTCCAAAATAGCCTCCAGACTATTCTGTGCATATGCACCTTTTTTCCAAAATGGCACCAACGCTGCTGGTGCCATTTTGGGAAAGCACTGCATATTTATCTATTTATTTATTTATTTATCTATTTTATTTATTTCCCTACTTTTCTATCCCTCACCTTCCTGCTCACAGAGCAGCTTGGGGCAGCTTACAAAACATAAATAAACAATAATAACAAAATAAACACATAATGTACAATTTAAAATTCATTAAAATGCTAAAAATATACTAAACGGGCAGAATCCCCCTTTCCCAACCCACCCTACCTGTCTCCCTCTTCAAAGACCTGGTGGAACAGCCAGAACTTATGCTGTCTTCGGACAGAGGGGAGGTTTGGGACCAAGCGGGCCTCCATCAGGAGGGAATTCCACAGCCTGGAAGCAGCCATCAAGAACACCCTCAACATTGTCGCCACCTGGGAAACCCAGGGGACTTCGAGTCGGGCATCCCCAGACGACCGCAGGGGCCGCAATACAATCTGGGGCCTGAGGCCGTTTAGGGCTTCATAGGTCATTAGCAGCACCTTTAATTGGGCCCGGAAGATAATAGGCAGCCAGTGCAGAGAACAGAGCACGGGTGTAATGTACTCGCGATGACCCGTCCCTGTTAAGAGGCGGGCTGTCACATTCTGCCTCAGCTGCAGCCTCCAGTCCATCCCCAAGGGTAACCCCACATAGAGTGCATTACAGTAGTATAATCTAGAGGTAATAAAGGCATAGATGATGGTGGCCAGACCCAAGTTCGAAACATATGGCCGCAGCTGTCGTACCAGATGTAACTGGTGAAATGCTTCCCTAGCCACAGCCTCCACCTGGAGATCCAGGTGGAGCTGTGGGTTGAGGAGCACCCCGAAACTACGGACCTGTGTGGCCAAAGGGGGGCAAACCCCGTCAGTGACAGTAGCCACACACACACACAAACACAGCCCTACCCACCAACATCACCTCCATCTTGTTGGGATTCATCTTCAGATGGCTCACCCTCATCCAATCCCCCACAGCTGCCAGGCACTGGGTAAGCACCGAGACTGCCGGGTCTGGGTCTGCAGAAAAAGACAGGTAGAGTTGTGTCATTGGGTATTTTCAGACGTTACGTGGTCAATGTCCACTACAGTCAATTCCCTGTGGTGGCTTGGACCATGTAACGTCTGTTGGGGGGAACGGATGTTTCCCCCCCAGATGTTACCACGGCGTGGGATCAGATTCACCACACGAGCAGCCGAAGCGGCGGGACCGGAGGCCGTCGCGTGTTGAATCCTATTCCAGGCCGTGGTGACCCCCGCCGTCATGTCTGGATGGCGGACACAGGACGGAATCCCCGAAGGGATTCCGGCCCATGGCCATAATGGGCGAGCGCTGCGGCGGCATTGGCCGCGGCGGCCGCCTGTCTCCCCAGAGGGCGGGCGGCGGGGACCGTGGAGGGGGCAGGGACGAGCGGCTGCATGTTATGCTTCGCGGCCCCACCCCCTCCCCGATTCCCCGCCGGGATCCCCCGGAACGTCTATTAGGGCGTTACAGGTCATCCCGGTGGGGGATCATTTCACTGATATCATGACGGGGCCAATTGGCCCCGTCACGTCTGAAAACACCCATTGATGTCTCTTAAACTGAAGGTTTTTTGGAGTATATCTTCTATGCATCATCTAAGCTTAATTATTAATTTGGGCTTAAACAAGAATTGAAAATCATTTCACTGAAAATCTCATGAAAATCAAGAATTGGGCTCGAGATCTTGCAGAAATCTTGACTCTGATTCAGATGTTCATGAGATTTTTCTCACACTACCCAAGTGCGACTCGCAGCCCAGGCTGGTCTCCCAGCCTGGAGAAATTAAAGGAGGGAGGAGGAGAAAGCCACATTGTCCCCTCTCCAGCTCTCTTACATTGTCTGGGGCTTTCCATATGGAAAGGGGGAGGCTGAAGGAAAGAGGTGGACTCAGCACAGCACATCTGTCCCCTCCATCTTCCTCTCCCCCTCCCATTCCCAATAATTCTCTTTTGGCCTTTCTCAGCAACCCCCCACAGAGACTCCATAGCTCGAGGCTCTGTCCCCCAAGCTGCCAGCCCCAGACAAGATAAGAGAAATGGAGAGGAGACAGCTTCCCCCTCCTCTTTTCCCCCTTCCTTTTCCCTCCCCTCCATCAACACTGGGACAATCCAGGCCATAATGTGTATTCAAGACTCTGCCCAACTGCGGGCCGGACCAAAGTCAGCCAGGATCACAGAGCTGCAGCCACAATGACTAGAGCGGTCAATGGAGCAGCACACCAAGCAGCAAGAGCAGCCTGCCACCCTTAAAGGGAACTGGCAGCAAAGAAAGTCGCGTTGGCCAGAACAGGTAACAGGGAAAGCTCTGATCAGCGTATACCCACCAACACTGGGCATTTTGTGGGTGGAGCTGGGTGGAGCTGGGTGGGTGAGCATGTTTCTCATGTTTCTCGATGAGAACAGCCAATTCTCTTTTCATACTCATTTGCAAGAATGAGATGAGAATTGTGATAATTATAATTTATTTCTTTATTTCACTAGGACCCAAGGCAAATTCTCATTGTACCTGTTTGAATCAGTTCTAAAAAAGGAACCTTTTGATTAGTTCTTAATTTCAAACACTGCTAAAATCTTTTAGGGAGGAAAAACATTTTCCTACAAAACTTTGATTTCACATCGAACGAGCAAATAAAAAAATGCAGACCTGTTTCCATTTTCATATTTAGACCACATTCACACTGCTGATCTGGGCCAGTTGGCGCAGATTTTGGCTCCGGGAGAGAATTCAGAAGCCAAAACATGTGCGGGGATTTTTCTGGTGCGAAAGACCCCCCTCCCACGCAGCTTTGCCGGTGATCACCCGCAAGAGTACAGAGCAGCTCGGTATACAGTTGTCATTATGAAACTACCCTTGTGTGAACATTAGTCTTTCCTGGTTGGCTTAGTGGAAGTGAAATTCAAACAAAGGTATCCAAGCCAGATTAGTACAGGTATTTTGGCTCCCCCTCGAGAATTGTCGGGACTAGCACTTGGAGCATTACCAACCCATATTGTTTAGTTTGAAACATCCCTGCATATATCCATTCTTTGGAGGGAGCGGGGGCATGTCCAACTACTAATTTACCTTGTTACTTAAAACGTTTTATGATGGAATCACCAAGCAGGGGTCATGGAAAATAAAAATGTACAGATATTACATTCTGGTCACCAGAAGCCAGAATGGAATGGGATGCTGAAAAGCAGAGGATTCGTGCCCTGGGCAAATTATTTATCCCTTAAGTTCCCCCAAATGTCACTGCTGCTGCCACAGCCCCCAGAGCTGCAGCCAATAAATGATTTTCTGCTACTTTAGATTTTCTGCAGAATGAGAATAGTGTTCCCTTCCCTGCTATGGCTCTGGATGCAGAGATAGAAGTGAGAGGGCCGCAGCAGTCATAGGGACACCAGTGGCTCCAGATCTTATTGGGTGTTGGACCAGGCAGGTGAGGGAAGGATATGGTGTACATGTGTGTGCATGCATATGTGTGTGAGAGGGAGTGGTGACTTCACACTAAAGTTTATCCTGGAGTTCACAGTGCCCTGGTCTTGACTGTCATATCTTATTAACAGAAAAGTATCTAATTTTCAGGAATATATTTATTATACACTTGGAGAATGGGTTGTGACTGACATCTCTTGCATTGAACCACCTACTGGGGAGAGTCAGAGGCTAACTTTCTTTTGCAGCTTTGAATTAACAACCCATTTCTTTTTGTCAGTTATTAAATTCTGTTCATTTTCTTTTCAGTTTTTTTTCCCCTCATGTGTTGCTTCTGAACTTTCCAACTTTCAGCCTATGAAGCAAATTAGCTGTGTCAGTTCATCAAGTGAGATTCGTATCTGTCACATTTCATGGCAGACAATACTGTTGCTATGGCGGCTTAGAGACAGGAGGTTCCTGACACTTGGCATTTCTTGGGTTTCATTGTCTCAGCGCTTAGCCTCCATGCCAATGAAAAAATGGATTCTACTGTGAAAATTTCTTGAGAGATTATCTGCATCTTTTGTTCCAGCTCTTTTCAGTTGAAGTTTGAATTGGTCTTTTCTAGTGAATAACTTAGTATTGGGTCCAAAGCCTTCTCATGCTTTATTTCATTGGAAGCATTTATAATGCAATTTCTCATTTTGTTAACTGATTTGTGCTTAGTAGCTCTGGCCATGATGGTAATATTTATGGAATTTTTAACCATCAAAAGCATTTTACATACATTTAAGTAACTTAATAGTTAAATCTTTACTGCTTTTCTTTCAGAAAGGTAAGTAGGCAGTATTATCACATTTATCGATCAGGGAAAAGAGGCCAAATGTAAGTGGTTTGCCTAAGGCCACAGAAGGAATGAATGAGTGGCTTACTAGAACTTGGGGTTCCTCCTGCTTTTATCACTAAGGGTGCAGTCCTCCCATTAAAGTCCATGGGAGTTTTGCCATTGATCGTAGTAGAGGGTCAATAAGCTCTGTTCTTCTTTAAGTCCTGAACCGTATCCCATTTAAGAATCAATAAGACACTTTTTGAAGATGATCTTTAACAAGTGAGAATCATGCAGTGATTGATACTAAAAACACTGCCCTGCTTTGAAACCGAGGGCGCTTTCACACAAGATGGGAGGGGGGAACTGATGGGCAGAGGAACTGATTGGCAGGGCAATCATGTGAAGCTCTGCTTGTGTGGGTGGGGTTTTTAACATCATCTGCCCATTTCTGCTGTGATTTCACACATTGGAGACGGGGCTCAAAACCCAGCCCTGTCTCCTGTGAGTGAAATCATGGCAAAAATGGGCTAATGACATTAACCCCGTGCACACGAGTGGAGCTTCACATGATTGCCCTGCCACAATTTTGGCTCACGGCAGTTCCCCCCCTCCTGTCTCATGTGCAGCCAGCCAAAGAAAAGTTTGTCCTGTGCTGCACTCTTCACAGCCTGTTTCACATGTAATGCTTTTGAGAAGACTTAATTTGTATTGCTGAAAATTCATCAAGGATATCCTGTCAGGCTATTGCAATATGTCACTTTTGGAGAATTCTAGCAATGTCTATGTGACAGTATGCACCTTTCTGAAGAGGAATTTACTACAGGCTGTCAAATGTATAGGTGAGCACTTTCAGAACTAAGGACAGCATTCCATATTAAAAGATGTCATTATTTTTAGGGCTCTGAACGTTTTCTAAAATACGATTGTGTCATTATTTGTTACCTGGTCACCTCTGGTATGAGAGCATAATCTTTGTACTAATCGAAACGAAAGTACTTAGAAATGTGATCACTCATGTTAGCAGATAGATAATTTGGGTGGGCATTCTGTCTAGAATGTAAAAGGGCAAATGAGTGGGTTTTTTGCATGGGATTGGTTGTTGAAACACCTGCTGGGAATTATTCTTATATCAAGTTACATAGTAACTGCAAGTCATTCCACTTTTCTTTCACCAGCAATGAATGATAAGCAGCCTAAAAGTCCTCTAGCTATGCATAGTATTTACCATTTGTTATCCATGATCTCTTCCTCTCCCACTCCTTCCAGCTCCTTGCCCTTACTGAAACTTGGATCTCCCCCTCCGACTCTGTCACCCCAGCTACCCTCTCCTTTGGGGGGTCTCCCTTTCTCACCAGCCACACCCCAAAGGCTGGGGTGGTGGCGTGGGCCTCCTCCTCACTAACTCCTGTCAATTCCAACCACTTTCTCCTCCCCCTTCTCTCTCCTTCCCTTCCTTTGAGGCTCACTTTGTGCGCCTCTACTCCCCCCTCCCTCTCCGCGTCGCTGTCATCTACCACTCCCCTGGCTCTCTCTCCTCCTTTCTCTCTGAATTTGAGTCCTGGCTCACTTTCTTCCTCTCCGACGATACCCCCACTCTCATCCTTGGTGACTTCAGCATTCACGTTGATGTCCCTTCCCAGCCCTCAATCTCTCGCTTCCTCTCACTATCCTCCTCCTTCAGCTGCCACCTTTAGACCAACTCCCCCACCCACGCTAATGGCCATTCTCTTGGCCTTGTCTTCTCTAGGAACTGCTATGTCTCGGATCTCTTCTTCAATCCTCATCCCATCTCTGACCACTTCCTTGCCTCTTTCAATGTCTCCCACTGTCCCCCTTCCTCTTCCCCTTCTCCATGCCCCTTCCATGACCTGCAGGATATTAACCCCCTGGACATTGCCTCCTCTCTCTCCCCCCTTCTCCCTCAGTCTTCTCCTCCTCCCCTGACTCTGTCATTTCTGCTTTAAATGCTTCTCTCTCCACCACCCTTGACTCCCTTGCCCCCCTCTCCTCCCGCCCTGCCCACTCCCACAACCCCCATCCTTGGCTCACCCCCAGTATCCACCACCTCTGCTCCTGCACCCGTCCTGCTGAACGCCTTTGGTGCAAATCCCACTCTCATGCTGACTTCCTTCACTTCAGATTCTGACTCTCCTCCTTTACTTCTGCTGTCTCACTCGCTAGACAGAATTACTACGCCTTCTGCATTGAGTCCTGTTCTCGGGACCCTCACTGCCTGTTGACTCCCTCCTCAAGCCCCCCTGTCCTCCTCCTCCCTCTTCCCTTTCTGCTCAGGATCTTCCTTCCTTCTTCACCTCCAAGATAGACAAGATCCACCTCGACATCGCTTCCCACTTCTCTCCTCTTCCTACTCCCTCCCCTCTCCCTCCTCCCCCTCCTTCTCTCCTGTCCTCCTTATCTCCCACCTCCCTTGAGGAAATCTCCTCCCTGCTGTCCTCCTTCAACCCTTCCACTTGCCCCCTTGACCCCATCCCTTCCCGCTAGAACTGTAGCGGAATGTGGCAGCGGTCACTATTTCTGTCGGAAACAGCGTTTCTGCAATTAGTGGTACAGCGTGGCAGAGGCTTTCATTCTGCTAGTTTTATTCCACTACTTCCGCAGTTCTGCAAATTAATTCCACTATTTCCACAGGCTTCGCAAAATAGTGGAAACATGACATTTTCGCTACTTCCGCCATTCTGCCAGCACCACAAAATAGCGGAACAGCGGTTTTCCGACACTTTCTGCAATTTTTCTGCAATTCCGCAATTTGCAGAATGCCGGCGGAATTAGCGGAATGTCTGCAGAAAAGTCACGGTGTGGTGCGGGCAATTCTGAAATGGTGGAATGGAATCGCGGCGCGGTAACAGCTGCTGCCATATCAGCCCTACTTCCCGCCTTCTAACCTCCATTGTTCCCACTGTTGCCCCTTCCATCCTGCACATCATTGACCTCTCCTTCCCTACTGGCTCCTTCCCATCCACCTTCAAGCATGCCACTGTCTCTCCTATCCTCAAAAAGTCCACTCTTGACCCCTCTGACCCTTCTAGCTACCGTCCTGTCTCACTCCTTCCTTTTGCTTCCAAGCTTCTTGAACATGTTGTCTACTCCCGCTGCCTTGACTTC
>QEPC01013775.1:273215-311012 GCA_003113815.1 Sphenodon punctatus | reverse complement strand
GCTGCTGAGGATCTGAGTCTGGGGACTCAGCTCTGATAGGCCCCAAATCTGGTACACTCTGCCCGCCCCAAGCCACGCCCCCAAGCCACGCCCCCTTAGCCCGTTTCCGGGGTGCCGGCGGCTTTGCCACCGGCACAGGGCCACTAACACTATATTTTCCCAGGCCACTTTGATTTCCCAATCCGCCCCTGCAAGCTCGCCTCACCAGCTGTCTCTCTGACATCTCTACCTGGATGTCTCAACGTCAACTCAAACTCAATGTGGTTAAAACTGAACTTCGTATCTTCCCCCCTCATCCTTCCTCTCCCTCTTCCCTCTCAATTCTCATCGATGGGGTCACCATCCTTCCCATCCCCCAAGCCCATAGCTTAGGCTTCATCTTTGACTCACCCCTTTCTTTTAAACCCTACATCAACTCTGTTTCCAAATCCTGTCGCTTTGCTAAGATTCGCCCTTTTCTCTCTGTCTCATCTGCCAAAACTCTTGTTCATACTCTGGTCATCTCTCACCTCGATTACTGTAACATCCTTCTCTTTGGCCTTCCACGGTCTCACCTTTCTCCCCTTATCTCTGTCCAAAACTCTGCTGCCAGGGTCATCCACCTTGCCTGTCGCTTTGACCATGTGCAGCCCCTCCTCTCTTGGCTTCACTGGCTTCTCCTTCCTGAACGAATCCTGCACAAGCTCCTAGTCTTCACCTATAAAGCTCTTCACAACCTTGCTCCCCCCTACCTCTTTGCGCTAATTTCCCTCTGTACTCCAGTCTGTGAACTCCGCTCCTCCTCTGTTCCCTCTCTTGCCCTCCCACGCCTCCCTTGCTCCCCTAATTGCCTTCGTCCCTTCTCCCTAGCTGTCCACCATGCCTGGAACTCCCTCCCTGCCCACATCCACCTCGCCCCCTCCCTTCATACCTTCATATCCCTCCTCAAGACCCACCTCTTCCACTCTGCCCTCTCTGACTCCTCGCTCCTCTCACCTAACTCCTGCTGATACCCTCTATCCAGTACAATCTGTTACCAAGGTCTGTGTACTCATATCCTCACCATGTGGACCAACCTGCCATCATTCTCGATGTAACCAAGCCAAGCACATGCACCTGGGACTTCGCATTCTCATGAATGTTACATTCCTTGTCTCTCTCTCTGTTCCCCTTCCTTCATCTCCCCCCCGCCCCCTCCCCGCCCCGTCTCTCAGATTGTAAGCCTTAGGGTAGGGACCATGTCTATTCAATTACTTTGTAAAGCGGCAGGTACATTGCTGGTGCTATATAAATGTTTGTTAATAATAATAATAATAATAATAATAATAATAAATTAATAATTTGTTCTTTAAAAGCAGACACAGATGTCATGAAAAGCAGGCAAGCAACTCCCTATAAGTGCCCCTTAACAGTGAGCCATGGGACAGGAACATGATTTTAGAGAAACACTAGGAATATTTGTTCAAAAAAGAACATAAGAGTATGCCATTATATATGTTCGGTGTGATCCTTTAAACAGGTGTTTTGGGGTCTTGGAAGTATTTAATTTGATTGTACATAAATGATACGCTACTTAAAATGCCTTGTTTCTGGCTGGGTTTGATTTTTGTCTCTGTATTTTAATGTTTTGCACAAAAACAGAATTGTATTAATTCAGAACCATTGTATCACAATATTTTTATATATCAATAAAGTTTTATGGTTAGAAATTTATGCCTAATGGTTTCAATATGTATATTATGTTCCCATAGTTCATTAATATGTCTGGATTCTATCATTAAAAATTATAAACCTAAGAAATTTTACCTTGCAATTGTATGTAGAATATATGAAGAGATACATGTATCACATTCTTGTAAACATGGCCTAGTAATTAACCCGATGACTGCTCAACGAAGTGTAAAATATTGTCAGGGTGCCATACTTTATTTCACTATGTCATAATCCAGTGATGATTTGAAGGGCTTTCTTTGCAGTCATAGCTTATATATAAATTAAAAAGATGAAAGCTTAGATTCACACAGTTGATGTGGCATTTTCAGGGAGAACTATAGGCATTTGGATTTTCCATGTGGTTCTTGTAACCATGGTGATATGGATGAAGAGAGTGTGCACAGCCCTAGTAATGGTTTTTGAGTGATTGTTTTATTAAATATAGCAAAATGCCCTAATAGCCTCTTAAAATAAATTAGTGTAGTACTACTGTCACCACTACACATTTAGAACCTAGCGCTCTGCTTTGTTACCTACTCTAGAGATAGTTGTGCAAGTCAAAACATTTTAATTTATAATGTAGTTGAATGTTGTAGGTATTATATGAGAATATTAGTATTGACTTAAACTAATGCTTTGGGGGGGAAATAGAGAAGCCACATAGAGTAAAAACAAATGTGGCAACAGACTGGTTCAGCCCACTTCTGCTTGGACCTCACCATCATGTGTGTGTAGGCATTGCCAGATGTTGGTGCACAATATCCCGGGACATGGTAGCAGCTAACCTGGGCCATCACTCCCGGAAAGGCCCTGAGTAACAGCCCAGGTCACTGTCCAGCAACATGGGATAATCCAGGCCATAATGTGTACTCAAGACTCTGCCCAACTGCGGGCAGACCCAAAGTCAGCCAGGATCATAGAACTGCAGCCACAATGACTAGAGCGGTCAATGGAGCAACTGCACCTCAACACACCAAGCAGCAAGAGCAGTCTGCCACCCTTAAAGGGAACCGGCAGCAAAGAATGTCATGTTGGCCAGAACAGGTAACGGGGAAAGCGCTGATTAGCATATACCCACCACCACCACCACCACAGCAGTATTATGTTGCAGCAAGGGGAAGGGATGAGCCAAACAAGTAAATCAATGTACCCTGGGGTATTGGGGGGTCTAGGGAAGGGAAGAACCACTGCCTTCCCATGGTAGGCATGAGTTACATGTGGTGCCTCTATCACCCTCTGCACAGGCAGCCATTTGCACTGCCGTCCTGAAACAGCAGCAGCGCCAGAATCTATGAACTTCTCTCCGATCCCCCAGGAGACACCTCCCGGCAAGAGGGGTGTCCCATGAGGAGACAAGGAAACCCGGGAATTCATAGGCCTCTGGGGGGACGTAAAGGTACAGAGTGATTTCTCTACCTCCCACCAGAATGAGTGGGTATATCAGCAGGATGCAGCCCAAATGGTGGCAGCCAGATATCATCAGGATGCTAACCAGTTATGGCAGTGGGCCAAGGAATGGCAGAGGGGCTTCAAGGAGGCCCAAGACAATAACAAAACCTTAGGGCTGGGACAAAAAACTTTTCCCTACAAGGACCTGCTTTAATGCTTCCTTGCATTGACCAATCAATCATGGTCTTGTGAGCACTGGGATTGCCCAGGACTGTCACCAGGAGGAGAAACCACAGCCACTTTGCGACCCTAATGTGTACACCCATTCTGGAACCATCCCCTCAGCCCCTGAGGAGGAGGCTGGTCCCTCTGGAACATATGCCATTGTGTCTGGCTATTCTCCAGGCTGCCAGCCAGCCTCGATAGCTACAGCTGCTGACAGCCTGGCACTTCCCTCCCATAACTATAGATTGTCCCATTATGTCCTTGCAAGTGGATGGGAGTGCCAGGCAACTATGTGTGGCCAAAGGGACCCCAGAAATATTCTGGACAGACAGCATGTCCTCCCCCATCATGGTGAAGTGGCTGCAACATGCCCCATTGCCGAACCTTCCTTAACCACCCCCTTCCAAAGTTCAATATCTCTGGCCCTGTGCCCTTCCTGTCACCAGAGATTGAGCAGAGAGGCCAGTCCTCAGGGGAAATGGAGAGACAAGCCCTCCTCCTCAACACCACTCCCCTCCCTGCAGCAATGCAGCCCATTCCTTGCTTTAGAAATGGTTTCTAGCCTTGTTTGCCTGTACACTCATGAGGAACTCCCTCTTGGATGTTCACACATTGGGAATTCATCTATAGTACAGAGATAACAAGACAGCCATATTATCATTTCAACATGTAAAATGTTTAATCCACATGAACATATAACATTGTCAGTTATACACATCTCTCCCACAATTCTATTCTCCCAGCTGTCTTTTGTGTATGCCCTGAGATTCTTGCATGTAGGCATATCTGAGAATACACATATTTACTATTATTAGAGAAACAAAAACCCTACGGTTTTACAGACTTAGTTAAGGCAGGTTCATACCAAGCAAACTTTAACAAACCTAGAAATTGTGTGTTAAGGCTCGCACCTTAACTTCCACACCATGTAAGCAGTAAAGTTGTTGTATGGCTTCGCATACTGTGCTCGCTTACAATTTAGATTCCATGTACCCACACTTTGCCTTGGTCTTTCAGCTCCAATCCTCTTCCTTTGCGGGTTGGGGCAACACTAAAGCTGAGGAGATGCTATGTAAGTGTTTAATAAGAATTTGGGTACACGTTGGCATTGAATCAATGGAAAGGCCAATGGAAGGAATGGAGGAAACATTAATGCTAATTTGGAGTTAAATTATATCTCATTAACTGTTTGTCAGATAATACAATGAAGATGCATCTTTTGGAGTGAGAGACGAAGATGATGTGGAGTAAGAAAGACAGCAGGGAGAGATGGTGGAATAACAGGGAGGAAGCCATAGGTACTGAGTACAGCAGGAAGGAACTTGGTGGAATAATAGGAGAAATGCCATAAGAAATGGGTGGAATGTCAAGATTTACGGTAATGTAAATGATTTGGAGGAATGATAGGAGACTATGGGGAACACTACTATCATGCTATTAAGTAACATAGCTGCCTCCTTGTTGTTCTAGTCTCTATTGCCTCCTTGTATTTTACACCTCCTCTCCTGAGTGGTGTTTTCTGTTGTTGTTTTTGAGGGGGCGGGGGGTTGTCATTTCACACACTCTGTCCTATTCTCTATTAGAGATGATAGTCATTATAATGGTATATTTTGGGAGGTAAGTGAAGTTTATTGGGTAGTCCAGACCTCTGGGTTGTGTGTTATGGGGTTTGAAGCTAGTACATTAAACTGGTGGGGGGTGAGGGTGGTAGTTGAAGTCAGAACTCTTCTATCCTCTGAGAGTGAAGTGGTTAGTGGGTTAGTGGTTAGTGGGTTACAGTGGGTGGGTGGGGGGCAAATAAGTAGTGGCTTAGAGTAGGTGGGGATCCCAAATAAAAGGAATTTAAATGTAAAGACAGCACAACTAGTCTATGTAGTTGTTTGATGGTGGCATATTTACATGCTTTTAGTCACCTGTGCAGCGGGGAGATGTATTTGACCTAGTGCCACAGAATGGAGATCCGGAATGTAAATGAAAGAGAAATTCTTGCCACGTTGGGAGTAACCATGTAATACTGGACAGAGAGTAGTGTGCCATCCTAGCTTTAGTGTTGCCCCCAACCTGCAAAGGAAGAGGATTGGAGCTGAAAGGCCAAGGCAAAGTGTGGGTGCATGGAGCCTAAGTTGTAAGCGAGCACAGTATGAGAAGCCATACAACATGTTTACTGCTTACATGGTGTGGAAGTTAAGGCGCGAGCCTTAACACACAATTTCCAGGTTTGTTAAAGTTTGCTTGGTATGAATCTGCCTTAACTAAGTTTGTAAAACTGTAGGTTTTTTGTTCCTCTAATTCTTTGGGATTTTTTAATAAAGTAGTATATGTAGGTAGTGACAGATTTTACTACATCTATGTTTTGATGGCATTGTATTACCTAAAATATGACACATGCAGAGATAGTCACTACGACATAAATATATGCCATTTAAAGCAAAAAAAATAATTAGGGAACTTGTCCAAAAGTTATATATACTGCAGGTCCATAATTACATATAGATACTGATGTGATGTATAATATAAAACTCAGAGACAAATCTAATGTTTCTTCATCAATGTACTTTAATGACAACAGTTAATTTATGTGACTGTTCTGGTGAACTTCTCAGACTGCTAGTGAAATATCAAAATGTATGAAAGTCCTTGTGGTACATTTTAAATAAGGAATGTATACTTATAAACCATTTATTGCTTATTTGCACAAAAGGGTATATCATCATTTTCTGACATACTGGAACATATATGAAATTCACTGTTATTATTTGCAGTGGTTGATTACTATATAGTTGGATTACAATACCAACCTTTTTAAAAAATATATTTTTTTTTACAGCAACATATAATGTGAACATATTTTTCTTATGCAGAAATATCCCTACATAAAAATAACATGTATATATCTTTTAATTTATTTGGAAGTCTTCTCCTTGTAGTAATGGCGGTATCATTGCATATGTACCATTTATCAAAACTTTTTAACCACAAAGTATAATGGTGAGACAAAATAGTTTCTCCATTATGGAAAATAGCTCCATTTGTATGGTAGTCGTATTACTTATTCAGACGAGAGATGATCTATAGCCATCAATTAGTATGCTTCTTTTAACTACATCTGGAAACTTAGCAGCTGAAATTAGAACTGAGAGAATTGTTGGTGTATTTAGCAGTGATATAGTACGAGTGCACTCTGCTCAACATTGTTCACATGCATCATTATATACATCAGAAGAAAGGAGATCTTTAAATGAAGTAGTTTACTGGAGGAGCATACAAAATGAGAATCCACTTGTGATGTTGTGGTCTCTTTTTCAAATGCACACTGATGACACTTCATAGTTGTAGTATACGAAACATCATGTTTCTCAAATTAATTTCATTTGACTCTAAAGCATTTAATGTTGACATGAGAAACTCACTGGCATCCTATTGTTCCTGGTTTGAGAAGACATGTTGATTGTTGTCCTTATCTACTGAGTGTCAAAATTCAGTAGTGGAAAGTTCAATATTACTGTTTTGTTCATGAAGTTGAATTAATATTTGAAGAGATTGGCCAGTGTTGTTCATAGCTGATAGCGTAATTTTGTTTGTAATTAATGGAATACTCAAACAACTGAGTAACAACATTGGCATAGCAGTTAATTCCTGTATCGTTTAGAAATGGATATGGGTGTTCGGCAACTGCAACTTGAAATGTTTCTCCAAGTTGTATTGGTTTGATTACTTTTCATGTTTTTTTCTGACCGTGAACATCAAGTGTTCTTTTGGTTCTTAGTGGCACATGCAGTAGTGGTAACTGTGGTATAAATGGTTTCCTTAGTCTATTGTATTCCTCAATACATGCTATGTCACAATTTTCTTTATGAGGATCAAAGTTCAAAAGATGTAAACCAGATAATGTTCGGACTCGTGACAAAGCAACTTATGTCATTCCTTCTTTAAAAATAGATGATCCTACATCTGCAATTACATTATCCAAACTCAGGCCCTGAGACTTGTGCATAGATACAGCATAAGCTAAACATAAAGGAAATTATTTACGAATGACAAAGAAATCTCTAAGTAAAAGAAAGTTGACCTCCATTCGCATAATTGGCTGTGCCATTTCTATGCAATCAAATTTTACAGTAATTTCTTCCACTTGTTTTCCAAGAAGGTCATATTTCAATTCTTTTACATATCCCATGGCTCCATTTACTAACCCAATGGAAACATCTAGATTCCGTCTAAGCATGACATGACAGATAACTGAAAGGGTTATAACAGATTCTAAACCAGCTGTCCGTGTTATGTCACATTCCAATGCCTTTAATTTTTTCTCAATTTCTGTAAGAAGCTGCACATTGGTTGAGAACGAATCAATAGCATCAACTGCATGTAACAGAATTATTTCTTGCTGTTCCTTCTGTAACATCATCATGTTAAATTGGTGACATTCTTTGAGTGTAGGCATCAAACTGTATATGCATTTTCTTTAATTAGTGAAAGAAATAGCAAAGCTGCATCACAGTTAGAATTCTGATGTTGGCAAATAAGCTTTCTATTTAGTGTTTCAATATCGGCAGATGTTAACATTTCAAGGGGTAATCGTTGTAAGAGACCAGCATACAATTGGTCAGCATTTTGTCTTATATTGATTGTTAATTCATCATATGAGAAGTACCTCCTTAAGTTAGCTTGGCCTATACTTCCAAATGCCAGTCTAGTTTGTGCAGTTGTTAAAGTACAGAAAACTGGCCTAACTGGGGTCAGTTGCAGTAAATCTTCAAACACCAAAATGTTTTTATTGCCAAAGAGCGATGTGCCATCTGTTCTCATTATCTCTTGTAGTCGAAGATGAATTGAAGCTAACAATATTGGAGACCATACTAATTTCATCAATTAACAACAGCAGCATTGGTTGAAAGATGGGTCTTAGAATATCACCCACTTACAAATAACATGTCTTCCTTACTATGTGTTTACCATGCTCTACTGGTAGCATTAGTAGTCGATGTACTGTTACACCATGGACATTGTAAGCAGCTAAACCTGTAGATGCACATACCAAACATGACATCTCTGATTATGTTAATTGAAAAACATATGTCTGCAATGCTTTGACCAGGAATGTTTTGCCTGTTCCTGCACAGTCACTAATAAGCATTAGGAGTTGATCACCATTATGTATGGTGTGGTTTGTTTTTGTAGTTATATGCTTGTATGTGCTTTGCAGGAGTTGTGTAACTTTATCATAGATTTTTCATTGTTCTGAGTTTAGGAAGCTAATATTGACAGATAAATCCTGATGTTCTTGAAATTTTAGTTGTACTGTAGCCAAAATATCATCCACATTCTTGCGTGTTATAGTCGATTCTACAGGTCGGCCTATTAGAGGGTCATTTTCTATAACTGATTGGGAAGCGCTTGAATTCTGTGCAAGTTGTTCTTTCAAGATGGATAGTGTACTTACCTCTTTGACAGTACTTTTCACATTCTGAATTTTAAATACCCTTTTCTTCTCGTTGAAAGTTTTCCTCATAAGATTTGCAGTTTCCTAGCAGCTCAGATTCAAATCTCCATGGCTTAAATAGGAACAGTAAAGAGAAGTAGTAATGTTCTCTTTTTTCGGGATTTCGAAGTGTTAGCTGGTGGTGGTTAATCAGCCACGGTTTGGTTTTTTTGACTAAACATCCAGAAATACCACCAATGGCAAAGCACCCATTTTCAAGGGATTCCTCTACATTGCTCATAAAGTCGTACCATTGAGCAACTTGATACAGGCATAGACTTTGCAGATGTATGGACCTTTTCGGATATATTATACATCAATGAGATTGGTTTTTTAAAATGGATGTGTCCTCTGGATCATTTTTAGCCAATTCCTCCAACTCTTTCTTTCCCTTTAGTACACACTTTCTGTGTTGCTTTAAGTATACAGACAAATACCAGATTCCTTCAGATTTGTCATATAATGGAGTTCCATGTAATCTATCACATACTTCATATGCTCCACATTCCCTATGGTTCAATGTTTTCAGTCCAAATGTCCAAAGTTTGGAAGACAGATTTTTATTGGATTCAATTTCATCCCATAGATTTTGTAAGGAAAATTTCTCATGCTTAGTTATGTAAGCTGTATCATATCGGGAAAGAGCCATGCAATTATCAGTCACAAATTGAACATCAATATTTGCTTGCCACATGAGAAGCAATGCAGCATTATAATCATTGATGGATTTTTCTTTGACTGTACGTTGCAGATTATATACTCTCTTTGTTGACTTCTTATGGACTCTATGTCTGATGGCAGAGAAAACATCATTGATTTCCAGACTATCACTAATTTTCCTGGGGAACCCAAAATGGCACCATATATAAAACTGATTGTTTTGCTTGACTGTACGATGACAGGTTTTATTGCAACGATGAGTCTGGAAGTCATCAACCAATTTGCAACAAAGGATTGAATTGTCTGGCTGGCAGTTTAGCAGTCACATATTTTTGAATGAACTGACAAACTTCGTCCTGAGTGTTTTCTCCCAAACCTGGCACATTTTCAACCCAAAGGACCATATGAAAGTGTGGTGCCTCCCGGCTTTGATATTAGACTCGCCAGAAATAATGTTTAATCATTGCTAATGGTGGGTTCATTGACTGTAAAAGAAATTTTAAAAACTAACCTAAATCTGTAATGAAAATGTTTGGATACGGTTACAGGATCTGAGGAACACAGTTCTCCAGTTGTCATATTGGCAACATTTTTGACATCCTTTTTAATCCATTGTAAGAGTTCTATAAGTTATGGCCAAGAGTATTCAGCACAGCTAAATGTCACAAACCATGTAGGAGGACCTAAGTGTCTCAGCATGCACTGCAGTTCTGTTTGGCGATGATACCAATACTCCTGACTGTCTCTCATGGTTGCTAGTATATTATGTAAACTGGCTTAAAACTAAACAGGATCTTTAGTTTTAACTAAATCCAATATATGTTGTGCTGTTACATTTTCAAGTTGTTTGGTGAGACTCAATGTATGGGCAATAGTTGCTGAAAGGGAACTGAGCTCACTCTCCCAGAATGTATGGAACAAATATTGATGGTCGGTATGAAATTGTGCATCAATGCTTTGTAGTCTGGAATGTCTATATTCTGACTTAGATATTTTAATGTGTCTATCATCATGTAGTCCCCCTTCCCCCTTAGGAAATAAGGTGGGAAAACATTTCGCCTGTAAAGTTTTTTCCTAAGGACTAATTGGTGTATCATGTAGTTTTATTTGGTATAAGTCTATATTGTCCCCAACAGGATCTTTTCCATGAAGCAGATGTATAGTGTATTGTTCATACAAATTTTCCATTGGAAAGTTTATTTTTTCCAAAATAGATTGTTGCACAGATGTACTCTCCTGTTGTTGCAAGCACTGAGAAATATTAATATTAATGTTTTTGTAGTGAGGATTATGCGTCTTTAAGTATGTTAGAGCATTGTGCAGTTTTTCCATACTTACAAGTTCCTGCCAATTTTTCTTGTCCTTGATAGGCACACCATTAACTAATATGAATAAAGTTTCTGACATGTCTGTATTGTGATATACAGTTTTCAGATTTTCCTGTAAAGTCAATGGTAGATAAACTACTTTCCTTTAATTGCCTAAATTGGAAGGTATTTTTGCACTTTGTGTGTTTAGACGTACAACAGTCTGAAGGGACTTAATTAGCTGTATCAGTATTCTCTCATACATATTCAGTGTCTTCAGTTGTGGTGGAATTGGATACAAGTACATAGTATTTAATATTGATCTCAAAGGTAATGTGTTCTTACACAAATATGTAGAACAATACTTGCAAATATAAAGGTTGTCATTGTCTTCCATATATGTGGAAGTTAAGTAGTGAAAAGCTAGCAGGTGTCTCCATAAGTCACTTGTATTTAATTTTAACTGTTCATCTACTTTTTTCACTTGTGAAGGGTAGAAAAGTCTATTGCAGCAAAGACATAATCTATCAAATTTTATATATTTCTTTCTCTCAAACGCAATTAGTTTTTTCTCAAATTTAGAAAGCACTGCACTTTCTAGGTGGTCATTTGTAGATAAGCACTTTTCATTGGGATTTGTGGTACATATATGTGGAGAGATTTTCATCTTTGGGCACAAAGTATACTCCACAAAATGCTTAATGTCTGAAATATTCCCTTCTTTTAAAAGATGCTGGAAACGATTTTGAGGGGAAACAAATGACCGTACCTCATATATGTGTCAAAGGACGTAAGCTGATGCATTACTAGTATGCACACTTACAAGTCTAAGATATCTGAAGGTGCAAATGCATTCTGAGCTGATCTGGTATTACAGTGGGTGTCTCTTTTTCTTGTCAAAGTAGTGGCTCATTTCACAAGCATCCATGGAACTCAACATATGTTTTTCGTGATAGAGTTTAGCCTTAGAGAATTTTTTAATAAAACTGCAAATGAGTGTTAAAGACTTCAGTGATCTTTTACATAATGATGTACACTCCCAAGTTTGTACTTTGTTGTCCTTTTTTAAGTACTGAGAAACACTGTAGGAATTTACTGGTCTCAATGTTTTTTTCCCTTTTATTTATTTCCTCTATATTGAGATGCATTTGATTTGGTTTTAGTGCTACGACATTCAGTGCAATGGTAATCACTTCATTGCTAGGTAATGGGTCACTGTGAACTTCTGCAAAGTATGGTTGTCTCCATTTTGTATGACACCATGTCCCACCAATTATTTGTAAGTAGGCATCTAAACTTATCTGGGGATGTTTTTACAGCATATTTACAGCAATATTTACAACATATTTACAGCAATTTAAAAAAATTCTTTGGTCAAATTACAAATCTCTTCATTCACAGTTGCAAAAAGTCATTTCCTGAAGTAAAGAAGGCGAACAATATAGTTCCTTAAATGGAACCGAATTCTAAATTGTGCTAACTTCGATTTGATCCTTTGAAATGAGGTTTGCATTAAATTGTTTACAATTCTGGAAATTTCTAATTGAAAAATGCTTTTTTCCCCCAGGTTTGTTTGTGACGATCTGTATTCCTATTTTGACAGGATTTCCTTATCAGAAGAGTTGCTGGAGTTGAATGGACATGAGTGGAATGGTTTTGTTTGTATATCACTTTTCTTCTTACACTATAGTGAATTCTTTTTTTCTATGTTTTTGGTAATATCGGCGATGTTTATTCATCCGATTTGCATTATCTGTCACAACTGAAGCTTGTTCTTCTTTTCTCCTCATGTAGCACGATTGTTTTCTTTTATGTTCTCTTTGCTGCTTTTTTGGCATGATCTCTCGTTTTGTTTGCACAGAGTCTACAAAGAAGAAATAGAAAACCTCGCAGCAGCTTCTTTTTAATTTGCCACAAAATTTTAATGTGATGATATAGTTCAGTAACATTAAAGTGTCCATGTCAAGTACTATAACAATATACTATAACAACATACTAAAAAAGAGATTTCTATTTGAGTAGAGCAAAACTACATTTTTGGTACTAGGTGGTAATAGGGCTGTAGCAGAATGTCGCAGCAGTAGCTATTTCTGCTGGAAACAGCGTTTCTGCAATTAGTGGTATGGCATGGCAGAGACTTTTATTCCGCTATTTTCATTCCGCTACTTCTGCAGTTCCACTAATTTCATTCCGCTACTTCCACAGGCTTCGCAAAATAGCAGAAACATGACATTTCCACTGCTTCCACCATTCCGCCAGCACCACAAAATAGCAGAACAGTGGTTTTCCGACAGTTTCCGACAATTCCGCAATTTTTCTGATAGTTTCCGAATTTGCAGAATGCCGGCGGAATTAGCGGAATGTCAGCAGAAAAGCCGCGGTGTGGTGCGGGCAATTCCGAAATGGCAGAATGGAATCGCGACACGGTAACAGCTGCTGCCACATCAGCCCTAGGTGGTAATGATACATGATTACAACTGAAGGGTGCTGTGAAAGCTGCTGTAAGGTATGGTGAATAACTAACAATGTATCAACAGGATGTGATATGATTGGTGAAGAGGGAATATTACAAAACATACAGAATTGCCCAGGACAGTACAATGCAGGATATGGGTGTGCTGCAAGGTGTATGGAGTAAGTGGTGTGTGATACACCAAGGTAGGCATATAGGAAGGCATGGGGAGTAGCCAGGGCCACTTTGAAAAGTTGCAGGAGCTCCAAGGGCTGCACCGAAGTTGGGGCAGGGGTGCTTTAAGGGATTCACTCAAGGAAAAGATGGCCGAACAGCTTAGCCAAACTGCTGAGGAAACCACAGCAGAAATGGGCAAGGAACTATGCATAATTTAATTTAATTAAATTAATTATTTACCTTTGTTGGCCGCCCCCTCATGCCCATGGCATCCCGGGACAGCTCACAGCATCCTAGGGTGGCTCACAGCATCCCGAGGCGTCTGTAAAGTTAAAGAATCCTTGTTTAGGTCCTGACTACTTGACACTTACAGTCAGAGATCTTTGGAAGATTATGGCTCTCCACATCCACAGAAATAGAACAATTGCTATTATCCAGTACAATAATTCCTGTAGTACATGAAAATGCATGTACTACATGAAAATAGCAAGAGCTCTTTCAGTGTGGTTGAGGGGGCCAAGAATATTCAAATCATCTCAGACTCCCAAGTGTCAACTGCAGTTTGCAAACATCTATCTTTCAATAATCATTATGTAAGTAGAAACATTGTTGCAAAGTTTGAAGGCTCTTTATTTACCCTCCAAAGTAACTGACCATGGACACATAAGCTGTTTGTAAGAACTCTGTACACATGCTGCAGTTGTTCAATCAATCATGTAGCTATAAAAGGTGCAGCAGGTGTACAAATTTCAAACCAAGGGACTGTTTTGCAAGGAACGTTTATACCTTGGCACCATAATTTGAAGGCCAGGGACCCGCCGACTTTGAAAGTGACTGATACCTGACTGGAACTGAGCCCATGACAGGTCCCTGGCTACTTCTCGACAGAGCGTTTCTCTCCTGTGGGAAGGAGAGCTGATGCTCCAGACCCCCCTTTCCACAGGAGAGAATCACTCTGCCGGGAAGAAGCCAGGGATCTGGCTTGAGACCCCCCCCCCCCTTTGCACAGGAGAGAAGCGCTCTGCCGGGAAACAGCCAGGGATCTGCCGGAACAGCGGGAGGCTTTTAAACCTAACTGGAACTGAGCCCATGGTGGGTCCTTGGCTGCTTCCCGTCAGACCAGTTCTCTCCTGTGGGAAGGGGGGACTGGAGCTGACCAGGCCTCCCTTCCCACAGGAGAGAACGTCCACTGGAGCAGCCGGTGGCTTTTAAATAAATAAAATTTATTTAAAATCCCTTACCATGGGAGAGAACAACTCTGCCGGAAAGAAGCCAGGAACCTGCTATCTCCACTCCAGTTCCCAGTGCATGCGTGAGTCTTCTACTCTAGTCAATTTCTAGTCATCATCAGTCACAAGCGCATGCGTGACTTATCTTGGCAAATACAGCGTATGTGCTTCTTGTGGTTTTTTTTTTAAAAAACCACCATCTTGACACCTCATCAAACACCAAGTATTGGACCATTGCACATACTTATAATATTTAATATCTGTCCTTTGTGGCCATCTGTGTCTGTAAGTGCATGATCACAAAGAAAACCCCATCAACATCATGTTGCAAGTCAGAGGAGGTTGCCCCAGGGCGGCCCATTGAAGTCAATGGGTATCTCAATGAAGAATGTTAGCTCCACCTTAACTAATGGGGCCACTAGTGTGGCTCCATAATTTACATATCTTCATTGTCCCTGCAGGCAATATGTCTGCATAAGACATCCCTTATCCTCTGGACATATCTGGTCTCATGGGCATCATCCAAGCGCCTTTACAGGGGCACAGGGACGTGGAGCATGACAGGGAGGGGGTAGGCCATGGCATCATCGGTGGTCTCAAGTTGTGGAGAATGCAAGCCACAACAACCATGAGAGGGGTTGTCTCCACCCTGAAATCAATGAGTCATGCAATGGACCTCCACCGCTGCTTGAGGATCCTGAAAGCCTGTTCCACCATTACGGATGGGCGAACAGATCGCAGTTCAGGTTCATCCGTTCGGTTTGGCTGCATTCGGTTCGTCCGTTCGGTTCGGCAGTTTGGTTCGGCTGCGTTTGGTTCATCCGTTCGGTTCGGCAGTTCGGCTAGTTCGCCGAGGTCGGGTTCAGCTGTTCGGTTCGGTAGGCCGTTCGGCTGTTCAGTTCGGCCGTTTGGCTGTTGAGGAAATGTTGTTATGGGTGTTTTTTGTTTTTTATATTTTTTTGGTTTTTTATTGGGTTTTATATGGTTTTCTTTTGTTTTTTATTTGGTTTTTTTGTTTGTATATGGAGTTTTTTATTTATTTTTGTATCTAATATTATATATATCTATCTACACTAAATTTAACTGCTATTAACTATTCTAAATGCTATGAACTAAATGGATTATCTAAGTACACAGACCTACTCCTACAAACACTAAAACTAAATCACTAACGCTATCTCTATCAGTAAGCTAACTCCTAAAACTATCTATCTATCTATCTATCTATCTATCTATCTATCTATCTATCTATCTATCCCACCATCCCATATCCATATCCATATATATATATATATATAGAGAGAGAGAGAGAGAGAGAGGATGGGGGGAATCACAAACAGAAGAGGAGTCTGTAGTGAAATACATACATTACATACACAATGAATCTGTACAGTGCATAACACAAGGTTTCAGTTTATGCTTTAAGTTTCATTTCATTACAAAACTGAAATGAAACTTAAAGCAATCTAAAAATCCTACTCAATGCCTGCTGTTCAGGAACAGTGACTAGCTCAGAAGGTGTTGGGAAGGGGGGAGGCAGATAATTAGTTTCGTTTCTTGCAAGCCTCTCCACCCCTGGTGCCTGGAAGTCTGCTCCTCAGTGACTGACACCTCCCTGTCATGTTTGACCTTCCAGTGAACCTTTTTTTGCCACCTGAACTCACCCGAACGTGATCCGAACTGACCAAACTGTTCGGCCATTTCGCCGTTGGGTGTTCGGTTTGTTTGGTATGTTCACGTTCGGGTTTGGGTTCGAGTTCGGTCATCCGAACAGGCCGAATTCGGGCCGAACTCCAAACTGCCGAACCGCGTTTGCCCATCCCTATCCGCAATAACCCTGGAGGTACTTGGCTGCCTGTTGAAGTGGATCTGGGAAGAGGTGTGGGCTGCAGGATAGGCCTTCATGAGTCACCTCATCAGGGGATAAGCCAGGTCCTCCAGGATGACTGGAGACATTGCCATACCCTCTATGTTAGTGATGGTATTGGGACCGAAGTCTCCCCTGTACATATGTGCAAAGAAGGGGAACTGCTTCAGGATGTGGGTACCATGGCTCCTTCTGGAGAAGCCGGCAAAAGCATCAGTGAAGTAGTGTCCATCATTCACCACCACTTGCAGGACCAAAGAGTTGCAACTCTGCTGGTTTATGTACTCATCACTGCTATAGATGGGGGACAGATGATGACAATGTGTGTCCCCATCATTTGCCCCAATACAGTTGGGGAACCCTTCTTCACTGAAGCCCCGCATTACCTGCTCTGGTTTTACTAGTTTCACCACCCCGTGGAGGAGCCCCACCTCTATGGCCATGCAGATTCCAAGAGGATGGTAGCTACGGTGCTTTTCCTGACACCAAAGTGCTAGGCAACCAAGTAGCAGGAGTTGGGGATGGCAAAGTTCCATATGGCTGTTCGATTGGGATGGGGTTTCTCATGAGTGTGCGTGGCCTCTCCGCTGTGGCCGGAGGACATCTGATATACAGAATATGAGGTTTTGGGGCATCCTGAAATTTTCCACCCACTGCTTGTCACCCCAGGTGTCTAGGACCATCACCCACCATCATACTGTCCTTGGCATCACCCACGCAACCCTTTGGACTGGCATTGCCTGGCAAATAGTGAAGAGTGCTACAGTTATGTCCATGGAGATGTAATTGGACACCCACTCCAGCTCTCCTACCATCACCATCCTTGCTGTTAGTGTGGCACAGATGCCATTGAACGGCCATCACCCTTCGCTAGACAATGCAGTCACCCCTTAAGTGACTGCGTCAAAGCAGCCTGCCCTGAATTGTAGATAGTAGGGGTGGGAAGTTCGGATCTCCTGGTATCCAATACTGCCAGTATGTGGCAGTATCGGGGATACTGGATAGATAATTCCCCGTACCGGTGCCTGTTCTTGTACCTGATTTTTTTTACATTGCGGCCATTGAAATCAATGGCCGCAATGTAAAAAAACAACAACCAAAAACCACTTTCGCTCCCCCTCCCAGGCTGCATGGGTGGAAGGGGGGACACCCCCACCCACCCTGCCCAGCCTGGTTTTTTTTTTTTTTAAACAGGACCCAGGCTCCGGGTCGCCTCCCGGCAGCCTGGTGGCAACCAGGGCTATGGAGGCAGATGAGCTCTCCTCGGGGAGCCCACACGTGGCTGGCTGGCACTCTCTGGCAGCCGGCAGGCAAGACCGGTAACCTAAACCCTCCCCATTGCCTTTTACCTGTGCTCCCTCCGGGTGGTGGTGGCGGCGGCTGCAGCGGGCCTTGCTTCAGTGCTGGCTTCAGCGCTTCACCAGGCCTTCCGGGGAACTTCCGGGTTTCCCCGGAAGGCCTGGAGAAGCGCTGAAGCCAGCGCTGCAGCCGGACCTGCGCTGCTGCTGCCGCCGCCACCACCCGGAGGGAGCACATGTAAAAGGTGATCTGGGGTGTGTGTTAGGTTACCGGCCTTGCCTTCTGGCTGCCAGAGTGCCAGTTAGCCATGTGTGGGCTCCCAGAGGAGAACTCAGCTGGCTCCATAGCCCTGGCTGCTGCCGGGCCCGGTCCTAAAACAAAAAATCCAGGGTGGGTGGCGGGTGTCCCCCCTTCCACCTGCTCATCCTGGGAGGGGGGGAGAGGTTTTGGGGGTTCATTGATTTCGATGGGGACACTTCCCCATTGAAAGCAATGAAAAAAAAACAGTACTGGTAAACCAGTTTTACCGATAAAACCGATTTTTTTTTAAACCGGTAACTGGTAAAACCGATACCCTTTTTTCACTTTGGTCCCACCCCTAGAGATAGGCTCGATCAATTGTGATTGATACGCCAGCGCTGAGTGATGCATGCCTGTGTGACTGTCTGTAAAATTTGGTAGCAGGCCTCTTTGTATGTCAGGACCTCCTGCAGAGCAGCAACCCATCCCCATTTCTGTTTGTTTGTTTAGTGTAGATATCTTAACAGAACCAGCCAGGGGTTTCTGAGAGAATTTCCCCCAAAAAGTAATGGGATTTGTGAATCCCCATTTTTTAGGTGGCTTGAAGGATGAACTAATCGTCCAAATCACCTAAACTAATCCTGTAAGCCACATATGACTGCTGATACCGTAATCGATCCTCAGATCACCAAAAACACACCTAAACAAAAATGCTTTACGTTGTTTTAAGCACACACATTGGCTTGAGCTTTGTCGAACCTCAGGGGAAAGAGAATTCCACAACTGGGGAGCAGCCACTGAGACTACCTCTACCTGCACCTTTGCCATTTGTACATGGTGTGCCGATCCCACAGCCCAAAGGCTGACTGAAAAGAACAGGATGGGACATTGAGAAGAAGCATAGTCCCATATGTTGGACCAAGCCATTTAGGATTTTATAGGTCAAACCCAGCATGTTGTATTTGATCCAAAAGGCTATAGGTTAAATTGAAATGAACTGTTAATTCCAAAATATAATATAGAATGCCATTAAAATGAAAGACAAGTGAGATATTATACCACTTCCCTAATAACGCTTTATGTTAAATATCACTCCCAGTATAGTGAACTTCATAAAAAGTTAATCACTTTTAGAGCTGATCATATACAATTAGTTAGCCTTATTAAGATAATCAGAGATTAGAGGTTCTTCTTGACGGTGTTCTCAAAGGTGAAAAAATCTTATATATTTAGGGAAAAACAGATGTGATGGTGGCCCACTGTGTGTGGCTTTGGCCCACTGTGGCCTGGGACTCACTGACACAGGTCATGCACTACCAGATGTTGGCCCAGGACTTCCCCAGTGCAGGTAGGCAGCTAGCCCAAGCTGCATCCTTAGAAAATCTCCGAAGACACAGACCAGGCCAAGGGCCTCCCACGTGGGCCAACATAGGGTAGGACTTGCGTTTGGCCCTGCATCAGGGCAGGAGCTGCCATGGCCAAGTGTCAGGCTGGTTGCCATGACTGTCTATCATGGCGATGGTGTGGCATTGGGACAGGGCTGGCCACCCGCATGTTTTTCTTGTTTCCCCACCCTACTGGGGCGTGCAGGCAGCGGGATGGTGAGACAGGCATGTACAGTGTTTTGACCCAGGGAGGGGTGACTGCTGTTTCCAGACCAGGTTGGAAAGCCGCTCTGCCACCCATACATCTGTTTTTACCTGTAGTCTCCTGAAGCATTCCTCTGTTTACATTGCTTCTCCCAATATAGTATCTGAGTTCCCTAGAGACATAAGAAAAGTACTTTTACCTACACTTTATAAATGGGGTACAGGGAGATTTGGTACCTTGCTCAAGAGATCATTCAGGAAAACTGTGGCAGAATTGATGAACAAATCTCTTAGTCATTTAGAACTTTACTATTTAAGATGGAATCTTTAACTTCCTTCAGACACTACAGCTCTCTGGGACCTGCTTTTCAGATGATGTCATTGTATCCTCTCATACCAATGATACATCTACAGGAATGTGTGTCCAGGGGGTAGGAATAGGATAGCTGTGGTAACTGATGATTCAGTTATTAGGAATGTAGATAACTGGGTTACTGGTGGCTGTGAGGACCGCATGGTAAGTTGCCTACCTGTTGTGAAGGTAGCAGAGTTAACACGTAACCTAGGCAGAATTCTAAAGAGTTCTGGGGAGGAGCCAGTTGTCATAGTACATGTGGTTACCAGTACGGAGCTGGGCTTCTGGAGTGGCGATCAGTGCAATTGACTGGGACCTGTGCGAGCCTTGAGGGGCGGAGCCTTTGCCTGAGTGGGGGGCTAAAAGACTGTGGTTGCCGGAGGGTGAGCGTGCGGAGCTGGGCTGCTGGAGCGGTGATCAGTGCAATTGACTGGGACCTGTGTGAGCCTTGAGGGGCAGAGCCTTTGCCGGAGCGGGGGGCTAAAAGCCCATGGTCGCCAGAGGCGCACCCGAGGCAGCGCGCCAAAGGGCTGCGCGTACAAGGACGCACCCTTGTGCGCGTGGCCTTTGGCACCGGGAGGGCCAGGGCTGCCCTCTGCTGTATGCTCTTTTTGCATCAATTTAATCCTCCGTTGACTCCAACAACTCAATGATGCAATCACAAAAGCGCACTCATGCCAATATTGTCGGTGCCTCTCCCCCTGCACGCAAGTCTCCCAAACAAAGGAAAATAGAGAGTTTTTTCGCCTGTGCAAATCCTAACTCCTATACTAAAAGCTTAGGTGACACACCTGCTATTTCTACTATTCCTATATCTAACCACTTTGCTCTGCTAGCAGACCTGCAAGATGGGGCTGTAGACACTTTAGATCAGGTGGCACATTCTTCCCCCAAACAATTGCTGCCTGGTGCATGCGGTTCTCCATGAGGATCCACCTCAGGGGAGTAACCCCAAGAGCTATGTCTCATTATTGGTGGAGCATGTATCACTCACGTCTCAGACTATACGCTTGGTATTTGCTCAGCTCAACAGTTTCAACACTAAATTTGATGATCTTGCCCGCCAGATATCGTCGCAAACACCTCTTACAGTCAAACAGTCCCCCGATATTTTTAGCTATAAGTCTACTACTAATAGAGCCAGGTTGGCCCTCCAGGTGTTCCCTTTATGTACCCCTAAGGGGACTCCTGGCCAGTTGGGGGATCTCCCTGCTCTGTCAGAGAAACCAAAGTTAACTGCTCCCTCATATCGGAGTATTGTTGGTCGGAAGTTGCTGACAAGTGAGGGGAAATATACTAAGGCCATCAATAGTGTCTTATTTACCATTCTTCCCCTCCCCTCAGGCATATTGCCCTTCTGGAATACCCCTCTGGATGTGGCAGAGCATCTGAGAACTTTGTTTAAAATTCCCATAACCAGCAAGAACATTTCTGCAGTTGATCATTTGGCTGGGTCTAAGGGTCATTGGATGTATCACGTTTGATTTGGAGCACTGGGTTTCTTTGATTTATGCTAAGGAGGTGTTCCTTAGGGATAAGGCTATTTTTATTTCAAGAATCTATAATGCCGAGCCTGGATCGAACTCTGCTACTTCACAGGTATCCATCTCCTCATCCCAGGTTTATACAAACCAGCTTAACCAATGAACAAAGGGGAAGAGCGTGAAATCAATAAAGCTGGCTCCCCCCGAAAAGTTGGTTGAGACTTCCACGAGTGATTTAATTGAGGTTGCTCCATGTCCTAATGTGGCTCTTGCAGCTGATCCATTAGAGATCCTTCTAATGGGCCCTCCTCTGGTTTTAGACAACCAGCTAGAGGTTTTGGGATGCATGGATTCCTTTTTTGTCCAACTCAAAAGAATGGATGCCAGGGAATGTATAACACAGGGGTTCCAGGTTACTTCGGGCCCCATCTGTCGGCCTATTCTCAATCTTTTGGCTTACTGTCAGAAGAAAAGTCGCCTGGACTTTCTGATACATCAATTCCTCCCTTGGAGTCTTTCTCCAAGGGTAAGGATAGCCTAATTGAAGCTCTTCCCCTTAATTTAGATAATGATTTTACCATCACTCATACATGCATAAGTGTTAGTCCAAAGAAAGCTGAGCTTATTCCACTCTCTGCAGGGAAGCCCCAGAACACTGTGTTATCGGGGGCTTCAGCTGGGGACTCGAATGTTATGCTAGCTTCCTGTGGCTCCCTCAAAGTTCAGGCTATTTGTAGAGAGAAATTTTCTCTTGAAATCCCGAAGTCCTGCCCTGCCCTGGCCAGGCAGGCAGACCCTTGGGGGCCTACTTATGCCCAGAATGACTGAACCCCTCAGATTCTTCCCTGGTGCTTTTTCTATCTTGGAACATAGTCGGGTGGCAGGCCCATAAGACTGATCCATCTTTCCATGCTTTTTTGAACTCTTTTACAATTGTTTTATTACAAGAAACCTGGACGAATATTAAAATAATCTGCCCTGGCTTCCAGGTTATAAGTATCCCAGCCACTTCCACCTCCACTAAGGGTAGACTTAGTGGGGGTTTGGCTTTCATGATGTCATCAACTGCTAACATCCCAAAAATTTTTAGTGAGCTCTTACAAGTCTTACTTTGTTATTTGTTATTGTTTATTTTCTTTGGGTCTGGAAATGCTGCTGGTAAACGTATATGTTCCTCCTAGCTCTTCTCCATGCTTTTTGGATGATATTTGCTATGTAATTAAATCCCACTCTTGGGACGCGCTGGATAAATTTCCCAACGCTTGCCTGATTGTGGGCGGGGTGTATTGAAATCCCTGATTGTGGGCGGGGATTTCAATACACGTTTGGGTGCCTCTATTTTAAACTTAGATGACTCCTATTCTGCAGGTCGTTTAGTCCCTCCTTTTAATAAAGTGCGATGCTCAGTGGACCTAGTGGTCAGTCCTATGGCTCCTTTATTAGTTAAAACTTTGGAGGACCTTAATTTGGTCATTCTGAATGGTCTACTGCCCGGTGATGTTAAAGGCAACTTCACCTACCATTCTTCACTGGGCTCAAGTACCGTTGACTATTTTGCCTTGCAGGCCGAATGGCTATCCATTGCTCAGGAGCTCCAGGTACTGCCTATGTACCTGGCGGACCATTTTCCTTTGAGTTTTGTAGACTTTAAGTTTTGTGGACCTTAAGTCCGCATTCAATACGATAAATAGGGATTGTCTTTGGTAAAAACTAAGCAGGACTTCCATTGATCGACGTCTGCTTTTACTTATGGCTAAGCTTCATACCAGCAATACTATGCTGATCCGTTTTTCCTGTAACCATTCGCCTACCCCTAAAATTCAGGTAGTTCGTGGGGTGAGGCAGGGCTGTACTTTGGCCCCGGCCCTGTTTAATTACTATCTTAATGATGTGGTTTCCTACATGGCTGAGTCAAATACCCATCCTCCCAGCTTAGCAGGCCGTAAGATAGCTTTACTCCTTTATGCAGACGATACAGTCCTGATTTCACGGACTCCTATCGGGCTAAAAAGGAGCTTACAAAGATTCACAGTTTTCTGTCAGGAAGAAAACCTGGAGATTAATTTTTCAAAAGCTAAAGTTATGGTTGTAGGGGGCAGGAAATCGGTGTTTTCTTGGTTTATGGGTAACCATCAACTTGAGCAACTCGCCTCTTACTAAGGCTGATGCGGCAGCAGCTTTTACTGCGCCGCAATTCCGTTCCACCATTTCGGAACTGCCCGTGCCACACCGTGACTTTTCTGCGGATATTCCGCTAATACCGCCAGAATTCTGCAAATCGCGGAATTGTGGAAAAATTGCGGGAAAATTGCGGAAATCACGGAAAACCGCTATTCCGCTATTTTTTTGCACTGGCGGAATTACGGAAATAGTGAAAATGTCATGTTTCCACGATTCCACTAAGTTGCGGAATTAAATAAGCGGAACCACGGAATGAAACCGCGGAATGAAAGCCTCTGCCATGCCATTCCACTAATTGCGGAAACACTATTTCCACCGGAAATAGCTACCGCTGCGATATTCCGCTACAGCCCTACCTCTTACAAGTACTTGGGAGTCACATTTTCAGCTTCCAGGAGCTGGCGGCTGCATTTTGAACTGACCCTGGGTCAGGCCAAAAGGATCTCCCAAACTATCCAGAGTTATTTTTTTTCCCATGGAGGCCGCCTGCTCAAGCCTGCTCTTCACCTGTTCAGAGCCAAGGCAGTAAGCCAACTCCTCTATGCATTCCCTATTTGGGGTTTGGCTTATTTTAACTCTATTGAGTCACTCCCGAATAGTTTTCTGCAGACAATTCTAAAACTTCCAAGAGGCACCGTGTTGTTGCGGGCTGAAACAGCTTCTCAACCCTTGAAATCCCAGGCTCTTTTTGCTTCCATTAAGTATTGGATGAAGATCTATTTATTCCCCTCCAAGTCTAATTGTTGTATTAATTCAATAATAGACCCGGACGGGAATGATTCCTGGTGTTCAGTAATCGAGATAGAAGTTATGAAGTTAGGTTTTTCAAGATCCTTTTTCTTGCATATAATCTTAAGAGTGCCTTGCAGCTGGTCAAGCTAAGAATTGGAGATCAGATAAAGCAAAATGAACTATCAGCCCTATCCAGCCAGAGAGTTGCCCCCCTATACAACAAAATAAGCTCCTACCCGAGCGAGCCTTTCTATCTCATGTTATGGGCAGATTGGTGTAAGAAGCATGCATTTTTGCTTTTCCACCTTAGCTCATTTCCTTCTGCTGTACTCAGAGGCAGATATGCTGTCTCCCTAGGGAACTTAGGTTCTGTGTAAATTGCTCCCTTGGGCAGATGGAAACCTTGGAGCATGTGATATTTATTTGTCTGGCTTATGCTGACTTGTGGGGGAAATTTCTGGATCAGTTTCTTTGTAACTACTCTCCATCAACTCATGAGGTAGTACTAATTCAGTTACTTTCTGCTAAGGACACTTGCCTTACAAGGACTATGGCCTCTTTTTGTGCAGGGGTTCTTGATATCAAATGGAAACAATTGCTATCAACTTTCCCAAATCTGCTATAATTGTATGAGGTATTTCTTCAATTGATAAACATTTTTTGTTACTTGTAATTATATATATATAATTATTATTATTTAATTGCTTCTTACACCGATAATATTATTACTATTTTAATTTTTTGGTATTATTATTGTTACTATTATTATTGCTGTTTTAATTTAGGGTTGTAATTGATTGAAATGACCTTTTGGTCACTCAATAAAGTTTATTTACTATTTACTATAGTACATGTGGTTACCAATTACATAGGAAGATGTAAGAGGGAGGTTCTGGAGACTAAATTTAGACTTCAAGGTAGAAGACTGAAGTCCAGACGCTCCAGGGTAGCATTCTCATTATGCCATGTTTATCAGATTCAGATTTTATTTATTTATATAGCCATAGACATTATACAATAAAACAACCAAAAATATAAAACACAATCGGTTACTGAAAACAATAGTTTTATACACCATCTCTCCACTACCCCCTCCCCAGCCCAATAATACATTTTTACAGTACCCAAGATTTAAAGAACTTTAACAATTATATCCCCAAAAGTTCCCCAATCTCAAGGCAAACTACTCTTAGTCCATGCCCAGCTTAAATTGTAGCTTTAGTTTTGTTCTTTAAATTTTTGCCCAAAGTCAAAATCTTGGCCACATTTGTAGACACCAAATGGTTCTTATCACAGAGCAAGAATTCTTCCTTCGACATTCCAGCACCTGAGTGTTTAAGAAGCGGGACAATAAGAAGCTCCCTCCAAGCTTGATAAGTGGGGCCTTCTTCCAATATATGTGCCACTGTCTCTACGCATTTTTGTTGTAACTTACAGCACTCACTGCATAGCCGCTCATCACGTGGTATCTCATCCAGTCTACCCTTGATGACTGCCGATGGGAACATGTTTAATTGTGCTTGGGTCAGAGCCATCCTTGTTTTACACATCCTATAATCATCCAGATAAGAGGCTCCCCCAGTTAGAATCATAAATTTCCCATACAATTGAGATACTTTCTGAGAGCTCAGCTGATCGTGTTCGATCTGTAATTCCTGGTCAAGGATGCGGGATTTAATTTCCGACCAAGCCTTAGCAAAATGAAGGGTCAAAACGTATGCCACTGAAAACCCCAGGGCGCTTAGAATGGACTTTATTGATTCCGGCCATTGGCCCACTGCTGTATGGATTATTAATGATGCCAGTGAGCCGGAGGCAACCTTACTATGACAAATACGACTAAAGCCTGACTCTGCTCTAAGCAGTACTGCTGGCATGTGTTTTGGCACATGTAAAATAATCCGGAGCATCCTATTTTGTTCTGTCTCTAAGTCATTTAACTTGTGGACACTCCAGATTTGGGCCCCATATAAGAGTTGGGGGACCAGTTTTGCTTTTATCAGTTTCTGTGCAGGTTTAAACAATCTCCCCCACCCTTTACTTTGGTAAAGACTCCATCGTATATTGCAGGGGTTCATCAATTCCCACCAAAGGCTTAGAGAAATAGAACTATAATGTGACTCCCATTTATCCGCTGAGATAATTACCTCATCCTTACAGGCTCCTGAAGCCCAGACAGATTTGATTATGTGCCAAAACTTATTTGAATTCCTATCTTCCACCACAAATATTAATTTATCCCAGAATTTAAGCTGATATAAATTTTTCGTTTCTCTTATTAGTCTTTTATAATCACTTCTTGCCTTAAGAAATTTCCCAAACAATTGACAATTCCTATCTATTCCCTTCACTTTACGGACCAGCCGATTAAGGTTTTTTCTTGCCAACCTACAGGTATCATCGAACCATCCTGGTCCCTTATATCTTTTCAGACCATTTCCAGCCAGTGCTGTCAAAAAAGGTAACAACCGAGAGACGAGCTCTTCATATTCTTTGAGAGATTCTAATAATTGTGATGTTAAAAAACCCTCAATAGATTCCAAGATCTGGGGGGACCACTTAATCCTTTTCATACATTCTCCCTTTCACTTCGTACCACTATTTTCCACCCAAATCTCTCCCCCCTCCCCCCCACATCAGTAACAAAGTCCCGCAATCTACTTATCAGCATTTTCAATAGGAAATGATCTGAGTCTGCGACATCCAATACTGAAAAAACTACCACCCACAGGAGTAATACTTCCGAGATCAGCGTATAGTCGATTGTACTTCCTCCCAATTGAGAGACAAAAGTATATTCTCCTTCCCTATCCCCCAGCAAGGATCCATTCAGAACTAATAGACTGACTGAATCCACAATATCTTGCAGCAGCAATCCTGCCGTATTTGTTTTGGTGTCTTTTGACACCCTCTTACAAGAAAACACCGAAGGCAACCCGGTATCCAGGAGTTCACCCTATGGTTGTTTGTTAACTGTGCCCCAACAGGCATTGAAGTCTCCTGTTATAAATAAACCTTCCATAGTGTACCTCTCCTTCAGTTCTAAGACTGTATTTTTAAGGCTCAACCAGACCCCATCTACATAGTAGGGAGAACTTGTGGGGGGAATGTATATGTTTATTATAATTATAATTGAAACTGGGCACCCAAAAGTCAGTCTCCAGACTGAGTAGAAGGGAGCATAACCTATGACACTAGAAACCTGTGCTTCCATAGACTTAGTCACAAGCAGGGCTAGTCCCCCACTGGGTCTTCCCTTTACTTTGTCCAGGAGAGACACAGATGCAGTTGAATAAACATCAAAGCCCCTAAAGGTGAAATCCTTCAGCATCCAGGTCTCTTGAAGGCAAACATAGTCATGCCCCCTAACTTGCTCTGCAAAATCAGGGTCCACTCCCATACTTTATTTTTCCATTCAGATATATTCCATGACACAAAGGACCACGTTAAATTATCCACTGTGAGTCATTTTTGCGGGCACCTCTGGGATTTACACCGAAAACCCTGGGTTCCCTGTAGTTTATTTTCTCCCAACATGGCAGAGTTACCCTCTGTCTCGAAATTAACTCCCAATGCCCGTCTCTGAATAATTTCCCCTTCATCTCTAACTGGGTTGCCACTATTGGGAAGGCTCCCCTTGTCCAGAAGTCTCTCAGAAGTTCCTGGCACTCTATTTTTACCCTCCCCTACTGCCCACTGTATGGACTCCTCTCTCCTTATATTATTTCTAACCCCCTGAGACTCTAGGGCTGGATTAACACATTTAAGCAGTTCCTGCAAGGACCCTAGCCTATTACAGCTAGTGAGAGGAAAGTTGAAATCCATAAGGATTCCTGCTCCCCAAAATTATCTGCACCCAGGGGGGGAGTTATAAGCGTCTCCTGTGGATCCAGCAAAGCCCCTCCCTTATATTGCTGTTGACTATTTACGATCTTCTCCTTTGGCACTTGGTTAATCAGAAACCCACTTTGGGGCACTCTTGCTTGGCCCATAGGTTCAAGTAACAATATTAATTCGCCCTCCTGCTGTCCCAACTGACCATCCAAAATTGGGACTTGACCCGCCCTATCTCCATCTCTTCCGATGGGGGGGGGGGAAGGGCATTGCGGCACCCGTTCGGTGTCTATTTCTAAGTTCTCCTCCTGCTGATTATTACCACTATACCTATCCCTCTCAGAAACTTCCTGTTGCTGATCCTGTTCTATATTGGTTTCTGAGACTTGTGCCAAAAAGACCCTAGACACCAGTATCCCCCGAGATTTTAAGAACTGTCTATCCGCATTGATCTTTCCCACAATCAGGGGGTCACTAAAGAATCACCAATCATAGTGCATGATCAATGGGAGGTAAGAAATAAAATCTTTCAATTTCCGGTATTCGTAATTTAAAATGGAGAAGGGTAACCAGGTTCCTACAAATTAGGAACTTTGAGAACCAGGCTGGCATCACACTGTTAGGAAGGGAAAATAATTTAAGCAAAACTGCCTTGGGGTCTGGTATCATTGGGTACTTTCAGACGTTACGGGCGGCCGGTTCACCACAGCGAACCACCAGGAGGGGCGAACAGCGCAACCACGCCCGGGGGTTGGAAAACGACCCAAACAGACGTGCCGGGAACGGGACCACGGGCCGGAACCGGGCCGCACCATCACGGCCCGTGGCAGCACAACAGACGTGCAGCCGAACCCCCGGCGGGCGCTAAACCCCCACAAGGCACCGGGCAGGGGCGGGACACAGACATGGCCGACTGAGGGCAAACGAAGCCACAAGGCACACAAGGGAACGCCCACACAAGGGAAACGGGAAGGGAGGGGGGAAGAGCGAGAACAGGCTGACAGCCGGCTCACACAGCGGTCCCGCAGCGGGGCACAATGCACGGCCACACGCCCGGGCACACACACACACACACACACACACACACACACACCAGGGAAAGGCCGGGAAGGGGGGAAGGGGCGCCCGGAACACCCCACCCGGAACACCGGCAGGGAGGGGGGGGCACCACCACGGGGCAAGGCACAGACAGCAGCAACCCCCACCCCCACACCACCCCAGTCCAGTCCAGTCCAAGGAGGTGCCCCCACAGGAACAGAGGCAGTCTCGGGGGGGGGGGGCGGACCCCCGGAGCAAGGCACGTTGGGGGCCCCCAAAGCACAGCGAGGCCGGCGGAGGGGCGCCAGGAGGAGGAGGAAGGGGGCCCCACAGTCAAAGGCTGGCACAGGCAGGGCAGCCGGGTCCAGCGGTGCTCCTCCGCAGCACCAGCGACGCTCAGGCAGCACCCACGGAGTCACGGGGATGGAGGGGGCCCAGGACCACGGCCAGGGGCAGCAGCAAGCAGCGAGGCGGGCGGGAGCTCACCGAGGTGGGGTCCGCAGGTCGGGAGCGGCCAGCGGGGACCAGGCCCCCCCCCGGGCCGGGGCGGGAGCCCACACGGGGGCACCACGCGGGGGGGGGCAGGCCAGCGACGCGGGGCTCACGGGCCGCTGCCGGGGGCCCCGCTGGCCCCAGGGCCCGGGTGGCCCGCCCGGTGGACCAGGTGGGGCCAGTGCAGCATGCCCCGGCGGTACCCCTGCAAGGACATGTAGTGGGCGATCAGGTAGTAGGCCTCGAAGGGATCGGGCATGGTGAGGGCCAGCTGCACATCCACACGCGCCCACACCGCCAACAGGGATGACATCTCCACCGCGGAGGGCTCCGGCACACAGCAGGCAGCAGAAGGGGGCCACGGAAGATGCCCCAGCTCCAGAAGCCGCTGGAACGCCGCCCCACGGGTGCGCTGGTACCCACGGGCCCCGTGAACACAGGAGAAGTAGCTCACGGCCAAGGCAGGGCCACCCTCGGCCAGGCACTCCGAGTAGGCGCCCAGACCACACACCACCAGCGCTGACACGGTCTCCGAGGCGCTCCAGGGCACATGGGCGCACAGCACCTCCGGGATGCGCCCCTCGGGGAAACGAGCCAGCCCCAGGGCCTCCGCATGCAGCCGGCAATCACGGGCGCTCACCACATGGCCAAAGTAACGGAGCCCGGAGCTCAGGCTCTCGTAGGCACCTGCACGGCTCCCCGGCCCGGCCAGGAGCAGCTGCACGGCAGGGGTGTGCCACAGGTCGCACAGAGACATGGTCTCGCGGAAGGCCCAGATATGGGGGGCCCCTTGGGGGCCGGACAGCGGGAGCCCCATGGATGGGCAGCCAGCCATGGTCCAGCACAACAGGGAATGGGACACGGAGCCCGGAGGGCACACAGACTGCCCAGGGCCGGGAGAGGCTCGGCCCGGCCCCCGGGACAGGGAACACGGGCCCGCACCGCAACATTGTAGCACAACAGAGCGAGGCGTGGGGTGCGGGCCCGGCACAGCTGCAGAGAACAACAGCGAGCTCTCTGTCTGCCTAATCGCACCTTCAAGGCCATCCCGCTACAAACAGCGAGGGGAGGGGGCCCGGGGTGCTGGGGGCGGGAGCAGCCGGAACGCACCGGCACAGGGCGCGCGCAGGCCCGCGAGGCCGACCCCCGGGCGGAGCCACCAGCACCGGGCCGCCATAAGCGCTCCCAGCCCCCACCGGGGCCCCAGCACCATGGAGCGCGATAGGGCAGGTGGGAACTGGATGTTCCTCGCGCTCGCGGCTGAGTGGCACCGTGACCACACTGAGCAGCTGTGCCTCCTGACCGAGAGGGTGCACCTGGCCGTCCGCCTGCGCTATGTCCTGGCCCTGCGGGCTGGCGTGCGCCTCCGGGGCCAGCAGGCCCGCAGGAGAGTCCGTGCCCGGCTCAGGGCTCGGCGCCGGGCCTGGGGGGCGTGGCTGGCCGCCTGCCGGAGCCTCACCCGGCCCGCTGCGCTCCGAGGGGCCGCGAGGCGGTTCCGCTGGGCAACGCAGACCCTCCGCCGGGCAGCGCTGCTGGCTATGCCCATAGCGCGGAGCCTATGGGTCACGGAGCGGCCCCAGGCCTGGTGGGAGCGGGCCCAGGCCCACTGGGGGGAGGCCGAGTGGGGGTCCCACTTCCGGATGGGCAAGGCCACCCTGCTGCGCCTAGCGGAGCTCCTCACGCCCTGGCTGGAGCGGCAGCACACCTCCATGCGGGAGCCCATCCCCATGGTCCAGCGGGTGGCCATAGGGGTCTGGGCCCTCGCAACGCCCGACTCCTGCCGCTCCGTGTCCCAGCACTTCGGGGTGGGGCTCAGCACGGTCGCCTGCATCGTGCGGGATGTGTGCGAGGCTGTGGAGGGCGTGCTCCTCGACAGGACCATCCAGCTCCTGGACCAGGGCGCTGTGATGGCTGGCTTCGCGGCCGGGGGCTTCCCGAACTGCATCGGAGCCGTGGACGGCACACACATCGAGATCCTGCGCCCGGCCGCGGGGGAGGCCCTGGAGTATGTGAACCGGCACGGATACTACTCCCTGCACCTGCAGGGGGTGGTGGACCACCGGGCCCGCTTCATAGACATCTACACGGGCAACTCCGGCCGGAGTCACGACGCCAGGATCATGACCATCTCCCCCTTCTATGCCCGCATGTACCGGGGGGACTTCGCGGACATGGGCATGAGGTGGATCGAGGGTGTTCCCATGCCCCCCTGCATCCTGGGGGACCCCGCCTACCCCCTGACCCGCTGGCTGATGAAGGTCTACCCTGTCCCGAGCACCCCTGCGGAGCAGGTATACAATACCCGCCTGTGTGCGAGCCGGACCGTGGTGGAGCGTGCCTTCGGGGCCCTGAAGCAGCGCTGGAGGAGTATAGCTGGCCGCCTGGACTTCACCGTCCCCACCTCCGCCCTGGTGATCGGTGCCTGCTGCGTTCTGCACAATGTGTGCGAGACCGAGGGGGCGGCCCTGGAGTACCCCGAGCCCCACCGGCCCCCCGGTCCTGTTCCCCTGTACGTGAACGCAGGGAACCCCCGGGAGTACCGGTATGCCAAAAGGATCCGGAACGCCCTTGCAACCCACATCGCCCGGGGGGGCCCGCTGTGAGGGCCTTCCCGCCCCTGGGGGCCCCACCCCCCGTTCCGTGCCCATGCCCCTGTACACGCGGTCCCACAGCCCTGTCCCCCCCACAAACGGGCCGGGGACAACTGTCTCTTTACAACACTTTATTGCCCACACAGTTCACACAATCACCCTGTGCCCCCTCCCCACCCCCGTGCCCGTGACCCCGTCCACCACCCGCCCTCATGTGGCCCTCCCCCTCCCCCCCCTTCCCACCATCCCCCCGCGTTTCCTGGGCCGACCCCTCGTGCGGCCGCTTGGGCCCACCGAGCTCTGGGAGCTCCCCTCCCCCCCACTGTCCGTGTCCCCTGCCGTGTCCTGGGCCGGTCCCGGCCCCGGCAGGGGGCCGGGCGGCGGATGGGCAGCTGTGCCCGGTGCCCCGGTCGCGCCCCGGGGGGGCTGGACCCTCCGGAGGCCCGGGGGCACTGGGAGGCGCATGCGAGGGCCCTGGGGCCGGGGGGGCGCCAGGGGCGGCAGGGCTGGGCCCGGGGGCGCCGAGGGGCCCGGCATGGGGACCTGGGCGGGCAGGGCGCCCGGAGGTGCGCCGGCCATCACGTAGGCACACATGGTGCCCGCATGCAGGAGCAGGGAGGTCCCAATGTCGTGGGACCTGTCCATCTTTGCACTGTGCTCCCGCACCATGCCCTGTATGTCCTGCCGGAGGCCCCTGAGCAGCCCCTGCTGCCGCTGGTGCTCCCGGCGCTCCCGCCTCCGCTCCAGGCGCACCTCCGCCTCCAGCCGGCGGTCTGTCTCCAGGGCCTTCTCCATGGACCGCTCTATGGCCGCCTCCATGCGGTCCACGGAGGCGATCATGCGCTCCCCCTGTTCCTCCGCCCTGCGGACGATGTCCTCCGCTTGCTCCTCCCTGCGCCTGCGGACCCGCGCCCGGTACTCCCGCATCCGCTGGGCTGGGGCTGCGGCCGGCGGAGGCGCCGCGCGCGGGGGCTGCCCTGTGGAAATGGGCGGGTGGGTCAGTGCAGGGCCCTGTCCCCTAGCGGGGTCGGGTCCCGGGGCCCCCTGCCCCCCCTCCCCCACTGAGGCCAGAGGCCCCCCTGGGCTGGCGCCCGGGGGGCCCTCCCGCAATCCCAGCCCTCCCGCCTTACCTGGGTCCGGCACCTGCTCTCCTGTGCCCTCCGCGGGGGCCTGCACCGTCTCGCTGGCCCGGTCCTGGGGCTCCCCATGTCCTGCGGGCGGGAGAGGGGGGAGCGGGTGAAGGGGGCTGGTTGTGGCCCCTGCAGCAGGGCCCCCACCCCTGCCACCGGCCCCCTGGTCATTGCCCCCCCCTGCCCTGGGGGCCCGCTTACCCTCTATGTCCGTCTCCGAGCCTTCGGAGCCCGGCGCCTCACCCTGGGAGTGCTCCCCCTGGGACCACTGGCTGAGGGTGGTGAAGGTGCCGACCTCCGACTCCGCCTGGCCGGCCCGGCGTTGGGATGTCTCCGGGCTGCTGCTGGGGGGGGGCCTTGGGGCTTCTGCGGGTCCCGGGTGGTCCTCCTGGGGGTGGGGGTCCCCTGAGCTCGTGTCTACCGGGCGGGCGGCGAGGGGAGGGGGTACCTCGGCCCGCTCCCTGCCCTGGACCACAGCGCTGCCCACCAGGCGTGGGGCAACGATGGAGCCCTTCATGTGAAGGATGCGGTCCAGGGCATCGTAGTAGGGGGCGGTGCGGGCCCCGTGGCCGGAGCGGCTGTTATTGTCCTTGAGGGCCTTGTACCCCCTCTTGAGCTCCTTGGCCTTCGAGCGACACTGGTTGACAGTGCGCTCGTGCCCCGCCGCCTCCATGTCGCGCACGATGTCCCGGTAGACATGCTCGTTGCGCTGGTTTATTGCGAGCTCCACCTGGTACTCGAGGGTCCCCCAGATCCGTATGAAGTCCCGGGTCTCCTGGAGGCCCCACTGTCCCCCTCTGTGATAGGCCTTCCTCCGGCTGGGCCCCTGCTGTTCCTCCTCCCGGTGCAGCTCATGCTGCACCTGCCTCTGCTCCTCCTCCACCTCCTCCTGGGGGTGCGCCTCCGGGGGCCGGGGGCCGGGCTCCTCCTGGGGCTCGTCCGCCCGGGCCGACTTTCGTGTCTGGGGGGGGGAAGGGGGGTGGTTGGTTGCTGGGTGAGGGTGTGGGCCCTCTCGGGGGCCCCCTGCCCCCCTGCCCTCCGCCCGGGGTCCCCCTGCCCCCCTGCCTTCCGCCCGGGGTCCCCCCGGCCCCCTCCACAGGGGGTTCCCCTGTGCCCCCTGTTCCCCTCCCAGTGGGTGCCCTTACCCGTTTCCTGGGTGCCTCCTGTGGGCCTGTTCCGGCCGCTGTCCCCGGGGCGGCGCGACCCGGCTGCAGCTGTGGTTGGTGTTCCCGGGGCGCCTCCCTGGTCGGGTGCTCCCGTGTGCCCCCTTCCTGCACCTGTGCCCCCTCCGCCTGCATCGCTGGGCCTGGCTGCACGTCCTCCGCCTCCTGTCCCGCCGCTGTCGCTGTTCGTGCCTCCGCTCTCTTCCGCTTCCCTCCTCGCTCCATCCCGCCACGCTTGCTTGCTGCTGCTCTCGCTTTAAATCTCCCTCCGGTGTTTGTGTTGGTGCTGGTTGCCTGGCAGCGACGCTGCGTGCCTCGTCCCCGGCCGGGGCTCCATTTTTTTGGTTCCGCTGGGGGATTGGCATCCAGACGTTACTTTTGCTTGGTTCCCTGTGGGGGTTGGTTTGACCACGCTTCCCGGGACCTTCCCCCGGCTAGCCCGGGAAGCGTGGTTGAACCTGACCCCATGTGGGTATTGAGCGTGATGAACATCTGGCGCACGCCGTTCAGACGTTCAGGGCCCTTTGGCCCCACGGGGGGGTTCAGTGTGGTTCAGCGTGATCTCGTAACGTCTGAAATCACCCATTGATTGACTTAACGGTTGTAGAATTGGCCCCACCTGGTTGTTAGTATCATGAAAAGGTCTACTATTAGACTTCACCTGCCTTACCATTTTGTCTGAGTTTTTTGCAGAAATGAGGCCTGATCTCACAGGCAGGAGGTTAGGAGGGGCCATAGCAAACAAATGTGTTACTATAGACTTTGTATTTGTAGTCACCTCCTGAAGACATTGATGTACCCCCTCTATCGTTCCCTTCATCGCTGCTACCCCCTTAAATAGAGTATCAACCAGTTTGCTAATTAACACACATTGATCCTCAAGTAATTTGATGGTATTTGGGGAACTATGTAAAGCAGAGGTTAAAAGCTCTCTGCTTCCAAAAACCTCCTCAGACACAGTTTGAGACTGTACACTTGACCCTGAGTTCCTCTCCAAAGCAGCAAATTGATTTGAGGTAGGAATTTGAAACAGCGGGGAGTCTTGTCTAGAGGTTACCCCAAAACCCAAATCCTGTAGTTTTAGTTGTTTTAAGCTTGGGCCCTCTATATCAGGTGACAAAACCAGGCGATGAGTTCTCTTTTTGGAAACTGTTCTTGGGCTAACCCCAAAAGAAACACTGGCCATGACTATCAGACCGACTAACCCAAAATCTTAAGTCTACATTATCCCTTCATCTCTATTCCCTTCTCTTAACTCATTTAAAAAGCTAATATACAAAAAGTTAAATACAAAAATCCGCCAATAAGGCTACCTAATAACCACTATTATATTTCACAACTCCTGCCTCAAACACCAAAATCCCCCACCCTTGCTTGTCCCGCGGCTAAGGCGGGACAAGCACCCTTAGGTGCGTGGCCCAGCAGCGCGTGCCCGCAGCACAGACTCCAGGCGCAATCTGAGTTAAAGCCTCCTGCGTGGGCGTGATCCGCTCCACGGCGTTCCTTTCACCAAATCCCCGGCCAGGCAACAGGGTCCGTCAGGTGAGTAATGAGCACTGAAGCAAAGTGTCTCAACACAGTGATAGGCACTCCTCGATCTGGTGGCAACATGCACGGCACAGCAACCACTTGACCAGTGACGGGGCAACGACCTGCTCCAGCCCCAGACTGTCTGCTCTGCTCTCCCCTCGTTCTGCCCGCAGTGCCATGCCATGTTTATCAATATGCCCAGTAATTTTGTTCTTTGCAACCGTGTCCACCAGTTTGCCTGCTGGCACCAACATCAGGTTCACTGGTCTGCAGTTTCCAGGATTGCCTCTGGAGCCCTTTTTACAATATCAGCACTGCATTTGGTACCTCCAATCCTTGAATACAGTGGCATATTTTAGCGATAGGTTCTAAATTACCAATAATAGGTCTGCAATTTCATTCTTGATTTCCTTCAGAACTCTGGGGTGGATATCTTGTCCTGGTGATTGTTACTATTTATTTTTTCAATTTACTCTAGAACCTCTTCCATAGTCACATTAATTTGTGACAGTTCTGATTAATCACCTACAAAAAATAGTTCTAGCATGGGTATCTCCCCAACATCCTCTGCAGTGAAAATCAAAGCAAAGAATTCATTCAGTTTCTCTGCAATTTCCCTTATTCTCCCTGAGCACCCCCTGGTCATCTAATGGTCCAATTGACAATCTAGCAGGCATCTTGCTTCTGATGAACTTGAAATTTTTTTATTATTAGGTTTGCATCTTTGCAAGTCATTCTTTAAATTCCCTCTTGGCCTGCCTTATTAATGTTTTACATCTAATTTGGCCATGTTTATGCTCTTTCCTATTTTCTTCATTAGGGCTAAATTTCCATTTTTTAAAGGACACCTTTTTGGGTCTAATAGCCATCTTCACTTCACCATTTAGCCACACAAGTAGATGTTTGGTCCTCTTGCTACCTTTTTTTTAATTTGTGGAATACATTTTAACCTGGGCTTCCAAAATAGTGTTTTTAAATAGATGCCACGCTTCTTGCAGAAATTTAACCCTCACAACTGCTCATTTTGGTTTCCCTCTAACTAGTTTCCTTATTTTTGCATAGTTTCTCTCTTTAAATTTAAATGTTACTGAGGTCATTTTATTTGTCATTCTTCCTTCTGTAAGAATGTTGAATTTGATTATGAGATCACTGGGTGATTTCAGACGTTACGGGGCCCTTTGGCCCCGTACCGAAATCACCGGAATCATTCCCCCCCGGGATCACCCCGTAACGCCATAGCAGACGTGCCGGGGAGATCCCGGCGGGGAATGTGGGAGGGGGCGGGGCCGCGCGGCGCAACGTGCAGCCGCACGGCCCCACCCCCTCCACGCACCCCGCCGCCCGCCCTCCAGGGAGACGGGTGGGCGGCGGGGCCACTGTGGCCGCCGCATCGGGCCGGAAGCGCCATGGCCCGGGATCCCGCCGGGGATCCCGGGCCGTGGCAACCGGCCAGACGTGACCTTTTTTTGGTCCTCGCTGGGGATCTTTTTGACCACGCTTCCCGGGACATTCCCCCGGCTAGCCCGGGAAGCGTGGTTCAAATTGACCCCATGCGGGTATTCACCGTGGTGAACATTTGGCGGCCGCCAAACAGACGTTCGAGACACGGTGACCACAGGTGGGTATTCACTGTGGTTCACCGTGATCTCGTAATGTCTG
>QEPC01013775.1:245994-270446 GCA_003113815.1 Sphenodon punctatus | reverse complement strand
GTATTGTCTCTGTAGGTTGTGAAAGATAAACTAACGCATCATCAGCATATAATGAGATTTTATATTCTTTCTCCCCAACCACTATCCCCTTAATTTTCCTCTGTTGTCGAATCATGGCAGCCAGTGGTTCAAGTGCTAAGTCAAATAACAGGGGGGATAAAGGACATCCCTGTCTTGTACCTCTATATAATTGAAATGATTCAGTCAGTGTTCCATTTACTATCAATGCCGCTTGTGGTTTTTTGTAAATAATTTTTAACCACTCTAGAAATTTATAAATAATGCCCATTTTTTCTAATGTTTTGAATAAGAATCTATGTTCAGCACGATCAAAAGCCTTGTCCGCATCAAGCAAGATCAAGGTAGCTGGGGTCTTTTTTTCATAAATTTGGTGAATTAAGTCAGTTGTTTTTCTGATATTGTCCACGCCATACCTGGTGGGGATGAATCCTGTTTGATCCAGTGGTATAATTTGTTTAATGTTTGCCATTATTTTAGTAAAAATCTTGAAATCTGAATTTAGAAGGGCTATAGGTCTGTAGTTGGTACACTGCGTTGCCTCTTTTTCCGGTTTGAGGCAAAACATTATATTGGCCTGGTAATATGTAGGTGGGAGTGCTTGTTGTTCAATTATAGTATTATAAACCTTAACCAAAAGTGGAGTTAATGTATCCTTGTATGTTTGGTAAAATTCAGCTATAAATCCGTCAGGGCCACTTGCTTTATTTTGGGGGAGTACCTTAATTGTTTCTTCTGTCTCTTCTGCATTTAATACTTGTTGTTCTTGAAATGCAAGTTTGGGCAGATTAATACCCTCTAAGAGCATTGTTATTTCCTTCTCAGTGGGATTTGTTGAGTTGTAAAGATTTTGATAGAATTGTTTTAATTGTTCCCCTATTTGCTTAGTCTTTGTAATACGCTCTCCATTAGAATTCACTAAGGCTGGGATGTTAGTTTTGTTCCTTTTTTTTTTTTACTAGCCATGCCAGTACTTTATCAGTTTTGTTTGATTTTTCATAATGATATTGTTTAGTTAAACGAATTTGTTTCACTGTATAGTCTGTTTCCAATAAATGTATCATTTGTCTAGTTCTTGTGATTTCTTTTATATGCTTTTTAGAGGGGTGTTTTTTATTACTTGCTTCTAGTTCTTTCAATTTTGTGTACCATTCTAATGTATGCTTTTTTTTTCCCTTTTAGCTTTTGCCTCCAATGATATATAAAAACCTCGAATGACCGCTTTCATTGCCTCCAATACCATCTGAGGGTTCATGTCTGGTGTATCATTAAATTTAATATATTCTATCAATTGGTCTTGTATTTTTTCTACATTTATTTGATTTAATAAAATATTTTTGTGTAATTTCCAATAGTATGGGGGTTTTTCTTGTTGTATATCTGTTTCTATGCTCAAAATAACAACGCTATGATCTGTGAACGTGTTTAGTGCTATATGGCTATATTTATAATTTTTAACCAGGCTTTTAGTAGTCAGTATGTAGTCTATTCGGGAGTGTCTTATGGGGTTGTGAGAAAAAGGTGTAGTCTCGAGTTTGAGGGTGTAGCTCTCTCCAGGAGTCTATTAATTGATGAGTCTATTAAATCCTTTATTTTTCCCATTTGAGTTAAATTATAGGGAGGGTGAGGCTTGTCTATTTCCGTAAAAGGCATATTAAAATCTCCTGAGATTATGAGGTGACCATTCATCATTTTTTGTACTAGTTCTAATTTTTCTTGAAGGAATTGAGTTCCTTGGGTGTTGGGTCCATAGACATTTACTATTGTATATAGCTGGTCATTTATCATGCCCTGCACTATCAAAAATCGACCCTCTATATCTCACTGTATAGTTTTAGGGTTAAAGTTAGCTTCCTTAGCTATTCCTATACATAATTCTGCTTTTTTTGGTTATTTATGTTTTGCCAAATTCATCTACACTTAATGGGGCAGTTAAGACTTTTAACATTTAATGTCATAATCTTTATTTCATCCATTGTCAATCAGGTTATCCATTACCTGGGACTCAATATTCCTTTAATCTGCAACTTGGAGACTATTAACTCTATCTAGTGAGCAGTTTCTTTGTGAGAAAGAAGGGGGGAAAGGGAGAGAAGAAGTAAACCAACATAATAACTGTTTCAATGGTAAACAATTACCTTTACAAATATAACACTTAATTAACTTAAAAGATTGAACAAAATCAGAGAGTGCTACTGTTGGGGCTCGCATGTTTGGCCTTTTCAAGCCCCATCCACCCTTGTACATTGTCATATTTTTTGTTCCCGTTAAAAAATGGGAACATTACGTTTTATGAAACCCAAATTTTACTTGATTTTAACACTATAATATTTTTCCATCCCATCTGGTTCAGTTCTATTTCATGTAAGGGGTATGGTGCTCAAATCAGGAATATATCTTTGGATGTATTTTTTTAGATCCTCCTCTCTGGTAAAAAATCCTCTTCTGACCTCTGTGGTCAAATGCAAACTTGACTGGTAGCAATATTTGAGCCTTAATGCCCAATTTTTCCAGGGCTGGAAATTATTTATGCCAGATTTTTCTCTTTTTCCTTGTTTCCCATGAGATGTCTGGGAAGATCTTAATTTCAGTATTTTTGTAGTTCAAAGGGGCAGACTTTCCTACCTCTCTTAAAAGTTTCTTTATTATGTGAACGCAGGAATCGCATTAGAATGGGGCGAGGGGGGGTCTGTATCTTTTGGTCTTGGTTTTAGAGATCTGTGTGCTCTCTCTATTTCAAAGTCCCATATTTCCCTCTTTTCTGGGAAGATCTCCCACCAAACTTGCTGTAGTAGTGGGATTATTCCCTCTTTTTCTATTCCCTCGGGCAGGCCCACTAAACATAGATTATTTCTTCTGGATCTGTTTTCCATATCCTCCAGTCTTTCTAGGTTCTGGCCTGAGGTTTGAGAAATTTATTTTATTACAGTGTCTCTAGTGATTTCTCTGTCCTCCATATCACTGAGTCTGGTTTCTAAGACCCCCACTTGTTTCCCCACTGCCTCTACTTTTTGTTCATTTTTTCTAAGGTGGAGCCCAATTTCTCTAGGGATTGTTGAATCTCCTCTTTTGTGCTTTGTAATTCCCCTCTGATTTCTTGTTTAAGTTCAGTTTTTGTTTTTTTGAGCTCACCTTTTATATCCAGCAGAAACTGCATGATGTTGCCTGTCTGTCCCTCTGAGTCTGTTGTTCCTTCTTGAGGAGAGGGTGTAATGGCGGCGGCTATGTTGTCTGTGTCTTCTTCCTCCTCCCCGCAGCTCTCCTGAGCTTCCATCTCTCCTTTTCTGAGACAAAAGCTCTGAATTGAGCCTTTTTTCATTCTAACTGAGCCTCCCGTTTTTGCCACAGCTTTAGCAGCCATTTTTTTTTTTTTTTCTATTCAGGGTGATCTTTTTATTTAGGGTTTTATTGGTGGGTAGGCAGGAGTTTTAGCCATGAGCTACCAGCAGAGGAGCATGCCAAGTAGTCCCTGAGATTTCTATTATGTCTATATCTTCATTTAGTGCCATACATTCTAATGCTCCCATCTTACTTTTTAGACTTCTAGTATTTGAATAGAGACACTTAAATGTATTCCTTTTATTCTTATTCTGCTTGTTATAACTAACTGTTCAGTATATTGGGACACCCTAATTCCCCCGAATTAACAGCCTCTTTGGAGATGCCTCATCCTGAACCATGTGCTTCACAGCACCTGTCCACTTTCCCCCAGATTCTAGTTTAAAACTGCTCTATCTGCTGGGTTGCTGGTGGCCATGAGGACCACTTACCTAGGGCAAGGGAACATCCTATATACAGATGGCTAAGAGTGTTTGCTTGTGAATCTGGGTGTGTTTTTAAATGAACAAGGCTGGCAGGGTCCGTGGCTGCTGAGTGGCACAACTTCAGAGCAGCCACTCCGGTGGAGTGCATGGGGAGGGATTCTAATGGGTGGCAACCACCTTGCACTCCCCTGGCCACAAACCATGGGAGAAGGGGAAGTGCACCGTGTTGGCCTTTGAAATTGACATGTCCTGGACATGAGCACTGGGAAACTGGGCTCCCCAGTGCTCAAAGCCAGTTCCTGTGACTAGCAACGACCATGTCCTCTGCCCACAGTACCTATGAGCGGGGGACCTGTCTGCTGGCATGAGTGGCCGCCTAGTTCATATTAATTTATTTACTTTAAAAGTCTTACTTCCTCGCTCCTCCTGGCACAGGCAGCTCGGGGTGGATCATAATCAATAAAAATAAGACAACAATAAAGATAAAAACAACACATAAAAAGGAGGGTAAAAAATATCCCACCCTAACCCACTCCCCCCACCCAATCATCCATCTCCCCCTGCCAAATGCCTGGCGGAACAGCCAGGTCTTACATCTTCTTTGAAAGGAGGGGTGATACGGGGCCAACTGGGCCTCCACCAGAAGGGAGCTCCACAGCCAAGGTGCGGCCACCAAGAATGCCCTCCCCTGTGTAGGCACCCAGACAACTGCAGGGGCCAATTCAAAATCTGGGGTGTGAGGCGGTTCCACAGATAGGTAGGGCCTAGACTGTTTAGGGCTTTATAGGCCAAGACCAACACCTTGAATCAGGCCCAGAAAACTACCAGCAGCCAGTGCAGAGAACGGAGCACCGGCGTAATATTCTCCCGGTGGTCCAGTCCCACTAGGAAACGGGCCACCGCATTCTGCATCAGCTGCAATTTCCGAACTGTCACCATGGGTAGCCCCACATAGCGCACGTTACAGTAGTCCAATCTAGAAGTGATGAAAGCATAGATGATAGTGGCCATGTCTGAGTCTGAAACATACGGCCAAAGCCATCGCACCAGATGTAATTGGGAGAAGGCACTCCTCACCACAGCCTCCACCTGGACATCCAGGCAAAGCTGTGAATCGAGGTGCACCCCCAGACTCCATACCTGGCAGACCAACGGAGGTGTCAGGGCCCTGCCTAAGGGCCCTGGGGTCCGTAGCCAGGAAGGGGCATCAGCTCGGTCACTCACCACAGGGGGAACCCCGACATTGACCCAACTCTCCCCTATAGCACCGCTGAACTTATAAGCACCGCCACTACCGGCAGTGGCACAACCACTGCCAGCTGAGGGAAACGTGTCTTGCGCTCCAGCCACGCCCCCTCGCTTGCACGCTGTTCCTGGGTGCATGGCTACAGAGCCACAACAGCTGCAGGGAGATTCCATGCCTCCATCCCCAGCCCCGCGGCGTTCAGAGCGCTTGTGGCAACCCCTCCACCCTCAGCATAAAAGCAGCCTTTGTCCTCTTTAGCACTGCTGGTGATCAGTGCCCCTGTGCCTGTGAGACCAGATCCCTTTGCCTTTCATGTATACCATCTTGGAACCTTTTGAACTTTGACTCTGTGTGTGAGGAAAGAGAGTGTTGTGCATGCTTGGGATGACTGTTTGTGCGTCGTGAATCAGGAAAGCCAGGACATTTATTCTCTCCCTGTTGTGCATGACCTGGGACCTTTCTTCCTGTGCATGTCCTATTCCACTCCTCCCCTTCCCGGGACTTGGAACCCCTTGTCCTCACCGTCCTACAAGCCAACCTGTCCCTTACCCTGTGTGCATGGTTACAGTGGCAACCAGGAGGTGTGCGCTCATCCCAGATACCCTGTGATGATCCAATCTGTGGATTATTTATCCTAGAAGCCATATTCGATCCTGAGGCTTGTTTCCAGGCATCACCTCCCTGATCCTTGCCTCCGTGTGTCTGTGGGAGTCTGCTTGCCTCCCCTTCCCTTTCCTCTTCCCTGCCAAGCCTCACATTATCACCTGCTTAAATAATAACTTCTGCCCACATCATGGAACAGCTAGCAGCAGAGGTTCAGGAATTGACCCAGGTCACACAGGCCTTGCCCATGGAGGTCAAGGTCATTAAGGATCGACAGGGGCAGAAGGAGGCACCTCCCATGCTTCCTCCTCCCCTGCCACCACTGCCGGCTCCCCCAACAGGGGGTTCCATGGAAGCTACCATCTGTATCCCGAAAGAGTCAAAGGGGCCCATGATACCAACATTCTCTGGGGATCATTGGTTGTTTCAGGGATTTTTGGCCCTCTGGCAACTGACCTTCATGGTGCAGCCAAAAACATATAACAATGATGCCCTAAAAGTGGCCTTTATCATAGGACTCCTAGATTAAATGGCTCTAGCTTGGGCTATGCCATTGTTGACAAAGAAGAGCCCCTTGTTGACAGATTATTCTGGGTTCATCCAAGAATTCTCTTTCCTCTTTGATTACCCTCATCGTGTTAGAGATGCAGAGTGCCATCATGGGACTAAGACAAGGAAAGGGTCCCTTATTGAAATATATAACGAAGTTTCAAAAATTGGCAGTGGAGTTAAGTTGGCCTGACCCCGTGCTCTGTGTGATATTTTGTAGGGGCCTGAACGATGACTTGAAGGACAAGCTGTCCTTCACGACCTTACCAAACACCTGGGGGGGACTCATGATGTTCTCCTTGCAGATAGACGAATGCCTGACTGAGCAGAGACGGGAACGGCAGCACGAGTTCTTTCAGCCACTTAGCCAGGCACCTCCTGTCCTTTCCAGCAAACCAGGAACTAGTCGAGGGGACAACAGTGAACCCATGAAAATTGGAGCTTCTCGGGGACCATTGACCACTACAGAAAGGGAAAATTGCCAGGCATTACTCCTTTGTTTTTACTGTGGGGATCCTTCACATGTTGCCCGTAGTTGTCTGTCGCTTGGGGGCATAGGGCGCAAAGTGTGAAAAGCCAAACCTCGGGAGCTATAGGGGGACTCCCCGGCGAACCTGAGCTGCCCCTAGCGATGTCATCCTCGGTCCTGGGAATGAGCCACTTCCAAACACGACATGTGAGAGTCTCCACCATGCTGGAATTAGATTCCGGGTGAAGTCTCATTGTTTGGGCCCTCATCAACTCCGGAGCCTCCGGGAACTTCATGGACCAGGAATTCATACAACGCCATGTAATACCCAGTACCTGGCAATTCCCTCCAGAACCGGTGCACACTATTTACGGGTCCCCATTAATGTTGGGCCCCATCACCACACAGACCACCAAACTACATGTGTTATTGGACCACATGTGGAACATCTTCAATTTGACATTGTCTCCACTCCAATGTTTCCTGTCGTTTTGGTCTTCCCTGGTTGGATCAGCACAATCCTACCATAGACTGGAAGAGTTGAACAGTCACATTTCAAGCACGAGTGCATCACGTCCTGCATCCAGCCCCCACCTCCCAGGGTAGTCGGGACCACAACATCTGATGCGACCAGTACTGTGTCCCACAGTATAAGGACTTCGTGGATGTTTTTGACAAAAAAGAAGCCACACGCTTCCTCCCCATCGGTCATATGACTGCCCCATCGAACTACTTCCAGGAAGAGAGCCCCCGTATGGGCGGATCTATGCCCTTTCAGGACCAGAACTAACTATGCTAAAGGAATATATTGAGGAGAATTTACAACGCGGATTTATCAGACACTCCTCCTTCCCTGCAGGAGCCCCTTTGTTTTTCGTCCCTAAAAAGGATGGGGGGCTCTGCCCGTGTATTGACTATCGAGGGTTTAATGCCATCATGATCAAAAGCTACTACCCGCTACCCTTGATACCGGAGTTACTTGACAGGCTACAAGGAGCACAGATATTTACAAAACTGGATCTCCGGGGCACCTATAACTTATTACGCATCCAGCAGGGTGACAAGTGGAAGATGGCATTCAGGACCAGATATGGACACTATGAGTGTCGAGTAATGCCATTCGGTTTGGCTAATACTCCGGCGACATTTCAGCACCTAATAAACAACGTGTTCCGGGATATACTCGATAGCTACGTAATTGCATATCTGGACGATATACTTATCTTTTCCACTGACAGGTTCCAGCATGTTCACCATGTACACACCATCTTACAACGCTTGAGACAGAACCGTCTGTTATGTAAGCTTGAAAAGTGCGTTTCACAAGACTACCATTGATTTTTGGGGCTTTGTCATTTCCCCTCAAGGGGTGGAGATGGATCCAAAGAAGATCAATGCCATATTGGCCTGGGTTCCCCCCACGACTTCGGTAAAAGCCCTGCAACGATTCCTGGGAACCACTAACTATTACAGGCAATATATCCTGAACTATGCTAAGTTAACTGAACCTTTGACTCAGCTCCTAAGAAAAGGAGTAACATATAGATGGACTCCGACCCAGCAAGACGCCTTTGAGAAGTTGAAGGACACCTTCATCTGGGCCCTGATTCTACAATATCCTGATTTCAATAAACCTTTCACCATGGAAATGGATGCCTCCAGTATAGCTATAGGAGCCGTACTTCTTCAATTGGGGGCAGAAGGCAACTGCCTCCTGCCGTGCATTTACTACTCCCGCCAATTGTCCAGTGCGGAGAAAAACTATACCATTCTGGACCGTGAGCTATTGGCCATTAAAGCAACATTTTCTACCTGGAGGCATTATTTAGAAGGAGCTGTTATGGTTATTACAGACCATAGGAACCTGACCTATCTCCAAACCAAGCGCATCACAAATGCTCATCATGGACGTTGGGCTCTTTTCTTCGCCCATTTCAATTTTCATATTCACTACCGCCCAGGGCAGCAGAACATCCTGGTGGATGTCCATCCAGTTGTACTGAGCAGGGGGATCCACCAGATAGTAGGGGTGATCTGTTGTTACACCCAAAAGCCTTTGCCACCACACTCATTTCAGCAGCTCAGTTACAGAAATACTCCCAGCAAGCCCCAACTTTAACACCACCAGTGCCGTATGACACCCGCAATGGATTGTATTACCATCAAGGAAAGGTCATCGTACCCCCAAAGGCATGGCAGCAGATTCTATGGGGACAAGTCGCCGTGGGAGCCCTTGACGTGCTACAAAATGAGCCATTTTGGTGAAATGATCTACCACTACAAGAACTGTGGTGCAGAGGTGCGAGGAGGGTAACTCAACAACAAAATCTAGTTCTATCCTTTTCCACGGCCCTTGTGGAAAAGGATAGCTAATTGTATTAGTCCTTGCAGTGGTTTCCTAGGTACCTTGGTTCTGGTGCACATTGCGCAGGCGGTTATGTACTTATGGACGTCGGACTTGAGTGTGGGCCACCAGAACCCTTGTTGTACTAGACCCCAAGTGCGTTTGATGCCGGAATGCCCAGCCAAGGAGGCATTATGGCAAACTGCCCAACTGTTGCTCCAGCAGGTGATCAAACTGCATGGAATACTACTAGAAATCATTTCCGATAGAGGAACTCAATTCACCTCACGGCTATGGAAGGCATTACTGACCAGTCTTCAAATAAAGATTAGTTTGACAACCGCTTACCACCCGTAAGCAAACGGACAGGTGGAAAGAACAAATCAGACTCTGGAACAGTATCTATGATGTTATATTGATTACCTTCCAGATGACTGGTATGAGCTATTACCCATCGCAGAGTTTGTATACAGCAATACCTTAAATGCTTCCATAGGATCTTCACCCTTTTACGTAACCTATAGTTATCATCCCCGAATTTGTCTCCCTGAGATATCGTTGCTCACGGTTCCCGCCGTGGGTGCCCTAATTACCCGCATTCATCAGGCCCAAGCTGCCTGCACAACCCTGCTTCGACTAGCCCGACAGCAATACAAACAATTTGCTGACCAACATCGGCAAACTGCGCCTGACTATCAACCCGGCGACTGGGTCTGGGTAGACTGCCGACACTATCCCTCCAAGTGACCATCCTCCAAATTAGACTACTGCTACATGGGACCATTCCAAATCACCTGGAAAATCAATGAAGTTGCTTACACAGTTCGCTTGCCCTCTCATTTTTGAATCCATTCCTCGTTCCATGTCGCCTTTCTTAAACCTGCGTACCCTCCGATGAAGGGTAGCCCTCCTGAAGCTCCCCCTGTTAATCCGACAGGGGAATATGAAGTTTGTAGGATCTTAGACTCTCGTCGCCTACATGGCCGCTTGTACTACCTGGTGGATTGGAAAGACTATGGACCCTCGGAATGGTCATGGGAAAAGGTGTCTGATGTTCACGCTCTCCGACTGGTCCACTTTTTTCATGCCGATACCCCTTAAAGCCTCATCAACTGACGTTCCACTGCTTTTGGAGTGGGGGGGTGTTGTCAGGGCCCTGCCTAAGGGCCCTTGGGTCCATAGTCAGGAATGGGCAACAGCCCCGTCACTCACCACAGGGGAAACCCCGATGTTGATCCAGCTCTCCCCTACAGCACCACTGAACTTAGAAGCACCGGTGCTACCAGCAGCAGCGCAACCACTGCCAGCTGAGGGAAACGCGTCTTGCACTCTGGCCACGCCCCTTTGCTTGCACGCTGTTCCTGGGGGCGTGGCTACAGAGCCGGCACAGCCCCAGCCCCATGGTGTTCAGAGCGTCAATTCTCTAACTTCCCAGGTTGTTTTTTTTTTCCAAAACTCTATACAAAGCAGCTAATGGTTTCTCTTTCTTTATCAGCAGCTGAGCTCTAGCAGCATTCAAAGTCATTGTTACTTCAATGGGTTTCTCTTCAAATTTTCTTCTTTTAAACACTGTCAAAATGTTATGCCAATTTTCCCTAAAATTTAAAATATGCCTTCTAAATCAACTCCTTTTAAAATTATGTCTTTCTTGTTTTATTTTAAAAATGCTCAAATTAAGAAAATTTGATCTATGAAGCTGATCAGACTTCAGGTCAACAAACTTTAAGCATTTTAAACTTATTTACTCTAAAATCCTTAATCGATGTTATTACCTAACCTCATACTCACTTTCATGCATACATCCTACGTAGACGGGCTTCACCTCCGCCTTTTAGTCCTTTGTTTCAAAACAGTTTCCTGCCTTCTATATTTCTTTCCCTCATGCATACATTCTATGTTGCTTCCCAACTATAGATACGATATACACATGGATATTTCTATATTTCTTTCACTACATGCATATATTCTATGCTGCTTTACATTAGCAAACTATAGATACGATATATGCATGGGTTTTAAACCACTTTGTCTTCCTCTATCTCAAAACCTCTGAATCTCCCCAGTATCCTGTCGACTATGCCAAGTATGTCACATGTGGTTTGGGGCTATGAAGTGTGTCTTTGGGGAATGCACCTTTTGGGGTTGTTAAGTGTCCACACTTCAAGTACGTTACAAGCTTTCTTAAATACTCACACAAAGGGAAGGAAGTCCATTTCCTTGCAGAGTGCCAGACAGGCAGCTAACTGTAGGATTCGGCTCATGCAGGGGAAGGGAAAGTTTTATGCAATCACACCTGTGGGGTACATGAGCTTCCTTGCGTTCGAAACCACCCATATAGGATGGCCTCGGGGCGGCTGACCCTGGCTTAAGTCTCAGTCCTGGTCCATGGTTATTAACATTCACACATTCACTCAACCAATATGACAATGTTCTTTTAGATACTGTGGTCAGTTCAAGAGATCAGAGATAGACTGGAGATATATTAGCAAACCTCTTAACTTTATTTAATACAAAGTTATAACAGTGAAACATCACATATTCAGCATTCATTCATTCATTCTTTCATACATTACCTATCCTACTGTCAGGGTGGCCAACCCGTAACAGAGGTGATGGGGTCCACTGATGTTGAGATGGTACCACGAACTGATGTTATAGGCGTCCAAGTTCCAAAAGACATCAGTCCCATATTTATAGGTCTCTGGTCACATAGGCCATGCATATGTTGTTGTTAGGCAGAACTGGCTCTCCGATGCCATCATCTGAGTCATTCAGACAAGGATGCATCTGGATGCATCTGGCGTTTGTGGTTACCATCCTAGCCGGTTGATCTTTGGCCCATTTCACAAATGTCTGTTTTTAGCCATTTGCCCAGAACTATTGCGTAAGCAGTAAATGTTCCAAAATATAGCTGTGCTTGCAAATTTTGTGTAAGCCTTTGCAGTTCTGTTGCGGTTACAATTGTGCAAGCTGTCAGATAAAAATCTGTGCATAGTTCACTTAGGGGCTTTGGCCTTTAAGCAGTTACTTCAGCCTGAGCATTCTAACTTCTAAAATCATTTGTACCCCTCACATTCTCACATTCTCACATATATGGTTGACTAGAAGTTAACCCCTTTCCAGTCATCACAATGATGATGGCCCTCAGAGAGGTTAGACACAGCGACTACATAAGATTACTGAAATTTTTTAAATAAAACAAAGCAAGTATCAAAGAGGATTGTGCAGGTACTAGTTGTTAGCATAGGTGTGAGTTCCATTTAGGTGCTAAGAGCTAATGCCACCTTACCTACTTGGCTAGTCATACAAAAAATCTTGTTAAACAGCTAGCCTATTTGACGCACAGGACTTTTAATGTTCCCACACAATGTTTTAATCAGTTTCCCTCTTCCTATTTCCCCCCTAATTTTGAACTTTATGTCCTTTGTTAACTCTATTTTGATTGTGTTGCTTTTCCTTTTTTCAACTTCAACAGCAACTTTTTGCAATTCTTTCTTCCTGCATAATAGGGGTTTTGGGGGGAGGGTTTCTCTCCACTAGATCCATTTTTGTTTTAAACCTCAACCTTTTATAGCAGTTCTGTGATCTGGTCTCAGTGGGTGAGCTGCTGGTTAAAACATATAGACACTGGTGCAGTTCTGGTGTGCTATTGATTTTATAGTTATTAGGATCAATGTCCAGAAATGTATTTAAAGAGCAAAGAGAAAATATTAAAGAAATCCCTCCAAATAAAACTCCATTATTACACACATTTCCCCATGTTTGTCTTCTATTAAACAGATCAGAGAAGTCTGAGGCAGCAGCACCCTTACAGGCAGTATAATACTTTTGCACAGGAAGCTTTCTATCTGTTTAATCTTGTTTCAGAAATATATCAGATAATTTTCATTGGTACAGTGCTAGTTTCTGTATGTTTTGACAGCTGACTTCATATGCTGAAAGCGAATAATGGTGATCAGTTATGATTTTCTTTGTTTCTCATAGGGAGTTCTGCCAATCCTTGCTTTGAAGGTGGTACCACTGGAAATAAGTCAGACAACATCTCTCCTAGAACACCCCACCATTACCAAGGGTAATGGCAGAAAACTCTAATGCAGTGTATGTAGATTTAAATTAGGCCACAGCTAGCTTTGTTGAATCACTATACATCAGAATACAGCCCAATTGGCTAATTCTGATATCCCCTTTCCTGGCCCAGGTCCACTGGGAAGGTTACCCATGAGCCAAATCTGCTGTTAACCTAATCAGTTGGGGGGGGGGGGAGAAGTACTGTCGGCAGCACTCCCCCTCTACTGGGTCACTTGCTGAACCAAGGCCATTTCCTCTTCCTTTTAGGGTGAGGGTGCCAAAAGAAAGGCAGCCCTCTACTGTAGAAGTCTTCAGGAGCTGCCAGACATCACCACCCATCTCTTACGGATTCACCATCAATGGGAATGAATGGGCTCCCTGACTGTACAAATCCTTAGGGGATCCTATCAAACCCATCAGATCTCATCAAGAGACAACCATTGGTTGTCTCCTTGTACTGTACTTGTGGATCAGAATCCTTGGAAACTTGGATTCCTCAGAAATCTTACTGCTGGTTCTGCCTCCCAATGTGTTGCTCCTGACATCACTCTTCTGGTTCCTGCTCCAGACTGTCTTCTCCCCTAGGCCTGCAAGGATAACTGGAATTAATACCTAGTGGAGTGCTTTGTTACAAACTGTAAAGGCCTTGCTACAGTGCACTGGACTCTACTGCTTTGTGGCATGACTTAATTCACTACTCTAAAAGCCTATGTGGCTGTGGACACTGCTGGGCCCAACAATTCTCTTCTACCCCAATTCTAAGATCTTTTGGGGATTCTCTGGTTCTAAGGTAGAATATAGACAGGAACCAAGGCTGTCTTAATAGTGGTTTCTAACTCCTGCAATGTGGAACAGCTACAGGCTTCTATGTATGCCACGTCTTTCTGTGCAATAACCTTTTCTCTTTTTCTTTGGCTGTTCGTTCTCTATGCAGCCCTTTTGTATTCTTCTTCTCCTCCTCCTCCTCCTCCCACTTCTCGGGATATTAGACATACTTGAGAAGAACAAGCCCAGAGGCATGCTCTGTGCTATCTACAGTGAACTCTTACTAAACTTCATTGTGGGGAAATGGTTACTGAGGCAAATTGCTTTGATCTGCTCTGTATATGAATCTCCATGGACAGCTCAGACTTTTGCAGAAGGCAGCACTGTTAGGGGCAGAAGCAACACTGCCATGGACTTAAAAAGAAATACCCTGTGGGTGGCTTTAATCCTCCTTTGGGCTTTATAGGAGATGTGCAAGCAGCCAATCACTGAGTATCAGTTCACTGAGTATCAGTTCACACATTCTCAAAGCACTAAATTGAATATCCAAGCTGACAGATGTTGCCTTTAGCAGAAATGTGTTTTAGACAATAGTAGTCTCCTTCTTTGTCTTTGTATGTACTGGTCTACTTGCTGTTTAAACTTGCCTCCCTGGACACTGAACATTCCAGTGTAGGAATGGTGAGACTGAAGGCGATATATAGGGAAATTGTGTTAAATGATTTTCCTTATTTCAACATCCAGGTTTCCCATTCCTCTCTAACCCTTGTTGGAAATTCAAGAATTATGTGCTCTGTGAAATAGTATTTGGGGGAAATCTGAGCCAAACCTATTACTGCTTAACTTAAGTGTGCTAATGTAGAGTTGAAATGAATACTGCTTTTCGATTTTGTGGATTCAGTTTGGGAATTCATGTACTTTAGTGTATACCCAATTTTGAATTCATGAATGTAGTATGTTGCTGCTTCAGCATGTCGGCTGTTAGCTAATCCATAACGTGACAAAGGTGAACCAATCACTGATTTCCAAAGTTTCAAAAAGAGCCACCAAAAGTGCATAAAAACCAAATACCAGACATCTGCTTATGAGAACTTTAAAAAATGAACTTTTTGAATCCAGAGCACAAATATACTTTAGATCTAAACACTAAAATACAGGAACTTTGAAGAATTCATAGTTCACATTGAATAATCACTGCAGCACTAATGCTGAGTCGGGTTCCTACTCTGGACACTGCCATTAAGAATGGAGCTTTCTGGGGAGGGAGATGCTGTGGCAATACCAATTAAAAGGTAAGACACCACCTCCTTTGCAAGCCTTCATTTTGTATCTTTCTGTTTCACATCATATTTCTCCTAAACTTAGAACGATTGTCTCTGAAGAGCAGTATTAGTGAGTGTCTGAAATATAAACAAAAGTTTTGCCTCAGTAATGCCAGTACCCTCATGATTTTCACAGTAAAAAGCTGACAATTTGGTTTATACTGCTTATAAACCAAGTTTTAAAAGTTATTGCAGAGCAAACATTTGTTCTGGAGTTTTTCACAGAAACCTTGATTTATTCCTTGTTACTCCAAGTATATGCTTTCAAAGAAGGAAATAAAGTAGTTTTATGCTTAAAACTAATTCAGTAAATTTGTAAAATACACACAGAGTGATTTCAAACATTTCAGGACATTTTGTAGAGATTTTGTTTAGTTATCTGTACATATCTGGCTGTCTAGGAAGAACTTTGAATTTCAAGTAAATCCGGGTTACATCTGGCGGCATATTTTCCACACATCACGCGATGTGCAGGCAGGGAGGTACACTTGCTCAATTATGGCTAAATAGAGTTGCTCATCTTAATTCTTTTTACTGAAAATTTGGGCCATCAGTTGCCGATTCTGGAGTTAAACTGCTTATTCAGAGAGAGGTTTCTTTTTTTTTCTTTTTCCTTTGCTTATATAATGTTTTCCTCATTAATAATGTATGCTGGAACTCCAATTTCATTAGTGGTTTGCTTCTATTTCCCGTATGTGGCAGATTGCAATTTTTTCCACAAGGAAATTAACGGTTTTACTCAATTCTTTCACAAAGCTTAATTTATTCTCAGCAGCCACTGAAAGGATACTGGGACAAATATGATACTAACAATAATAATAATTATAAAGTTGGTGTTCAGATCTTCACTGTGGATTTCTGGAACTTAGGCCGCATTCACAACTGCGGCAGAGAGACCCGCAAGGGAAGACATGGCAGCGGAGAGGAGCCGGGGAGCAAAAGAGCCAGTGTGAACGGGGATCTGTCGCAGCTTCTCTCGCACATGTCAGGGCAGGATTTTGCGCCCTGACATGTGCAAGGGAAGCTGCGGCACATCCCCATTAGCACCGGAGGGAAGCCACAGCAGATCCCCGTTCGCACCAGATCTTCTTCTGCTCCCCGGCTCCTCCCCGATGCCACGTCTTTCCTCGCGGGTCTCTCCACTGCAGATTTGAATGCGGCCTTAGAGTCTTTTAATTTGGACTGGACTATAAATGTTGATCTTCAAGGTAATCGTAACTCTCTCTTGAATTTTTTTATATGGAGAGCTACATTTTGACAGACTAGTGAAAATAGATTATATTTTTAACTATTTGTCTGTGAAGACCTTGAAATATTTATCTTTAGGAGCATTCCATTGCAGCATAAGACCAGCAATTTCCTGCAATGTTGGCACTTGCATTTTTGAAAAGACTGCTAGAGTTCTATTTACAACAAGTATATCTCATTTATTTTTCCTTGACTCTCTTATAATGCTTCCTTTGGAGAAGGAAGCCAGTGACTAATCCATGAGGCCTTCAAGGTTCTCTCAATCACATTATAACAGTGAGCATGGCCATGACTACTGACATGGGAATTAGCAATCTGTATAGTTGTTCTTCATAAAAATTGCAAGGCATTCTTGACTCCTTTCTCTTCTTTCATTCTCCATAAACTACCATGCCTCTGATATTAGAAATGCAAGTCAAATAATGGGATGATTTGCTAGCAAAAATAAGGCAACCTATTGTAATCAACTCATGGATCTTTAACAGCACAATAAATCAAACAACCATAATGAAAATAAACGTAAATGCTCCAGCGATTACAAAGTAATTTGGCACAACAGTGACTGATTGAAATAACTCTGAAAATTTCTTTTGACTTCAGATGCTGTTATAATTATGACTGAAAGTTATATGATCCAAAATGTTAAAAATGACTAGTATTTTTTTCTTTTCAAGAAAGATCCTCATTTCAAATATACTTACTTCTAATAAGAATTAAACAAATTCACTGTTATGCCAGCTTAGAAAGTCCATGAAAGAACCAGTATTTCTGTATGAAGAATACTGTATCTAAGCTACTTTATGTAGTCATATATGAAACTATGGGTGATTTCAGACGTGACGAATCCAAGATTCACCACGCCTGAACCACACACAAATGCGGCCCACACTTGACTGTGGTGCATGACTGTTGGCTCGCTGCCAGATGTTCACCACACTCAAATGCGGGCCGTGTTTGCATTCACCACACTTCTGGACCCGAGGATGGGAGCAGGTCCAGACATGTGGTGAATGGCCACGATGGCAGGGGTGAGTGAATCGTAACGTCTGTTCACTCACCCCTGCCGGTGGTGGAATCCATTCCCCCCCGACCGCGGTGGCGAGTGCGGCCGGATTGGCCACTCTCGCTGCCCATCCGGTGGGGGGAGGGTCATTGTGGAATGCAGGGGGTGGGGCCATGTGGCACCATGCTGCACCACACAGCCCCGCCCCCACCGCAATCTGCGGTTCACCACCAGATGTTATGGCGGGCCCCATTCACCACGGACCGTGGTTCGCCGGTCCCCGTGGCCCGGGGTGAAGGGGCGCACATCTGTTGGTGCGCCCCTTCACCCCAGGCCATGATCTGAACCACCCCATGGCCCGTGGTGAATGGGATCCGCCATAACATCTGAAATCACCCTATGAAAAATTAGCATACACACAAACCCATGGAAGAGATTCTGGGTTCATGTTTCTGGGATATTTATTTATTTTGTTGAATTTATATGCCACCCTTCCCGCAGAGGCTCAGGGTGGCTTACTATCATTAGAAAGTAATACATATAATTTAAAATAATAATAATTTTTAAAATCACCTTCATGTCCCACCCAGCCCTTTCCTACACCCCCCACCCAATCCCATATCACCCTATCCCTACCTGCTAAATGCCTGGCCAAATAAAAAGGTCTTACATTGTTTCTAGGAGATGAACAGGCCTGGGCTTAGGTGGACCCCCAAGGGGAGGGAGTTCCATAATCATGGGGCAGCCACTGAAAACAACTCCCTGAGTGCTGTAACTGTAAAAACATCTCAGAGACATGGCATCTGCAAGAGGGTGCCCCCGGGTGACCTCTGGCCATTAGGGGACATGAGGGAAGAGGTGGGTCAAAACCAGCACCTTGAATTGTGCCTGAAAAGCTGTTGGCAGCCAGTGCAGACTCCGGAACACTAGTGTATTGTGCTCCCGGTGACACATCCCTGACAGAAGACTAGCTGCTGCATTCTGCACAAACTGCAGCTTCTGAACACTCTTCAAGAGCATCCACACGAAGAGTGCATTGCAGTAGCCCAGCCTCAAGGTTATGAAGGTGTGGATGATCCTGGCGTTTCACTCCTGGTGAAAGGCAACCTGACAATCCAGGCACAGCAATGGATCCAAGAGCACCCCAAGCCTGTGAACCTGAGTGACCAAAGGAGTTTGGACCCTGTGACAGAAAGCTTCAGCTGTCAGCTACTTGGAAATAGAATCTTGAGAGAGAAGCTGAACAGCCAATCAAATTTAAAAGGCACTTTGTCGATGCACAAATAAGAGACAGGATGCCATTGTATGGATTTAATGTGGCTGCACCCTTTATTAATCCAAATCAACAAATCAACTGAATAGGTGGGGGTGACATCGCCTAGTGCGATCCGGGTCCAGTATCAAAACAGCACCACGTGCTAACATACAACTGCAGGGGAGGGTCTCGATATACCCTCGATGACTCTCCCCAAAACTAGAATGTCTCCCCTTTGTCTCTGTACACAGACAAAGGGGACATGGTACACCAGGACCTGAGTAAGGAGAAGGTGCGCCACAGGTTGGTGACCATACATGTCCCTGCCACCCTCGTAGGTTACCCCTCCCAGGGAGCCACGCCCCGCTTGCCATACCCTGCTATTGCGGAATGCGTGACTTCCCCACCTCTTATGGAGATGACTCCTATCTTATCTCAAGCTAAAATCCCAACAGATACTGGACCCCCTCCACGAAGGACACGCCGGCAAATACCGGACAGGTCCGACCCCCACCTACCCCCAAAATTCCATCAACTTGACCCTCAACGCTCACAGGTAGATGTGGTTGCCAGATGGGGACAGATGAACCCCATCCTTTCTAAATAAACCTATGTTCTTATGGGAAATCTCATAATGACTAAGTGTCCCCCCTCCCACTGTCCCTAACCACTTCCTAATGTCCCTATTCACTGTTTTCCTAGTTCTATCCATTTTTCTAGCTGGAACATCTTTTCCCCAACTTATCCATTCCACTAACTCCGTCCAAATTAATCTTACCCATGGAAACATTCTCCTGACTTCCCACATATCACTTTTTATAGCCTTAATTAATTGAACCCCTTTTAAACTTGGTAAGTGATTCTCCCCTAGATGCACGACTAAAATATCTGGGTCGCCTGTCAACACTTGTGTTCCCAACTCCGGGAGCAGCTGGTGCCACCTCATACCACTTCTGCCTTTCCAGTGGATCACAGCCCTGTCTGACAATCCCAGTTATGACCCCCATCTGGTGCTCCCTACCGCCTTGGCGGCCCAGCGAACCAGGCTGTGGTCCACAATCAATATGTTTAGTCTGCATTGCCATATGGGACCTGTTAAGAGGATACAATATTAATTTAGTTAGTGGCGGTTGATGCACCAATCCACACATATGATCAGTAGGCCCGAGACCTCCAACGCCTGATGTCCTGAATGTCCGGCCCTGCCATACAACAAAGTAGCTGCCCCAATTCGGAATGTTTGCAGGAGAGGTGGAATATAAATAAATAAATAAATAAATAAATAAATAAATAATCCATACATGGGAGGTGCAACCACGACAGTGCAGCGTGGAGAACGCTAGTGAATTGGTGGCGGGTAACACTACTACCGTCCTGGTGACAAAAGAACAGGCCAAGGAATCTGGGCCTAACCCCCCTGTACTTCTGTGTCGCAAGCACCGGGCACAGCCCTTCATCTCCGGCCCTAGCCAATTTGATAGTGCACCCCCTTCCATGCTGATCCATCTTGAACCTGCGCAGCTGTAGTGCTACTTCGTGAGTGCTGACTACTACATCACCTACCACCAATGCCCTACCTGTGGTGTCCCTGGCTGACTCCACAACCAGCTCGCTCATGTGGAAGACTCCAAAAAGGCTAGCTTAAAAATTGCTGCAAACAAACAAACCTCATAACTGTTGTAACAAACTGACTGAAGACTACTGCAAACTTTGGAGGGGTAATGGGTAATCTACTGCCTTGGTGGTGGTTGCGCTCACGGGCCCATGATTCAAAAGACGCCGGGCAAAGAAACCCCAGTCGGGGGCCAGGTAGCCAGCTAGCCAGCTCATAAAACCCAGAGTCGCCAACTTTCCCCCTATGGTAGTGGGTGACAACCCTTCCCCTTGCAAGGCCATGGCAAACTGTAGCATCTGATGCTTGGGTATTGGAAAACGCAAATGTCAACCCTTTCAGGCCCTGAACTGCTGAAAAGCCTGAAATGCGCTATTGTATGCTGTCCTGGTCTTGGCTGCCAGAGAGCCCTGAACCACCATGCATAGTTCTATAATCCAAGGCTGCACAGTGCTGCCAATAGGGGTTCTGGGGCCGGTCTGGCCTGTGGCGCCAGTGCGCGGAAACGCTCCATCTGGAATCGAGAAAGAGCATCCACAATCTCATTCTCGAGACCAGGAACATGCTTGGCGTGAAACAAAATGTTGTGCTGCAGACAGGTAAGGAGAAGTGCCCTGACCAAACCCATCACCCTCTGGGACCACGATGACAAGGTGTTAATTATGTGGGCCGCTGCCTGGTTGTCACATCAGAACAGCACTGTTCGGTTAGCCAGGTCCACGTGCCAGAGCTGGACTGCCAATACGATAGGGAAAAGTTCAAGGAAAGTGAGGTCTCTGGTAATCCCCTCGACAACCCATTGCAGTGGCCACCATGCTGCACACCAGTGCCCTCTAAAATATAAACCAAAACTGAAACCACCTGCAGCATCAGAATGTACCTGAAGCTCGGCCTCAAGGAGCAGCTGGTCCCTGCAAATGCTAACCCCATTGAAGTCCTTCAAAAATGTCTCCCACATGCCCATATCCTCTTGCATTTCTTTGGTTACCTGTACGTGATAATGGGGCAAAGGAGTCCCGGCCAACTTAGCATACAGGTGGGACATAAAGGCCCTTCCGGGGGCAATGACCCAACAGGCAAAGTACAAACTGCCCATTAATGATTGCAACTGCTTGATGGTGAGTTTTACAGCCAACCTACACTCCCTCATCTTCTCCAATAATGCTTGTACCTTCCCCGTTGGCAGGTGAGATATGCAGTTGACAGTATCCAATTCAATGCCCAGGTACGTCAAGACAGTTGCGGGGCCATCTGTCTTTTCAGGGGAGATTGGAAGTCCTAAGTACCCCGCTACGTGCTGGAAGGTGGTCATCATCTCAGTGCACTCTGCTGTGTCGGCTCGCCCAATGAAGAGGTAATCATCCACATTTTTTGTGATGCCTCCCCCTTGATCCTGGTGCTGGACTGCCCATTCAATAATGGAGCTGAACCGCTCAAGAGCCTAGCAGGATATTGAGCATTCCATAGGCATTGCCTTATCATAAAAATAACTGCCCTGGAAGTGGAAAACCAGCAGCACAAAACTGTCAGGATGAACTAGCAACAGATGAAATGCTGATTTTACATTGCATTTAACTAGCCCAGCCCCTGGCCCGAACTGGCACACTAGCGTAACTGCTGCATCAAAAGACGCATAATGCACATATGCCAGGTCCCTGGGTATGGCATCGTTGACTGAATGTCCCCGGGGTCATGACAGGTGATGTGTTAAGCAAAACTGCGCGGGTGTCTTTTTTGGTACCACCCCAAGTGGCGAGAAAATCATGTTAGGCAGTGGGAGTGTTGTGAAGGGGCCAGCCACTCTGCCCTCTGCCACCTCTGTGGCAATCTTCTCTGCCACCACACCCTCCATTCCTATAACCGACTTCAACTTGGGGGAATTCCTAGGCTGCTGCACGTTGCTGGCTGGTATCCTGAAACCTTCTTTAAAACCCATTATCACGTAGTGGACGTCCCCCTTGTTGGGGTGAGCCCAGAGGGTCTTCTCCAGGCTGTCTACTCTAATTGGTGGTGGGGCTTTTTCCAGGATGGGGCCCACTGTTACCACCCTGGCCTAAACTCCCTCCATTATCTTTATTTTTTCCCTATCTTTTTGCCCTTATGCAGGCAGCTGTGGAATGGAAGCCCCCACAGCTGGGGCAGGGCATGATGAAACCTGCAAGCTGGGCGCGCACATTTTCCCATGCGACTGAAATCCCAACATTGCCCAGCACTTCCAGCCGTGGTCTGCCAACCAAACTGCCACAATGGATCATTTGCAGGGGCCACCCCACCTTTTACCAGCAAGTGACCGCTGTCCGCCCGTGGGGCCCCGGTGGAATTGCTCATGCAGCTCAGCCATAAATCATGAGCATGTACATCCCATCTGAGCCCAGGTGTAAAAGCAGCCCTGTGGCAAAACGCCTTGTCATAAAGGAGCCAGACCCCAAGGGGACCTGTCTCGTATGCCTGATATATGATCTCTCCATACTTAAGGAGATCAGCTGCCCTATGGGGAAACACCTCGAGCAGCACCCCATGGTAGATGACATATACTTCAATACAATTGGACCAGTTTCTATCCGCACGAGGGTGCTTGCAGCGCTTCTTGTCCTTCTCATTTTCCTCCCCAGGATCCATGATGGGATCACTGAAGAGGAGGGCAAATATGTCTACATACGCGCCTCACCATATCTTCTCCCTCGTAGCTCGTAGGAGGTGCTCCCTAATGGGTGTGGACAGATCGGCATACAAACCCCCAAGAGGGGCTGGCTGACATGGTACCGTTTCTGTTGAACTCCCCCACCCCGGGACCGCTGATGTCCAGACTTGAGCCACCTGCTGTACCTGAAGCTGTGTAGTGTCCTGAAAACCAGCTTCTCACCCCTGTGGGTAGCACAATGCCAGGGGAGGGGAGACAGGGGGGGGGGGAGGCAGGGGTGGTGACTTGCACCCAACCCCCGTTCCACCATAGGTATTGCAGGGGCTTTCTGATCCCATGGGCTCTAGGTTCACTCACTGCTGAGGACCCATGAGGCCATATTGGCGAACCCTGTCCACCCCACCCCCCTGAAAGGGGTTGTGCAGAAGGACCCAGGGCAGGATCCTGCTCACCCCAATTGTTGGTCTCAACCTCATACCTCCCGGCTGCCCTGGGAGCATTACCTGTTTGCACCGCCGCTGCCTTGATGTCACTGCAGAGGTCGCCTCACGCTGAGACAATGCCCTCTCCAGGGCCTTGATCCATGCCAGGATGGCAGTGTCCACTGGCTCACTCTCTGTTGGTTGCGCATTCGGTGCTGCCCTGGAATCAAACTGGTAGAATTGCTCCCCCAGCTGGACACCCCTAGCCAGCGGCGGCCCTAGGCTCACTGAGCACTACTGTCAGTGGCACCCGGGATGGGGGAGAGCGGGGGCAGGGCACACCGCTTTAACTGAGCGCTCTCTGCCTCTGTCTCTCTATGCCGGCGGCTGAAACTTATATTGGAGCACGGCGCTCTGATGTCAATTTCAGTCTGCCGCCGGCAGAGACGGACACAGAGAGTGCTCAGTCAGTGAGCACTAGCCTCTGCCTGCCCTGGACTCCTTCTGGGACTCTGGTGTCTGGAGTCCCAGAAGGGACAAACTTGATCTGAATGCGAGCCAGGCGGCTCAGCGTTCAGACCAAGTGCACCGCTAGGGAAATGAAATTTCCCTGAGCGGCAGATTTACATTGAGCCTATGGGCTCAATGCAAAGCCTCACCTGGGCGTTCAATAGAGGCGCTCGGCGGCGGGATGTGCTCAGCGAACATGCTTGAACTGAGTTGAGCATGCGCTCCGAAGCACATCTCGCCGCCGAGTGCCTCCATTGAACAGTGAGTGAAGAACTTAAACTGCCTGGTGCCAGCACCCAGCAGCCAGTCCCCGGGACCCGACAATGGTAAGTAATCGCGCATGGGGTGTGTGTGTCGGGGAACAGAGGCTGGGGGCCTGGGATGGAGAGGGGGAGGGTGTGCGAGACTGGGGAATGGGGGAGAGGGGGTGCACCCACCCTCCCCCCCCATTCCCCAGTCTTGCACACCCTCCTCCCCCCTTCCACGATCCCAGGCCCCCAGCCTGGGAGGCACTGGGGAAGGGGGGATGAGCAGCAGGGGGGACTCGGGGAGCAGAGGTTAGGGGCCTAGGATGGAAGGAGGAGGAGGGTGTGCGAGACTGGGGAATGGGTGG
>QEPC01013775.1:198641-244863 GCA_003113815.1 Sphenodon punctatus | reverse complement strand
CCAACACACACACAGCAGAGGGTGAGGGGGAATTAGTATTTAATGCCCCGTGATTCAGTTGAGGTTTTGAAATCGTGAGATGTAACGGTTAATCTGGTGATCTTATGGGTGTTCAAAATCCTAGAAATGTGATGTTTGTGATAAAATTGAGGTTTTGAAATTGTGAGATGTAACTGTTAGTCTGATGATCTGTCTGCTTTTAAACCTGGCAGAGGAGGTGAATATAACCTGCCTAACTGAAATTTCTGGATTAAGTAATGTAATGTCCATCCAATGTTAACCCTGGGAATTCCTTGTTTCTGGCTGGGTTATGCCCTGGCTCTGCCTACCGTATCCCTGGTTCCACCTACCATATCCCTGGCTCCACCTACTGTATCCCTGGCTCCACCCCTAGGCTAGGCTCCGCCCCTAGTCCCGCTGGCCTTACTACCCCAGTGCCCCTCCAACATCAAAACCCATCAGCCGCCCCTGCCCCTAGCCAGCCCCCCACCCACAGCTCTGGCTTGAGATTCACCCGCCCTTGACCGAGAAGACCCAGGGTGAAAATTAGCTGCGGTGCCTGGGGGGTATGGGGTTGGTCCCCCCTCAGTCCTGTGATGAAGAGCTGCGGGTGTTATCTCAGCATACCTGGCTGGGGGCATGATCTGCCTTGTTCCCTTCCTGTGAGTATCAGGCACCCCAATCCCCCCAAGGCTTGGACCGAAGCCACCCTCAGGCCCCTGTGGCAAGTATGCCCTGGGGGGAATTCTAGTTGCCCCACCGGCCCATCCATGGAAGGGGTCCTGAATGAAAGGTCCAGTGTGTGCATTACTTGGGCAGGGGGAGCCCACCCCCATGCCCATCATCACTCCTCTTTCCCACATGGCCCCCACCAGTTGTTATCTTCAAGTTATCCCTTATTTTATAATAAATGAAGAATTGGTTTTTACTGTTATAAAGAAGCTTCTGAAGTTATTCTACAAGAAAAGCTAAGGCTCGAAGGTTATAAGACTTTAATAATTAAAAAAAGTTCGTGGTGGAAAGAGTGTGACTGTCAAACATAAAGACCAAGTCACAGAAGAAAGAAAGTTATAGGAACCTGAAGTAAAAGAGAGAGGCTTCTGTAACAGATCTCATAAATAACAGAGATCCCTATGTCTCCAAGGTCACACAGCTGGCCAACCATCATCACTTCGGTCTTGTCTGGATTCAGCTTCAATCGGCTTACCCATATCCAGTTCCCAACAGCAGCCAGGCACTGGGTAAGTACCAAGAATACAGGACCTGGGTTGGATGAAAAGGAGAAATAGAGTAGGGTGTCATCAGCATATTGATGGCACTTCACTCCAAATCTGTAAACAATCTCACCCAGGAGCCTCAGATACACATCGAACAGGAGTGGAGACAAGATGGAACCCTGCAAGACCCCACAAGGGAGATACTGAGAGGACTATGAGCCACCGCCCATTCTCTGGGTTCCCCCAACCAGGAATTATTGGAACCACTCAAGAGCGGTCCCAGGCACCTGTGCCAGGTCCTGCAGCCATGTCAACAACATCCCATGATCAACAGTATCAAAGGCTGCTGATGGATCTAATAAAATCTACAGGCTACAATTTCCCGTGTCAGTAAGTGGAGATCTTCAACCAAGGCCACAAGTGCAGTCTCAGTACCATGGTCAGGAAAAAAACCTGACTAACATGGGCCGAGGAATCCAATAGCATCAAGATGTGCCTGGAACTGTGAGGCAACAACCCATTCAGTAACCTTCCCTAAAAAGAGAAGGTTAGAGACAGGCCGATAGTTGGCAGGGGAGTCAACATCAAGAGATGGTTTCTTGAGCAGGGGATGGATGAGTGCAGTTTTAAGGCTGTCTGGCATCCTGCCCTCCCAAAGGGAGGCATTGACAACCCCAGCCAGCAACACCTCCAGTGTCTCCCAGCTGACTTTCACCAGCCAGAACAGGCATGGATCTAACTCACAACTGGTCAGCTGCACCCCTCCAAGCACATTCTCTGCATCGGTGGGTGAGATTATTCGAAGCTGTTCCAAGTAAACTGGACAAGTCTGGGCCTCCCTGACCCCAAACTCTGACTCTGCACCCAAATTAGCAGCACCCAAGTCGAAGCAAATATGAGTGACTTTGTCTGCAAAGTAGGTGGCAAACCCATCACAGCAGGTAGCCAGTGTCTCTAACTCAGAGCAGAGACAGCTAGGATTTAATGAGTTATTCACCACCTAGAAGAGCTCCACTAGACGGCACCTTGCAGACAATATAGCAGCTGCCACAGCATAGTCCCTTAAAAACAGTCTATGCCACAGTCGGTCAACTTTGATGTGAGTCCAGCGTCACCTACATTCTGACCGCCTACCCTTTTGCTTTAGCAGCCTCAGGTCTCCTGTATACTAAAGAGACCTATGCTGATGCCAAAGAGGAAGCAGAAGCCTGGGTGCCACCGTGTCAATAGCCAGGGTCAAAATGTCTTACCATGTAGATCGACAAAGGAATTGACAGGGAGGCTGTCGAGATCAGCAGGTAAATCCCCCAGAGAGTCTGGAATCCTGTTTGATCCATTAGTCTCCGGGGGCAGACCATCCAAACTAGTCCACCACCCTGACAGGGACAAAGGAGGGTGGGGATCTGGGCCTTCAGAAGGTAATGGTCCAACCATGACAATGGTGTCATAACGACACCCCCAATAACCAGAACCCCTGTTTCCAAGCCAGTGCAACATCCAGCCTCTTGTGTCAGGCTAGATATTGTCAGACACTGGATATCTTTGAAAGACCATATTGTCGTTACAGATCACTGCCACTCCCCCCCCCAAGTTACCCCCCCTCCACTGGCCTCTAAACCCATGCCCCCGTCTTCCACCCCACAAATCCCTCCCTCTTACACCAAAATTACACCTTTCACCCTCATGATATCCAACCAACTCTTCCATTCCCCCCAACCCTCCCACACCCCAACCAACTCTAAAAATAATTTTAAAACACTAAAAATCAAACAAACTCTCCTCCCCCAAAGAGGCCTGCAAACAGCCGCTGCCTCTGGCACCAGCCTTCAGAAGCCTCCCATCAGCAGCCACCTGTAGAGCAGGGGGCTTTGAATGGGAGCTGGGAGTAACCAAAGATGAATCCTGGGCCTACATGCCTAGGTGACTGGGTAGATGGTGACACCATCAGTGGAAATATAGAATGGGAGGGGGGGATTTAGCAGGAAGATGAAGAGTTAAGTCTTGGACACATTAAGCTTGAATTGATGGTGAGACATCTAAGCAGAGATGTCAGAGAGACAGTTACTGATGCAAGACTGGCTGGAGAGGAAGACTATTAGGGTGTGTCAATGCAGTTGAGTGTTGTCAGCATAAAGGTTACACTGGAAGCCATGATATTCAGAGAGGTTTCCCAGGGGTAGAAAGTAAAGTGAGAAGAGGACGAAGGACTAGCCTTGGGGAACTCCCAACTGAGAGAAGAAGGAAGGTGAAGAAGCACAAACAAGGGAGACACTGACAGAATGAGTAGAAAGATAGGAAGAAAACCAGTTGAGAAGGCAGTAGGGGAATTGAGCAGGACAAGGGTGGAAGATAGGCCCTTAGAGCTGGCTATGATGAGGTCATTGGTGATTTTGGCGAGAGCAGTTTCCTTTGAGTAAAAAGGATGGAAGTTCAATTGAAGGGGGCTGTGATGGGAGCACTCTCGCACAATCTTTGCTTGTTTGCCTCAAATCTAGGAGCTGAGTTCCAGCAACAGCTAGCCACTTCGCTTTTTAGTCTCTGCACAGTTTTGGGTTGGTTCTGTTCTGGCTCGCCATTGTGATGAGACTGAGACCTCTCTGCCCCACTCTGGGCTGGCTGTGATTCCATTCCCCCACGTACAGTGCCGACTGGACCTGTGCCCTCCAGAACTGTAAGGGGTTAACCCTCTCTTTCACCCTTATCTCTGAGCTTCTCAAAGCACAGAAATGAATTACAAGGTTCATCTGAGTCTCTAACTCAGAATTTCCCTCCACTGTGTCACCCCAATGTCAGGTATCCATACAAGCATACATGGCTTAATTTAGAAGAATGTCAATGTGTGAATCAAGATTAAGATATAATGCAAGATTGGTTACAAGTGTGCAATAAAGCAAAGACGTGTTGGCACATACTGCATGTCCCTCATCTGCATTTGTTAACACCTGCATTGTTCAGCTAATCTCTTCTGTTGATTTGCCCTGTCCCTCAGACTATCTTCTTGAGCTCACAATCTGATTTTTGGCTGTATTCTTATTGCATAGCTCTCAGTGTTTTTATTCTTGTTCCATAGGGGTTTTCATACAATATTCTATCATATTTAAATCTCTTAATTCTGAGCTGGAAGACACCCAACATGACTATAAAATGTAAATTTAAAGTATTCACACCATACATATATGCAACGTGTCATGTATGTTGGTTTTATAATCTTTATCACAGGGATTCGCGGAAGAAATTGGAAGAGAAGTAGTCAACAGTGGTTGTAGCCAGAAGCCTGGAGGTGAAGGGCAGAAATGAGATAGGGTGATAGTTGGAGGGGATAGAAGGCTCAAGTGTGGGCTTTTTAAGGATAGAGAAAGCAGACAAGAAAGAGCCAATAAAGAGAGATTGATGATGTGCAGCAGTGATGATGTAATGGTGGGGGTAACAGCAACAGATAGTTGTCAAGAGAAGCAGGTGGGAGGGGTTCGATGAGGAAAGAAGGGGGTGGTGACTTTCTATGGGAAGCCAAAGAAGATAATAGGAGAGAGGCAGGGAAAGAAGGGGTGGGGAAGGAAATGAGGAAGAAAAGGGGGCAACAAGCAAGGTCAAGGCGAATGTTACTATGCAATTAAATACAATTCAGGACTATCAAAGAGATCCCATGTATGATCAATTACTACCTGGTGTTCTAAAATACAATTTTAATTGATTTCTGTGGTTCATAATAACCATTCTAGAGATATGAAAAGGAGAAATGTGCTTACATAATTGTCTTCTTTCCCCCTTATATTTCTGTTCTCCTATTAGCTATGTTTTATCTGTTAACTTTCCAACAATAATGGCTTTAGTATATATTACTAGTGCACACTTGCTATAATGCCCTTCATTATAGCAGGCCCTTGGCTCTAATAAACCTGGCGGCTCCCTCCCTCACATTATGATTGTTCTTCTTGCACTATTACAGACTGCTTACTATAATAAACAAAAGGCTTAGATCCCAAGAGGTCTCTTACAGTAAACATGTACTATATTAGTATGACAATAGCATCCGCAATGTGCTAAATTCAGTACATGTACATGTACAAAAATATCAGTCTTACCCAGAAGAGCTCACAAATGAATAAGACAATCAACATGCAAAATGAGAGGGAGAAAACAAAGCATAAAGTCAATACATATGTAAACTTTTAATTACAGACTAAAAACCAGCTCTACTTAACCTCACCTCATGTCCTTATTAATCAGCTAATTTTGCATAGGCTTCATGAGTGGGAAAAGTTATCAGGAGAGGAGGCTACACAAGACATCTCAAACTCAAAGAATATATCATGTGGGATGATAGACAAGAGAATTATTTTATGTGAGAAATGAAGAAATGGGAGATCAGGAGCAACATCATCAGTAACATAGTGTTTAAAAGAGTTTTTTCTGCACAAGTAGTTTATGTGCAATATTTGTGCCATAGGAGTTTTTCTGTTGCAGTAACAGCAGAATATGTTCTCTCTAATAGAGGATTTATGATTACTACCTACATGCAGACATAAATCCTGTTAGTGAAGGCATATTTTAATCATCTCCGCAATAACTGTCTGAAGGGTCAGAAATGGAAGATTATGACTTCAGATGGGGATTAGGCAGAAAGTAGAAAAACGTCCTGTGACACAAACCTCCATTTCCTTATAAATATCTCTAAGTGATAAAGTAGGGGGAAAGGAAAACAGGAAATGTGTGATACAGGCAAAACTTACATTTAAATGGTGTGCCTTTGAGAAGTCTCCTCTGAAGTATGAGTATAATAATAATAATGCTCTAATGAGAGAAACTCTGAAAAGGGCTACATTTTCCGTTGGTCCATAGGCATAATTTACATCTGTAAAATAAACTGTGAGTGAAAAATGAAAAGCAAATACCAGATTCAAATTTGTGCATAGATTTTAACCTTGGGTTTGAAAAATACAGGCAAAGATTGCATCTGCAAAAAGGACCTCATCCTGTTTTAACCTCTTTTTTTTTTTTACCTTTTTTGTTCATCTTTAATCCTCATTTTGGTTGGCGCTGTAATCTACTATGTTTATAGTTTACTACTACATTTTTAAGTGCTAATTAAAATTCATTGACATCTCTGAAATAGTTCAGTTGCTTGATTCCTAATAATGTCTTTATATTATTTGCTATATCCATTATGTGTGATATTTGCACACATAAGCAAGTATGCTCTGTACACTGATCCTTCCCTTTTGCCTTTTGCTCACGCTGCCTGTGAAAAATAAGCAGCATATAAAGCTGTTTATTTTTTATTTTATTTTTTTAATGTGAGCCAGCGAGCACTTGGCATTTGCGCGGAGGGGTTTTCTTCCATTCTGTGTCCTTGCCCTCTGGTATTGTCAACCTCTGAGGTCAGGATAATGAATTCCTCTTTATTCTGCTGTCAGTGTGCTGTCGTTTATCATGGATTTTGCTTTTCTCCTGGTACACTGTTTTGTGAATTGTTATTAAAAAGATGTACCACATGCATGTTTGGGGATTTATGTAATCATATTGATCAATCACTTTCTGACACTTTCTTTGCAGTTAGCGCAATTTAAAAGAAAAACAGAATACCCACCCTGGACTCTTGCCAGTCTAACAAGGATGTCCTGTTATTTTAAGATACAGTTATTTTCACTTTTAATCCCTTGCCTCTTTGCAACACCCTTGCCCATTGCCTAGGATAGGCAGACTTGCTTTAGGATTACAGGATGAGGGTTTTGTGCCTTTCTACTGAAGTTGTCATTTCTTCTTCTGCTGCTCTAACCTTTCCCTTTTCCCTGCCTGTGCTCATAGGTCCCCTCTAGCTTTGGGGCAAACAGGATTCCTGTATTTGGTTTTGAACCTATGTCCTTTGACACTGCAGCAAATTATGTTGCAAACTCAAACTGTTACTACAGTTGTCAGATGCTTGTAAGTTGAATTTCCCCCCATAATTATCTTAGCCCAGGATACCATTTAAAAAGACTTACTTAGCATTCTGCACAGAATGCGAAAATCACTTCCAGTCTGTCATGGAATTTTTGCAGATACTCTTGTTCAATAGCAAGAGGCATGTCTTTCATATCCCACACATTTCACAGCTTTGCTGGAAGAAAAAAGAAAGTAAGGACTAATTTTTTATTTTTTTTTCTCTTGGCAGGTTTGGGTTCGTAAACCTTCAGACGAAGGGAAGCTTGAGGCTTGACCAGCCATGGATGGGATCAGCATTATTTGTAGAGAGAGCCAGATGCAGACATGCTCACACTGGGTCTTCCACATACTGGTAAGGTGAGATGACAGCCTTACTGCATTTACGAATCACGCAGAGGACAGAAATACAAAGTTGTCAGGTCAGGAACCAGAGGTGGGGAACCTCAGGCCCAGGGACTAAATGCTGCCTGCAGCTAGTTTTTATTTGATCCCTTTACAGTTCCTGGATCTGGCCCCTGGATTCCGTTCCTACCCTGAAGTACTGAAAGAGTGAACTCAAAATAAGGGAGCATAGTTGAGGGCATGCACACAAGACATGGGGACAGATCCCTGGCATACATCCATGGGTACTATTACACAAGACGGTGCCCCACTTTCACCATCCTTTTGTCCACCTTTGCACCGGACTTTGCCTGTTTGAACATGGTTGTCCATATGTTTGCCCCACATTGGGCAGGGTCTGCCACCCACGACGTCACCCACATTATCAAGGATCGCGCATCAGGGGACAACCCAGAACCTGACACTGCAGGACAAGGTACAAATGCCGGGACAGCCTCCCGTGTGAAAGGCCCCTGGCAGCCATGCCTGCAGAAAGGTCTGCCTGCACCGTGGACAAGTGTTAACACACGCTGGCATGTCCACGGTGCTGGCAAGGATTGGGCTCCTGGCGCGAGCTACCACCACCAGTTATCTGTTAGAGCAGTGGGGAGAGGTGTGTGCACTGGGCTGCCCACCATCAGCTGTTGGAGGGGGTCCTGGGGGAGGAGGAGGAGGAGCAGCCCCGGTGTCCCCTGGCTGCATCGCCATGCTGGTACATCTCAAACCTGGACCCTGCTTGATATAAAACAGCAGGAGATGGGGGGCTCCTTGTCAGGGAGTGTAGTGCTCTGCTCCACAGTGCTCCAGGTAGGCCAGAGTGGCGAACCGGGCCAGTAGTACATTTGTCAACACCCCAGGTGAAGCCAAGCCAATGGAGATATTTATCCACAGCCTGGAAATTATTTTGGCCATAAAATATGGCACTGGGATGAAAAATTAGCATGCAGGAGGGCACTAGTGAGCATGCCACAGGAGTAGATGTGGTTAGCTCATGCTCCGCCTAGGCCTACTTCAGAGACCGCCTTATCAAAGACAGATGAACAAATTCTAAAACCGTTGCAAAAACTACAGGAAGAATGTCCAGGCAACCCAAAAGAGGTGAAAGAAATACAATTAAGCACTTGTGTGAGGTACAAGCTGCCTCTCAAACTGCCAAGACAGAGGCTGATGTGATCAGAAACATGGCCACCACATCTGCTGATGAATCTGAAGGGGAGACTGACCAGGCCGCTTCTATCACAGTACTTTCGAAAGAGATTAAAAAAGATCTTGAGCAAGCCCACAGAGAAAGAGTGAGTCTGAAGGAAGACACTGGTTTCCTCAAGAGATCCTTTGCGGATCTAACCAAACACATGGATGGAGTTACCACCAGAGTTGATCAGGCAGAGAAGCGCATAAGTGTGGTGGAAGATTCCAGCCTAAGGTCCAAAAATCAGCTCCACACTCTACAAACCTCAGTTTCCCAGTTCTCAACCAAATGTGAAGATCTGGAGAACCAGAGCCGCAGGGCTAACCTGTGGTTCCTGGGGATTAAGGAAGGAGCAGAAACCCCTGACACAAGGGCCTTCATTGGAAAATTGCTAGTGGAGCTGTTTCCTGCTGAAACTTGGCTACACGCCATTATTGAAAGGGCCCACAGATACCTCAGGCCTAAGTCGAATTCCTCTCTTATTATGATAAGTAGAGGATCTTTTAGCTGGCGCATAACTCTCCACAATTGTAATACATGGAACACGAGATAAAAATTTACTTCATTTTGACACCAGAGGCACAGGCAAAGCACTGGGCATGGCACAGGTACATGGATCTCTTATCTAAAAAAAGTATTAAGCCCCAGCTGTGGTTGTCTACCAGGCTAGCTTTTACCTATAATGGCAGAAAGCATAATTGCTGTTTACTCTTGTTAACCTATATGCTCCCAATGGCAATTCAACAGCCTACTTTGAAGAGGTTCTAAATATAATTAGAGATAACACTGAGGGACTTCTATTGATCCAGGGGAACTTAAAAACAGATCCTCTCCTCTTCCACTAGTAGATGGCAGACTTCTATAGCAGATTCAATAGGAGACTCAGGCTTGGTAGACATTAGCAGGATCATTGATCCTGCTCATAGAGACTACACATTTTTCCACCCGAGACATGGAACTTACTCAAAATATATCATATCCTGGTTGACTCAGGCTTGATTTCCAGATGCATAAATGCTATACACATAATTCAAGAGCCACTTAAACCCCGCACCTGGATCCTACCTAGAAAGTTGCTACAGAATGTCATAGTAAGGGAAAGAATTCAGGAGGCTTGGATCTATTATTTGAAATTTAATGATACCCCAGACAGTACAGTACACAATATTTGGTAAGTGGCTAAAGCTGTTCCAAGGGCGAATTCATAGCTGCAGATGCACAGATAAGGAAAGAGAATGCAGCTACTTTGAAAGAGCACTATGAACAGCTTAGACAATTGGAATTAATTGATCAACTTACCCCCTGTAAAAAAGGCAAAAGCAAATTATAACTCTCAAAGGGGAAATTAATCTGCTGAAAACCAGTAAGGCAGCTCAGCAGCTTCAGAAGTCCCGGGCTGTGTGTTATGACAAGAATAACAAATGTGATAAATTGCTTGCCAATATGGTTAAACAAAAGCAAAAAACCCAAAAAAACCTTAATATCAAGAATTAAGAAGCAAGATGGTTGGGTATCAGTTGATAATAAGGAAAATGCTTCCACCTCACCTTTTATCTGACCTTATACGAATCCCAGAACCCTAATTTTGACAAAAGAAAATCCTTTTTGGGTGCTTTGTAAATCCCTAGGCTATGTCAGGAGCATGTAGAGATGTTTAACATGCATTTTAACGTGGAGGAAGTTAAACAAACAATTAAGTCTCTGTCCAAAGGGAACGAGGCTGGCCCTGACAGCTGTCCCATTTAATATTATCGCGCATTTGCTGATCAAATTGCTCCCTTGTTATGTAAGATATTTAATAGTATATGGACACCGGTAAGATGCCAAAATCCTTTCACACAACGAAAGTGGCCCTATGCTTAAAGAGTGGCAAGCCCTCAGATGAGTGCTCAAGCTATTGCCTAATTTTGCTGCTGAATGTGGATTCCAATTGTTTTTTCAAAAACTTTGGCTTTGAAGCTGAATATAGATGTGTCTCTATCATAATAGACCCAGACGAAGTGGATTTTGTTCCATTAGGACTAGGGGCCAACAACATATGAAAGGCGGTCAACCTGATGCATTAGGTTAATCAAACTCTACAGGAAGCCATGGCCACCTCTATGGATGCTGAAAAAGCATTTGACCGCATTGAATGTAGCTTCCTGTTTGAAACTATGAAAGCCATGGGAATGATGGGTAATTTTCTAAAATGGGTATGTGCTATATATATTAGCCTAGTTCCTCAGCTTATTATTAATGGGGAGTTGTCTCCTTCCATTGCATTAGTCCGAGGCACAAGGCAGGACCAACCATTATACCTTGAAAGTGGTGAAAGGAAATAAATTAAAATCTAATGCTGATCTTGAAAAGGTCTTTCAAAACCAGATTAATTTTATGCAGAACAAGCAATTAGTGAGTTTTTTTCAAGTTCTAAGAACAAAAGAGAATGTTATATTAGAGCAGTTAAGGCACTGGAGGCAATGGTACTTTCACTGTCGAAAACCAAAGGTCTCCTCTCACAAATTTACATTGAGATCAAAAAACTTTGGTTCACAACAAAAAATAAATACATCAAAGAGTGTAAAGATTTTAATGTTGTATTTGAAAAGGAGGAAACTTCTCAAATTGGACACATATGCTCAAATGCTCTACTTCACTTTCAATTGTAGTAGGAACTCAAGTCAAAGTTTCCCTGCTCCTTTAACTGATATCTGCAAGGCTAGCCAAGATGTCCAGGGGGGTGTCAGATCATTGCTGGTGTAACTATAATGAAAGGGGAGATCTTAAACACTGTATTTGACACTGTCCTGAACAGTTACCATTTTAGACATTGGTATGGAAGCTATAAGAGAGGCAACTGGAATTTTGTTACAATTTAGCCCGACCACTGCCATATTTATTTATTTTATTATTTATTTCAAATATTTGTATCCTGCCCCTCTCACTCTAAGTGACTTTGGATATTTTGGAAGTATAGCCAAAGATACCACTTCTCAACGCTCACAAAGGTACTTGTTTGCAAATGATCTTGGAAGCTATCAGTGTGATAGCATGTAACTGGAAAAGTCCAAACCCGCCATCAGAAAAGGAATGGATCCAGTGCCTGTGGCATGTGATGAATATGGAGAAGATCATCGCTAAAGCGAAAGACACCCTGGAGAACATTTACAATACCTGCTCCTGGTTATGACTGTATCAAAGCTAAACTGGACATAGAGAACCCATATGGATCTGTACTTAGTAGTTAGGTGTAATTTTCTTTCCTTTTACTATTTTCTTTTAATGCTCTCTAAGGGAAGTGGAGGACAGTCTTCTGAGAATGTTGTGCTGAACTGTAAGTTGTACAGCGCCTTATTATAACTGGAAAACCATGGTTTTACATTAAAAATGTTTCTGTAAGCAACTTACTCAATAAAAGCATTTACAAAAAAATATATTCAGCATTCAGGGTCTTGGATGGAATCAAAATCCACTCCATCTTCCCATTATACCTCTAATACTGCTTTTTAAAGCTGAAAAACCTTCAGGTATTTTAAGAGGGCTCAAAGAAGTATCTTAGCTTTGGATATTTTCTTAGAGTCAAATGTAGCACAGAATTCTGCCTTGTCCTTAAGGTCCATTGAGCAGTAGGGGATGTGCAAAACCTCCTATTCAGAAGTCAGGTAAAATGTTCTCTCCACATACTGTTAATAACAGCCAGCTTGGGGCTGTTGCTACCCACTCTTGCACTTGTATATAGTGGCAGGTGCTGGCAATTTAAGCTGCATCATTCATAGCAGTGGTAAACCACATTGCTGCATCTGCTGTTTTCTCTCTTCTCCAAGTCATTCCATTTTACTTAAATCTTTGTGTTCAGAAAAACTGAATTCTGAACATGTGTCATGGGGAGAGAGAGAGAGAGAGAAAGAGCACAAACTCTTGTATTATTATTTCAAAACCACTTTGTGGCTGCAGTTACTTTAGGCTGGCTGCAAATTTATACTAGGCAGAGGAAATATGTATTTATTTTTAAATTGTATCACAAATTGACATGCATGGTTGACTGTAATCCTAAATTCAGTGGGAACACTACGTGAACTCAAGATCAAGGATGGAAGGACACCATAAATTATAGGTCAGAAGATGTCCTAAGAGCTAGAGTTTCATATAAAGTATGAGACATCGCCTTACTTTTAGCAATAGTTCGATATTAAACACTTGAACCTACACTGCCGTACTCAAGAAAAAGTGCCATTGGATAGCATAAGGATGATGATCCAGTCTCCCATGTTCTTCAGCATCGTACCACCATATTTGTTGCCATTCTGAAAAACATTACTGAAAGAAGGTCCTTTAGCTTCATGCAGTGAAAAATCATCCCTTGTGAAATTATATTCAAATGTGCTCCAGAGTAGCTTGCATTTTAATTATATTCTGAATTAATTAGTATATATTGTTCTTTGATAATGTATCAGAAATAGCCGCTTAGTTTTTTCTCTGAAAACTTGAGGGTCTTTCTCCATTTTGATATGATAACTGATTTTTGTTCATTTGCTTTTAAAACTGAAGCAGTGTTTGATATCTGTTATGTATCTACATTTTAGGCACACATTCACAATTAAGGATATAAAATGTTCATTTAAAACTTCCATCCCTATTATAGGAAAGATGCTCTTCTCATTTTGCTGTTCACGTTTCTTGCATATTGATTCTCAGAGAGATACATTACTGTGAACTGCCGTGCTGCTGAGAAAATATATTCCGTATTTTGACTGCACAAGAAACAATGCCTTGTGATCCAAATGAATTATTTAAAGACATGTTTATTCATATCAGGCTTGATTCTGCAAAGTGCTAACCTTCCTCAATTCGTGCTGCAGTTAATGGATACTGAAGGCACTCAGCACTTAGCAGGATGTACTCTGTGTCAAACTGATATTGAGACTGACTCCAGTTGACTTGACAAAAATAAGAATTACCCCACATCTCCAGGTACTGCTTTAATGGATCCTTTTTGTAGTCCAGAAAGATCAAATTCACATTTTTCCGATTCATGTATCTCTGTACTTCCTAGTTCTCAGTGGGGCCTAATATCTAACAATATCTAAAGTTTTGAAAGCTAAAAAGAGAGCTTGTTTTCATTCAATGCCTCATCTAGTTTGGTTCGGTTCTCATGTGAACAGAAAAGTACCTCTTTGAAAAAACTTCTAAACTTGTTTGAGGATAGACTTACTTTAGCAGAGAATTAATTTGTTTCTTATGGTTTGGTAAGGTTCTCATGGCAACAGAAGAGTACCTTTGAAAAAACTTCTAAACTTGTTTGAGGTTGGACTTACTTTAGCAGAGAATGGATTTGTTTCTTGGTGGGATCCAATTTGTAGTAGGTTGTCCACATGAAGATCTTGCTTATGGGTAACCAAAGGAATTTCCTTGGGTTGCATTAGTAGAAACATTGTATCTAAGGGTGATTTCAGACGTGACAGGCTGGATTCGCCCCGTCAAGAAATGAAATTTGAATTCCCTGCCGGGATGACCCTGTCACGCTATAACAGACGTTCTGGGGGATCCCAGTGGGGAATCGGGGAGGGGGCGGGGCCGCACGGTGCAACGTGCAGCCGTACGGCTCCGCCCCCTCCACGCTCCCCGCTGCCTGCCCTCTGGGGAGACAGGCGGGTGCCGCGGTCAATGCCGCCACAGCGCTCGCCCGCTATGGCCATGGGCCAGAATCCCTGTAGGGATTCCAACCCGTGGCCGCCGTCCAGACGTGACAGCGGGGGTCACCACGGTGGGGAATCACATTCACCATGCAATAACCTCCGCCCCCGCCGCTTCAGCCACTCATGTGGCGAATGTGATTCCCCGCCGTGGTAACATCTGGGGGGAAACATCCATTTCCCCCAACAGACGTTACGTGGTCGCTGCCACCACAGAGGATTGACTGTGGTGGTCTTTGACCACGTAATGTCTGAAATCACCCTAAGACACAAGACCTATTGTATTATTGCACTCCACTCAGGAGTTTATCTAGGTTGAAATAGGGCCTGGTGCAAAAGATGGAAAGTAGCCCTCTGCTCCCCATCCCAGCAGCAGGTGATGCGCAGCTGTATCAGGGAGTGGGGGCCCAACAGGTGTATGATTCCCGGTGCAGCTACACCACCTGTCCCTATTATAGCTATGCCCAAGCTTCAGCTGGAGTACTGTGACATGTTTTTGGACACTGCTATTCAGGAAAGAGGTGGGCAAACTGGAAAGGGTTCAGAAGAGAGTAACAAACGTGGTAAAGTATTTGGAATACAAGTCATATGATATGACAGGTTGCAGGAGCTGAGAACATTTAGCCTAGAGAAGAGAGGACACGATAACTCTTTTTAAATAATGGGTATTTTCAGACGTGACGGGGCCTGTATTGGCCCCATCATGGAATCACCCATTGATCCCCCACTGGGATCAAACCAGCACATCCAACAGACGTGCTGACTGATCCTGGTGGGGAATTGGGGAGGGGGTGGGGCCACATGGCTCAATATGTGGTCACTCAGCCCCACCCCCCCATGCTCCCTAGGCCGCCTGCCCTCTTGGGAGACGGGCAGCGCCCGGCCGCCCCCCCGGGAAATTGACCACGGCCTGGAATCCTGCTGCTGATTCCAGGCCGTGGTCGGGGGACAGACAATACGATCCCTTGATCACGGGCGGGAATCACATTCAACACGCAAACAGAGATGGTCTGGGCAGGAACTCCGTTTGCGTGTTTAATGTGATTCCCCCCCCGTGATTCACGGGGGTGAACATCTGGCAGGGAGCTTCCATTCCCCCCAACAGACGTGACAAGAACATGATCACCACGTGGGAATTCCCCGTGGTTGAGCGTGATCTTGTAACGTCTGAAAATACCCATTGAGAAACCTGCTATAAAGAATTTTGCCAGTGAGAGAAGGATGAGAAGAAAATAGGTTTAAATTGCCAAAAAGTAGATTTAGGTAAAAGGTTAGGAAGAACTTTTCATCTGTAAGAACAGTTGAGCAATAGAACAAGTTGCAAAGGGAGGTTTAGCAGCTCCTTCTCTGGAGGTCTTTTATAGAAGGCTTAATAAATATTTTTTGGGTATGGTTTAGGTTTTGTTAATCCGTCAGTGTACAGGGTCAAAATTGATGATTTTTGAGGTCTCTTCTAGTCCTGTGATTCTATGAGTGTTTTTCCACAGACAGCACCTACACCTTTGCTCTGCCTAACCCCCAGATGTGCAGACAGAGCAGAGGTGGGGCAGGCTTTCCCTGCTACTGGGCAGCCCACTGGCAGTGCTCTGGAAAAGCCCAAACCTGGGACACCAGCCAGAGGCAGGGCTGCTGTCCTTCTGGTCGGTGGATGGCTGCTGCAGCTCAGCGCTCAGCCAGGGGTTGCCCCAGGCAACACCATAGCATTGCAGAAGCTCTAGTCCACAACTGTATGGTTCAGAGGAGAGATGCTGCACAGGCAAACTGTGGACTGTGGCAGATGTGGGGGTGCACCCCCAGACCTGATCCAGTGGTGAGTACCCCCACATCCATATGAAAACACCCTATGTGTCCCCCATCTGCACCACGTGGGATTTAAAAGTAAGGATGCCAGATGTACCAGAGATATCCCCCTTTTAAGGGAACATCACTTATTTTAAGGGAACATCACTTACTTCAGAACCCTACAGCTCCATGGTGTCCCACATTTTTAAAAAAAAATTGATCTGGGTTAGAAAACACATAAGGACTCTGCTGAGTCTACTGTTGAGATCAAAGAGGGAAAAGATGTTCCTAGGATGAAGACTAAGGAGTCGGACATAAACATTAGCAATAGGAAAACCAAGAATGGCAGGAAGAATGGTTAGCCACCCAGCTATTGGTGTGCCTGTGAACTCATGATCAAGGATGGAAGGACACATTGAATTGTAGGTCAGACGAGATCCTAAGAGCTAGAGGGTGATTTCAGACGTTACGCTGTCCCAATTCACCACAGTGGATTCCTGGCGGTGGTGAACCGAACAACCACCCCCCATGGTCAAAAAAAACCCCGAACAGATGTGACAAAACCGGGACCATGGCAGGGAATCGGGCCGGCAGATCACGGGCCGGGGAAGAGCAACAGATGTGACGCCGATTCCCGGCCGTGGTCAAAACACCCAGAAGGCGCCGGGTCAGCCTGTCCCGGCTGCTGCTGCTGCTGTCCCTCCACTGCCTCCAGGGGCAGCCTGACTGCCTCCTCCCCCACCCGTGCCTCTACTGCCACCTCCTCTACCTCCTCCTCCTCCCTTGCTCTCTTGCTCTCCACTCGCCCCTCCCTTCCACCTCACTCCATCCTGCCCTGTCCCCCTGCTACTGTGTGCCCTTTAAATCTCCCTCCGCTGCCTGTGTTGTTGCTCATTGCCTGGCAGCGATGCTGTGTGCTTTGTCCCCGGCTGGGAATCATTTCCTTTGATTCCAGCCAGTGGTTGCCGGCCAGATGTTACTTTTTGGGTGATTTCAGATGTTACGAGATCACAGTGAACCAGGGTGAATACCCACCTGTGGTCACTGTGCCTCGAACGTCTGTTTGACAGCCGCCAGATGTTCGCCATACTCAATCGGCACATGGGGTCAATTTCAACCATGCTTCCCGGACTCCCCGGGGGACTTTCCCAGGAAGCATGGTGAAAGTGATCCCCGGCGGGGACCAAAAAAAAAATCACGTCTGGTCGGGCGCCACGGCCCGGGATCCTGGGCCGTAGTGAATTTGACCATGCGCTGTGTCCGCATTGGCCCCGCCGCCCGCCCGTCTCCCCAGAGAGCAGGTGGCGGGGAGCGGGGAGGGGGGCGGAGCCGTGCAGCCGCACGTTGTGCCACGTGCCCCCCCCTCCCAGATACCCCGCCGGGATCCCCCGGCACGTCTGATACGGCGTGATGGGGTCATCCCGGCAGGGGATGAATTCGTTGTTTTCGGTATGGGGCCAACCGGCCCCGTAACGTCTGAAAGCACCCTTTGTTGGTTCCCGTTGGGAATCTCTTTGACCACGCTTTCAGAGATGGTCTGGCAGGGAGCTCCGGAAGCATGGTTGGTTTTGACCCCATGTGGGTATTGACTGTGGTGAACATCTGACGGCCGCTGAACAGACGTTCAGGGTGCTTTGGCCCCGCTGCGGGATTGCCGTGGTTCACTGTGGTTGAGCGTGATCTCATAACGTCTGAAAATACCCAGTTTCATATAAATGGAGTATGAGGCATGGCACCAAACAGGGAGTCAAATTACAGAGCTGCAATCCTAGATATGACAAAGTCCCTCTGTGGCCATAGGCAAAGCAGTTAAACTCAGTTTTCACTTCCTCATCTAGGGGGAAAAAGAGGAGTAACAGTAAATTACTTCACAGGAAAATTTTGAAGAATTAATTAATTCTTATAAAGCACTTTGAAGATGAAAAACCCTGCAAGTGGTAAGTGTTCTAACCAACCCATCTGCTCAATGCTTAACTGAACCCTGAAACCTTTTGATCTTATCTCATCACAAAGTTCTGCCTTAGGAGAATATTATTGGTTTTATACTTGTCCCTAGATAATTTGTGCTAGTGTTCATTTGTTCTTAATTTTTTACTGTGACAGCACTGATGTCTGTAATTTTGCTTTAAGTGTTCTTTGTAAGGAAAGTAAAGGTTGAATCTAAGTTCTTTCCAGAAAATAAATTATTTGAAGTGATATCAATTAATGATAGACGTTTTTGTTTCTTGAGCATGTAAGTGACTTAAATTCAAGAATATTTAAAAGTAGAATGTAAAAGTGCTGGTAACTCAATCTTGCCTATGTCAAGGGAGAATAAAGTACTAGGGAACAAAGTGAAATGTTTATCTGTTGGTTGTTAAATAAATGCACATTAGATATGATTACTAATAAAATATCTGATTATATACATATATTAAGAGGATGCAGAAATTATATGCAGAGAATTATATTCAGAAATGAGTCGTTGTCATCGTCGCTATTTATGTAGCGATTTCAGTGTTCAAAGTCCTTTACTGTCCTTCACCAGTTCACTCTATACCATAAATATTTTTGAGGGCAGGATACATGATCATAAAGCAACTTTCTGCTCATGATCCCCCCCCCCCATCAAAAGTAGGTCCCTGTCCCACACGTCAGCTCTTTGGCAGAGAACACAGAGCCCCTCTCTGCAAGCTTACAGCCTCTATTCCCCTCCAACACTGTGGTTGAAGCCTGGGCAGAAAAAGCTCTGGTGCTTTCCTCCAAATAGCTGATGAGTGGGGAGCACCAGACCCTTCCCCATGTAAGCTCCAACCCCAACTCTGGAGAAAGATTAGGGTTGGGCGCTTGTGGGAGAAATGAGAAGAGGGCTCTCCACCAAATAACTTGGCACTGGGAAGCAGACCTTTTCCTGTCTGCAGCAGATGCCTCCAGGAGCAGGCTTTTGTCACAGGGGGGCAGGAAAGGCGCTGCTGCTCCCAGCCATTAGCTGTCTGACTGTGCTGCCAAACAGTCGATGGGCAGGAGTAGCAACCCCAGTCCTGTCTAGGGCATGAAAAATGTTCACAAGGAAAAGAACAGAAAGTGCTGGTACTCTTCCTAAAAAGGCTTCCACTCCTCAAAATGTGCATACACCGTGTATTTTACTATTCCAGGAAGCTTTTCCTTGTGTTTTATTCAGATTCATCATTCATTCTGCTTTTCCATGACATAAAGAGCCATGTCCTCCTGGCTGCTGAAGTCTTAACTTTATCTTTAATTGTTGGTTTTTTTGCGGGGGGAGCTGTGGACACTTCTTTTGGGTGATTCACAAAGATTAGCAAGGTGTTCTTGAAGTCTTAAACAAGAACATACAACTATAAAAAGTGCCATACTGAGGCAGGCCAGTGGCAGGTCCAGCTGAGCATCCTGTATCCAACAGTGGCCCCAGGTCATAATTTATTTATATTTATTCATTTATTTTAAGAATTTGTATCCCGCCCGTCCTGCTGAAGGATTTAACAATATAAATCTACAAAACAATATAAAACATTCATTAAAACAATTCATAACAATAGGGAGAAGTAAAAAAACCCCACAATATAAACAAAATATAAACAAAAACCCACCCACCCTAACCCTCTACCCCCCGCCCTCCCTCACCCACTCCCACCATAATGGGAGTGATCTATTCCCTGCTATTTAAGTAAATGTAATAAAAAAGAGGGAAATATGCTAAAAATAAAATAGTTGTCCTGTAACAAAAGCAACTGAAGCATTTTCATTTTATTTATTTATTTATAATTGATTTATATACCACCCTTCCCATTTAAGGCTCAGGGAGGCTTACAACAAATACAAGCTTCTAAAACAAATTCCCTTAGCCCCCCCACCAAATTTTTTCCCAAACCCTTGCTGAATCCCACCCAGCCCTATCCCTACCAGCTGGGTGGGATCCACACCCCCGTGTCTCTCAGATTGTAAGCCCTAGGGCAGGGACCGTGTCTATTCCATTACTTTGTATAGCACCGGGTACATCGCTTGCGCTATATAAATGCTTGCTGCTGCTGCTAATAATAATAATAATAATAAATTGTAAAATAGGCAAGTGTAAGGGGATTGTCTTGTTTTATTTATTTAGACTTATGTCCCACTCTTCCCCTAATTTTAGAGCACAGCTGTTGTTTTTTAAATGAAATGACTGAACAGCTACCCACAACACAACTACTCTCTCTCTCTCTCTCTCTCTCTCTCTCTCAGATACCTAATTCACATTTAAAAGGCCCAAACAACAGCAGGGGGAACTTCAGTGCCCATGTGTTTGTCCTTTTTTTTTTTTCATTTTTGGTCATGCCTTGGTCACCAAATCCTCCCAATTGGCCATTCAGAACCTGATTTAGCAAGGCACCAAAGAACACAAGAGACACTGTGGGTGCATTCAGATGTGCATTTAAATCGCACAGCAGCGGTGGCGGCATCGTGCGATTTAAAGCAACGCGTATTTCTGGGTTGGTGTGAATGCACCAATTCAGCGTAACGTGAACTGTTGGAGTGCTGTTTTCAAAGCTGCTCAGATCAGCTTTTAAAACCACACTCCAACAGTTCGCGTTACGCTGAAATGTGCGCACTCTGTGCATTCACACCAACCCGGAAGTGTGCGTTGCTTTAAATCACACGATGCTGCCACCGCTGCTGTGCGATTTAAACGCACATCTAAATGCAGCTGAATCTGGGACAGACAAGTCTAGACACGTCAGAATTCTGGACCCCCCACTTTGTTCCTCATTAAATGTTGGGATGTAGTGCAGGAAGGTTTCCAAAATGTGTGGAGTTTTTGAGCCTGGAGGAACCTGTCCCTGATGAGGCTGGTGTGGTTTCTCTCTTAGATCAATTTTGCACCAAAGGATTCATACACTTGGACACACTGGTTGCTTGCTGGAACACTAGCATAACAACTTTATTGAAAACTCCTGCTCTCTGAATATAACTTTCACAGTGGCAAACTGCCATTCTAATAATCCACCACTAGGTGGCAATGTTCAGGGAAACTAATTGCATTAGATATTAGAACTGGGGCTGACAGTTCAGCAACAGACCTAACCTCAGCCTATTTTCTCTGCAACCAGGGTTGAAGCTGCTGCTGTTTCCAGTGCCATCTTTAATCCTGGCTGGGGGAAGACTGTTACTAGTCTGTCCCCTACTGGGGGTTGGCATTTACTGCCTGACCATGGCAGCACTAATCTCAGTCCTGGCTGAGAAAAGAATTCCACAGTTCTTGACCTCCACAATTCTGAATGCTTTGAGTGTACCCCAAGAATTACCGGACTCTCCTATATGTGGTTAACTGATAGGCTAGACTGGGACCTCACACACCCCAATTGCCGTCTTGACACAATTTACTTCAAGATTTGCAGCAGCTTGTCTTGCTGTATATTTCCAGTTCAAACTCTACCAGCAAAAAGTTTTTGAGTGGCTTCAGTAAGGCAGAGACTGATTAAATTTGAAGGCCATTTAAGAAATTGGAACAGAATATCAGAATTACCAAACATGTGTCTAATCAGAATCATACAAACTTTCATCTTTTCTGTAAAGCCTTTTTCTATGCTTTGCTAATGTCAGGGTTTCTGCCAACAAAATCAGTAAAGAGGCTAAGCTGCTGAAAACTAATGCATGTTAAAATAGTTGGTTTTCCTTACAGGAGAAAAATAGACCCCAGGATAAATGAATGCAATTCAAAGGTTAGAATATTTTTATCAACACTTCATGGCTGAATGATTAAGGCACTCAGCTATATTCCTGAAGGTCCTGGATTCAAATCCTGATTGTTCTCACACACTAGAAAACCACCTCTGTCCACTCAGTCCATTTTGATACTTTTGATTTTGTGACTCCAGACAGCAACAAACATATGGAAAGTATATCAAATGTCAGTTGAGATCCCAACCCAATCACAGATGGCAATGAGGTCACAACACATAGAATAGGGCAGTCTAACTCCATCTTTGCTCACTGTACAACTAAGGGTCATAAGTGTCAATCATAAAAATAGCAACTCTGAACAACAAACAGCTTGTAAAATTCTGGAGAGTGATTGTCTATCTGAAGATCCCTCCTCTTCCCCACACCAATAATAATAATTAATAATTAATTTCTTCAGAATTTATAGTTAGAGATGGGAAGTGGAACTGTTCCCACTTGAGTCACCAGGGATGCCTCCATCTAGAGAAGAGGAGAGGACAAGAGGGACTGACTTTTATCCTGCTTAAAAGAACTAAGAATAGAAGAAAAACAAGGTATGTAATCAGTCTCCTGTGACAAAGATAAGACTACATCAGGAACTTACAAGTGTTCTTCAAAAGGTGAAATGATTATCCTGCTTTTCAAAGCCATATGTATAAAGGGAATTTCAAAAACCAAGATGGACTGGTTCAGCAAAAGGTCCTAATAATCAAAGAAATGGTCACTGAACCAGAAAATACACAAGGATATGAGTGAGATTCTTGGGAAGAAAGAGCTATTTTTAAACTTTGTACTACCTGTGAACTTCTCCAGAACACTCAGCTGAAACGTCAGCCACAATTAATGGCAATATGTCATGGGAACATTGGCCTTTTAAGATGTAACACCAACAGGTGCAGTGCCAGTGCTGCTCTGCTGGGTAGAGAATGGCCCCAAGCAAGCGCTAATGCTCTGGCAGTAGTGGTTAATGATTTTGATATGCCTATTCTTCCACTGTCCTCGGTAGCCAGAATAATCCACAGTATGAAGTGGAAAAGAACCAAGACCATATTCATTAACCTTCATCAAGGAGATCCTGCTTTCCAGAGGTAATAAAAATGTCAACATGTCCTCCAATTAATATTATGATGAGATTTCCTGTGCCACAAGCCTATTTGTCATCTGGCGTCTCAGTCACCGAACCAAGACACTGACTGCCAAAAGGAAACTATGAAGAAGTAAGGCCTATCAAAGATAATAATAACTAACTGACTTGTATCCAGATGTCTCTCTACTTACATATCTTACTCCAAAGCTTGGAAGAAATTCAGGCAGTGGTTTCAAAACCAGGACATCAGCCTCACAAGCCCATGAATTCTAGAAGTACTGTTTGTCCAAAAGGGTTACGTCCACTGTTTTCCTGGTCCTAAACATATCTTAGATATATTTATATTTATTTATTATTTGTTTAAATGTATACCCCATCCTTCCCATTAAGACTCAGGGTGGCTTGCAGCATATAAGAACATCTTTAAAATCCCCTTAAAAGCCACCACCAACCCCAGAGCCTCCCGCCAAACCCAATCCCACCCAACTCTATTCCTGCCTGCCAACCAGAAAGGTACAGGAAGGGCCACAAAGACAACAGGTTTGGAGCAGATTCTTCATGAGGAGAGGATAAGTTATGGCTCTTCAGCTTGAGGAAGAGATGACTGAGGGGATTTGACAGAAGTTTATAAAATCATGAGTGGTGTGGAACGAGTAAAATGGGACCTATTTACCCTCTCAAACAGGACTAGAACTAGGAGACACGCCATGAAACTAAATGGCAGCAGAAAATAAAGTATTTTTTTCACTCAATGCACAATAATTTGTGGAATTTGTTGCCAGAGGATGTGGTCAAAGGCCAGCAGGGTTTAGTCTAAGCTTTTTTCCCACTACACAAGCAGTCACCTCAGTCCATGAGCATCCCCCCAGTTTTTTTCAACACCAAGAGATAGCACTGTTCTAGTTTACAGGGAGGGTGGACTGGCTGGTGGGTCTGGGAGAGCAGGCGGGGGTGAGGTAGCTCAGTGGGTTGGGAGATGCTGAGAGGGCTAGCTGGGGAGTGGGCTAACTGAGATTGGCTGAGGGGGTTGACCAGGGAGGGCGGGCGGGCTGGCTGAGGGACAGGGTGGCCAGACGTCCGGATTTATACCGGACCGCCCGGTATTTCTGACAGCTTGAGCTGTCCAGGATGGAAGGGGAACTGGACCATAAAACTGTCTGGAATTCCCCTTCCATCCTGAGTCTCTCAGCCCTGGCTGGCTGCAGCTGCCCTCTCTGCACTTCCGTCCACATGGACCCCGGGCAGAAGTGCAGAGAGTGCAACTGCGGCCAGCCGGCGGACCTTTTGATGCGTGTGCGGTGGCCAGCAGCATCACTTGGTTGAGGCTGCTTGACTGAGGGAGTCCCGGTAGGGGTTAGGCAGCGCAGCACAGTGTGCAGACAGAACAAAGAAGCCCAAGCCAGGTACCTACCACTAGCCGAACTCCCACCCCACCCCGAGCTCCCCCTCCTCCCAGAAACCCCCTCCCCACAGCTCCCCCCTCTCCCAGCTACACACACCCCCGCACTCCTCTTGCTCCCCCCTCCTCCCAACTACCCCTGGCTCCTCCTACCTCCCAGGCACACACCCCACAGCTCCCTCCTCTACCATCGGCCTGCTTCCCCCCCAGCAACCCTCCCGGCTAACCCCCTCAACAATGGTCAACCTATCCCTGGCTCCCCTCCCCCAGGAACCCCCTCCCAGCTACCCTTCCTCCCTGGCTACCCCCTCCCATCAACCCCTTCCTGGCTCCCCTCCTCCCAGCAGCTCCCCCCCCAGCAACCTCCCTGGTTTCCCCCCCTCCCAGCGGCTCCCTCCTCCCAGAAATCCCCTTCATGGCTCCCCCTTTCCTGGCTAAACCCCCCCCCCCGCAACCTCTCCCCTTCAAAAGCTTCTCAGAGTGATGTGGGTGTGTTCTTTTGTGGAAACAAAAGAAAACCCCTTACCTGGCCTGAAGGAAAAAGATGGCTGGCTGCCAAAGACACAGTGTCTGCAACAAAATGGCTGCCAAGCACAGGCTGCTAGGGGCCATGGCAGTCACGGAGAGTTTTGCAGTGCCTGCCCCTAGCCCTGTGACAGCCTATCCCCTTCCATGCCAGCTCTGTTTGCCATCCAAAATTGGATTGCAATTGGCCGGCACATTCCCTCTCTGCCTGCCTCCTACTGCTCCTCCCCGCATCTCCCTCCTCCCCTGCTCAGCCAGCCTCATGGCAGATATGGTAAAGACAAGCAAGCAGCATAGTCACCATAAACACCACAGCAGGGATCCCCTCAGGAGGAGAAGATTGTGAGTTTTGTGTGACAGTGTGTGACTGCGTGTACTGTGAAATCATGCCTGCTATTTACTGTTTAGCTTTTTTAAGTCCGTTGGTCTGTTATTGATTGCGATGTTTGTGGGCCCATATTGGTTTTCACAAGAATGAAAAAACATCAATCCATTACTGCTGCTGGTGCAAAATCAAGCTCTCTGAAACGTTGGCTCGCAAGGTCCAATAATGCACCAGTATCTACAGTGGCTGTGGCACTAGTCAATGTACCTCATGTACCTGCTGACACAGCGTTCGCAGCTTCACTTATCTGCGCCTGCTGATGAACCTCAAGTATCTGCTGATACCGATACAATGCCTGCTGCTGTACTTATCTGCCCCTGCCCCTGAAAATGATCAGGAAGTCAGGAAAGCTCACGCTGCTGTCAGAGATGCTGACAGCACAACGTCTAAACTAGGGCTGTAGCGGAATATCGCAGCGGTAGCTATTTCAAGCGGAAACAGTATTTCCGCAATTAGTGGAATGGCATGGCAGAGGCTTTCATTCCGCGGTTTCATTCCGCGGTTCCGCTTATTTAATTCCGCAACTTAGTGGAATAGTGGAAACATGACATTTTCGCTATTTCCACAATTCCGCCAGCGCCAAAAAATAGCGGAATAGCGGTTTTCCGCGATTTCCGCAATTATTCCGCAATATTTCCGCAATTCCGCGATTTGCAGAATTCCGGCGGAATTTGCGGAATATCTGCAGAAAAGTCACGGTGTGGCGCGGGCAGTTCCGAAATGGCGGAACGGAATCGTGGTTCGGTAAAAGCTGCTGCCGCATCAGCCCTAGTCTAAACCAACCATGTCTGGGCACAAGGGCGTTATGAAACTAGCTTCCATGTCCATCAAGCAGAGTCTGAAAGACGATGCCTTCGTCGAACATTTTTGTCAAAATGGCCAACACTACATTAGGTTTGGAACGTGTTTCAAGTTTCCAGAAACAGTAAAACTGTTTTGAAAGAAAACTCAAGTACCCCCTGCCCCATCTCACAATGTGAAACTATTTACTGGAATGAGACAATTGAGAAGCAATTGGAGCAATCCTACCACAGTGAAAGTGTTAAAGCTCTCTGACTGTCAACCTTGACACCTGTGGAAAAGGCATCGACTCTCTCTATGGGAAAAGCAATATCCCATATTCCAAGACCAATGAAAAACTAGCAGATAAAGTTGGCACCCTCCTCCTGCACACTTATGGAGACAAAAAGAAACTGACTCTGAGTGCATACTTGTTTCCTGCAAGAGTAGTTGTGTAAGTTTTCCTATAACAGCGCAGAATTGGTACGTGGGACTGAGATGGATTTTCAGTACTTGACTCCAAACGCCCACAAAGAAATTCTGCAGTGCATCATAGAAAGTGGCAGGGACAGTCTTGGCAAGAAATTGACTGCTGATACATTGGTGCTGTCCCCGAGGTGTGGTGGTGCTGTGGACCAAACCAGATTTGATAAAATTTATGTAATGGCAAAAATTATTACAAAATCTGGTGATGATGAGCTGTACTTTCTAGGTGCTAGCGAGCCCTGCAGCTGTGGCGCAAAAGGAGTGCTGGGTGAAGTCTAAGATGCCCACAACAAGACAGCTGGACCCATGGTGGCTAGGCATATCTTCAGGCATGCATCCTCCCTGGTCACAGATGGAGCATCTGTCAACACAGGCGAGAAGTCTGGTTTGTGAGCTCGCTTTCAGTACAAAATGAGGGGTGATGGTCAAGACTGTTCTGTCCCTCTGTTGAAGATCTGGTGTGGAGTCCACCATTCTAATCTTGCATGCAGGTCAACAAGTAACTCAGTCAGTGAAGTTGGGTACATGTTCCAGCTGCTTGTAGGGCTACCCGCATATTTCCACATGTCAGGCCTTAGGCTCAGAGAAGTTTGGGAAGTTGCACAAGCCAACAACTGCCATCTCTTTGCACTCCTCAAGCTTTTCGATGCCAGGTGGATGGAGTTTTCCTTCTCACTAGTGAATTCAGTCCTAGTGTCCTGGCATTCCCTAGTCCTCTACATGAAAAAGTCCAAGGAGAAGGGAGCATGCGGGTTTCTTGCATTCCTCCTTGATGAGGAGAAGGTCTTATTTCTATCCTTTCTGGTTGACGTACTTACGGTCTTCAGTAGGTACCAGAAGCAGCGGCATGGAGACAGGGTCACCATCCTCAACGTAGAGAAGCTAACTATTGTGGTAAAATCAAGGCTCATGGTGTTGAAAAAACAATATTTGCTTGGTGGGTGGGGTCAAGGCTTTCAAGGATGAAGCTGTTACACAGCCAGATGGAAAAGTGATGCTGAAAGTAATTCAGCTGAAGAAAAAGTCCATGAACCAGCGACACAAGGAACACCACCTGTATGTATCTGACAGGAGAATGTTGGCACCACCTGTAATGAGGTGGTCGACTGTCCTGCTGAGTTCTTGAACCAACGCCTTGAAGTTGATGCATATCTTTTTCACGTTATGAAGTTGTTTGCCACTCTGCAACCATCCGTAAACCTGCAAAAATTTCACAGGGTGCTAGGTACAGACCTCGATGTGGCAGAACTCTCACTAGAGTATGGGAGATACTTCAGCTTGACAACAACTTGTTTGCAAGATGACATTGTCCCATTTGGTTCGTTTCCTTGCATCATCTAATGAACACAGAAATGTGACAATGCTCATGGCACGTCTTCTGGTGGCTAAACCTCATAGTGCTGAAGTCGAACGTCTCATCAGCACAAGCATTGCGTTGAAGTCCATAATCAGAAACACTCTGTTAATTCAGAAAATGAATACCTCTACATCTATCACAATATGCCGCCACTCATCGAACGGGATCCTTGGGCATCAGTGCTCCTATGGATTAAAAAAGAGAGTGCAGAAAGAAAGACACACCTAAAGCAAGAGAGAAAATGTGGTTAAGGGAATTTTCTGAGACTTGCAAGTGAAACTGCTCACACCACCCAGACGGTGACCACCCAGATGGTGACCCGACCACCTCAAAACAAAGGAAATTTTGATGTGATCAGTATAATATGAGCAGAGGCACATGGCACCGCATAATCATTTCTGTGTTTGTAGTATCAAAGAAAACCATATATGTATTATCTATTTCTTTTTATGAAACAACCTAGCTACTTAAACCCTATTTGCCCAACTGCACAAAAACTTGGTTCCCACTGCACAGATTTTTCCCTCAATGCACAAAATGTGTCCAGCTGCACGTTAGAATAAACTCTGAAAGACAGTAGTATAGCAGGGTTTAAAAAAGGATTGGATAAGTTCTTGAAGGATAGGTCAATTAATGGCTTGTATCAGGGCAATGTGCCCAAGGAACATTGGCCCTTTAAGATGTAGCACTGACAGATGCAATGCCATTATTGTCCTGGATAGGGAATGGCCCTGAGCAAGCGCTAAAAGAGTAGAGGTGTTGATGCCAAAGGGTGACAGCCCCTAAACATCTGTGAGATATGGTTACCTAGGCAACTGAGCGCATAAGGGAAACCAGCTGGGCCAGGCTTGATTAAGCCAGTCCAAGAGCTGTATAAGGCCCAAGCTGGAGAATGAGAGAAAATCAGGGGGGAAAGTCTTATTGGAGGCAGGGGCAGGCCCTGCCTCATGGGGCTTTGTTAGGAAGGACTGCCTGACCTGAAGCCCACTGGTAAAGCCTAGACAACAGTGGAACCTACCACAGGTAATTAGAATATGTATATTTATTTATTTATTTATTTATTTTTCTCACATTTCTATGCTGCTTCCTCCTGCTCATGCATCTCAGGGCGGCTCACGACATCATAAAAACCATTAATAAAGCAATTAAAATCATAAAACATTAAAAGGAAAACCTGGCAGAGCAAAACAAACCACCCAACCCCCTCACCCATCACCTGTCTCCCTCCCCAAAGGCCTGGGAGATGGATTGTATTGGGAACTCCATTGTGAATAAAATTATACTTATGGGAAAGATCCTGGTTGGCCTGGCTTCTTGGGGATGAACCCTGCAAAGATTTACCCCCTTTGGGGGCATGCTATTACATGGCTATTGGGTTGGGGGATGTAACCTCTGAGTGCTGGAAGTGAACAGGGAATGGATTGCCCCATTATGGCCTGTTGGGTGCTTCTCCCAAGCAACTAAGATTGTCCACTGTCAGGTCGCTTGCACATGAGACAGCAGAGGGGAAGACTTCCATGAGTCACCATCATGGCAGGGAGAATCACGTGAAACTCTGCTCACTGTGCTGGCCCTGTAATACATGAGTGAAATAACGGCAGAAATAGGCTAAGCCCCCATGCGCACAAGCGGAAGCTCCATGTGTTTACCCCTGCCACGATTGCGATTCACAAAATTTCCCCCTCCCTCCCATCTTGTGTGCATGTGACCTCCGAGACAAGATGCTGGGCTCAATAGAGCACAGTATGGCACTTCTTATGTTCTTAAGGTCTTACATCGCTTCTGGAAGGTAACCATCTTGGGGTTAGACAAATCTCCAAGGGCAGGGAGTTCTATAATTGTGGGGCAGCCACCAAGAATGACTCTGTGCATGCCCTTGTTGTGGAAACTTAGCAGGCAGATGGTACCTGCAAGAGAGGTCTCCTGGCTGACCTCAGAGGCTGAAATGGGACATGAGAGAAAAGGCAGTTTTTCAGATATTTGGGGTCCCAAGCCACTTAGAGGTATGTAGGCAAGGGTGCAACCAGAGCTTCAGTAATTTGTCTCCCAGAAGCCCCAGTCCATGATGATCCTCACCTTTTCCTCCATTTTCTTGGATGAGGTCTGTACCAGTCTTCTGGATCAGCTCCCTCTTTTTTGCCACTGTCTACCTCCAGTTCAAATTGTCAGGATACCAGTCAGCATGACTTTCTAGGGTCTTCTTTCTCAGCAGCTGTACCACATTGCCAAGGAAGAGTGACCCAGCTGAGCCTCCTGCAAGGCCCTGGGGCTACAGGCCTCCTAACTGGTGAACAGGGCTCCCAGCTGCCCTTAAGAACTAGCTACAACCCCAGTTTCCTCAGAGCAGCTCAACACTCCACAGTGGTTCTACCAACTCCTCATTGTTCTTGTACTTCCTCCCTGCTTCCTTATCCTAGGTACCCCTAACTGACTCCCTTGCTTGACCTCAGCTTCGACTCTGATCCCAGCTGGCTTACCCCTTCTGAACAATACCCCATGCTTTGAACTGACTCCCCGGTTTTCACCCCTGCTTTGGTTCTGATCCTGAAAAGACTCATCCACGGGTCCTGATCCTGCAAAGGACTTTATTTGCTGAACCTTACCCTACAGCCCACCCACATCCCAGCAGCCCTTATACGCATGAAGGGTACATGAGCTTGCGAAGCTGGAGGTCAGGCCATTTATATATATATACACACACATATACCTTCTGCAGTTCTATTCTGCTGCTGAATGTAGACAACAATCCAAAAACATGGTATCACTGGAAACTTGCAAGATTCAAATTGAATTCTCCCTCCAAACAGGATTGGCATTTCCAGCCCCTATGTGGGCAGGGCCGGCCTTATCCTAAGTGGGGCCCTGGGTGGGGAAAAAATGCAGGGCCCCATATCTTCCACCAGCAGCAAAGCCACCAGCAGGCCTAGGGGCACTCCCCAGCTCAGGGGGCACTCCCCTCCACCCATCCCCAAGCCTGAGCGGCCATTTGGATTCTGACCGAACAGGTTCACCTGATCCACTGCCGTCATCGTCATCACTGCCACTGCCACCTCCGGTCTGGACCCGGTGCCAGGCTCGGGCCTCCACCTTCCGCTGCGTATATGGTCTCAGCCAGAAGAACTGAGGGAGAGCGAGGCAGAAGCTCCGTCTCTCCCTCATTTCCCCTGGCCAAAACATCCGGGCAGGCAGCGGAGGGGGCCAGAGGCGTGAGGGAGAGGTGGGGCCTCTGCTTTCTTCTCCCTTACTTCCACCGGAAGTGAGGTAAGAAGCAGAGGCCCCGCCTCTTCCTCACGCTGCTGGCCCCCTCCGTTGCCTGTCAATCTCTCGGCCAGAGGAAATGAGGGAGAGGCGGGGCCTCTGCCTCTTTCTCCCTCATTTCCTGGCCGAGACTGTGCCAGGCGGGGGGGGGGGCTCTGCCTCTCCCACACTCCTGCTGCCCCCCAACCCGACCTGACTTTTAAAAAAAATAAAAATCAACCCCAAACCCACACCTCTCCCCCCCCCCAAGCACGGGGCTCTGGGCAGCCGCCCCTACCCGTCCCATGGTAAGGCCAGACCTGTATGTGGAGCTGCCCTTGATGACTGTTCAGAAGCTGCAGCTGGTGCAGAATGCAGCCGCTCACCTCCTTTCAGGGACAAGTCACCCAGAGCACATTACACTGGTGCTCTGAAGTCTGCACTAGCTTCCTATAGCTTTCCAGGCACAATTCCAAGTGCTGGTTTTGACCCTTTAAGCCCTAAATGGGCTAGATCCCACACATCTGAAAGACCGCCTATCCTTCCATGCCTCATTGTGGCCTCTGCAATCAGCCAGCATCTTCCAGGGGCAGTGTAAGTCCTTTTTATTTGAACAGACATTTGGCAGGCAGGGATTGGGGTGAGGCGGTGGGTGATTTGAAGGTTTAAGGTCTGTGAGAGGGGGTTAGGGGTATGAGAGGGGGTCGGGTGAGAAGGTGGGGTTTTGGGTTTTTTAAAGCGTTTTTGTAGTAGCTTTTATATGTTTTTATGTGTTGTAAGCCACCCTGAGCCTCTGGGAAGAGTGGCATATAAATTCAAATAAATAAATAAATGACATGAAGGCAGCACAGGCAGCCACCTAGGGCGGTAAGTTGAAGGGGGCAGTTCTCACGCCCTGACACATCTCGCCAACATCATTAAGCCCTGCAATAGATTTGGGACAAGAGAGGCACTCCTTTCAAGTTGACTCCCCCAGGTGGCCCCGCTCCTGATGCAGTTGTCGCCACCATCTCTTCAGCTGCTGCCACTTCCTCTCCCGCATCGCTGGTAAGCTCTGTGACTGGATTGAGGATGGCAGGAAATTAATGCAGGAGGGGACGGTGTCGTCTAGGATGGAAAAATCCTTCCAGCACTCCTGCCTCCAAAGGTGGAACCTTGTGGCTTTGTGTAGTGTAGGATGATACGTGGTGTTCAGACTTGGGGCTTGTTCTTTGGAGTTCCTCTGTTCTATGGCAGCAAAGATGACTTAGGAGACTTTGTTGCCACTGTTTACTGTCCCCATGTCTGCTATTACTCCTCCTTCAAGGATGATAGAAGCAGTGGAAAGGAGTTAGTGTAGGGTGTTTTTGTCTGCAGTACACACCATTTCAGTCAGACAGCTATCAGTTCCCAGGAGCGAGGCTGCTTCCTAGAGCCACTGCAGTGTAATGTGCTTTGTAATGTGCAGTGTAATGTGCTGCTTCCTAGAGCCACTGATTATTATTTTTTAAAGATTATTATTTCTGAAAGGAATGCATACGATTTTTCTTTATTGAAGTGTTTCAATGGCGAGTGTAATTTTTTTCAAAATTATTTAGCTCTCCAATAGTGTACTATTACCTAATGAGAGAAAAGCTTTCTAGCGAGTAAAGCTTTCTAGTCACCCTTTAAAGAACAGACTTAAAGACCCTGTTAATCAATTTCTTACATCATTAAGGTCATATTGGAAGCATGCTCCATGCACAGCAGATAGCTTTTAGTTACTGTCCTTGGCATACGTTACAAGGGTAACATATCAAAAGGATGAACTATTCTTGAATCATTGCTCCAATGTATTAAATACTAATATCTTCCCATTCAACATCAAAGGGAAGTGGGCATATCTTGTCCCACTTTTTTGTTTTGAATATTTATATGGATGACCGCTAATGGAGAGCAAGTGAATATTATATTTGAATATGCCCATGATTTGATAGTATGTTGGGGTGCTAATACTTTAGTATTTATTTTTTAAATTCTGTAAATATACCTGCTAAACAATCCCATGATGGATCACCAGTAATAGATAAATGATCATTTAGCATGGGTGGGGAAACTACTGGCCTGTAAGCCAAATCTAGTTTATTTATTTATTTTATTTATTTAAAACATTTGTACCCCGCCCCTCCTGTAAACAGCTCGGGGCGGCTTCCAACAATATAAAACAATATAAAACAGTTTAAAACAATCAACAGTTAAATACTTTTAAATCAGGGCCCCGGGAAACAATATCAACATTAAAACAATAGAACAGGGTAGGGGAGAAAAGCACAACTCTAACCCCCCCTCTCCCCCCTCCCCAAAGGCCTGGGTGAACAGCCAGGTTTTGCAGCACCGCCGGAATGACAACAGGCTTGGAGCCAGGCGGGCTTCCTCCAGAAGGGAGTTCCAAAGGCGTGGCCCGGCCACCGAGAATGCCCTCTCCATTGTGGCCCCCCGCTTTACGTGGGGGACCTCCAAGAAGGCACCCCCGGCCGACCACAGGAGTCGCTCTGGGGCGCGGAGCGCGAGGCGATCCCTGAGGTACGAGGGGCCCAGACCGTAAAGGGCCTTATAGACCAACACTAAAACCTTGAACCTAGCTCTGCATGCTATTGGCAGCCAGTGCAGAGTTCGGAGCACAGGTGTAATATGCTCCTGACGACCCGTCCCCATAAGGAGACGAGCCGCCGCATGTGGCTCCCTTTTATTTGGTCCCTTTCCATTTCCTGGATCTGGTCTGTGGATCCAGTCTGTAGCACTGAAAGGATGGACTCAGGAGAAGGGAAAATAGATGAGAGCATGCACTCAAGCACAGAGTATAGATCTATGACCTCCCACCCCATTCCTTCTCTTATACTGAGCATGCCCATTAAGTGCCCTCATGCCAAATTCCTCTCGGACCTGTAGCACGTGTACTAATTTTCAAAGTGACCAGTGGGAGAAAAAAGTTCCACACCCCTGATTTATGGGTTATATTTTGGCACTTTTAAGTTCTGTTTCTGTTTTCTTAACTAAGGCCGCTTTTAGACGTGCAGTGGGGATCAGGCGCGGGAGCGACGAAACAGCTGCGGCGCTGTTTTAGATGAACAGGAAGTGGAAGTTGTGCGCGTCATCGGCGGCCGCACATTCTTTGCCGACCGTGATCGAACCGGCCTGATTTCTCTGGGGGGACATACGAGGCTGGAAAAGAATGTGAGGCCGCCAATCACGCACACAACTTCCGCTTTCGGTTCGTCTAAAACAGCGCTGCGGCTGTTTCACCACTCCAGCGCCTGATCCAAGTGCACGTCTAAAAACGCCCTTAGTACAGAGCAGCTCAGACTTTTTGAACTCTAATTAATAGCAGCTCCAAGTTAATGTAAGGTCAGAAAAAAGTTCCTCCAGGTTGAATTAACTCAATGCAGCCCCTAAATCCTGTATGAGTGGTGCTGCAGTGCATTTCTGATAGGAATCTCATCTTTTATTGGACCAACTGTTGTTGGTGGAAATAAGCAAGCTTTTGGGCCACACAGGGGCCTTCCTCAGGCATATAGCATAGCCAGTAGAATCTGTAAGGCAGCTTCAATCCTGAAGAGTACCACAAGAGTTTAATCTCAACATTGCTAGTTTAGAATAGAGGTTCCAAGCTGTGGGTCGGAATCCCATGTACAATCACACTGCCTGCCACAATCAAGCCAGATCTGCAGCCACTCTAGCTGGTTCCCTTCCATCTGCAAGTATACATTAACTCCCTTTCTCAATGTGAGTGCTTCCCTTAGCCATTTTGAACACAGTACAACTGACAAATTATAAAGGTGATTGAGAGTTGTCAGCCTGTGGCTGTCAGTTCCTGTCAAGATTGTCCTCTTTTAACATCCTCTAAATCTTTTGCCCATTTAGTTGTGTGCTTAAAATTAATGTTCCAATGGCTTCACTTCCTAGAATAGTATATCATTGTGTCTGGCTAATGACAGCATAACAAAAAGCCATTTTGGTAAATGAAGTAGCATTGGAAAAAAACAGAATTCATAAATATAAATTCAAATGTAGATGGCTCTTGTAAATTATACGTGTATTACTCACATTCGTTTATGTATACAAATAGTTTATTGAGCAAAATTTGAAATGTTGGTAATATCTTGAACAGACACATCCTTGGTGTGTTTCAATTAGTAATTTCAATTAAACTATTTCAATTAAACTATTTAATTGAAATAGTAATTTCAATTACTCAAAAAATGTCAGTTGAAGATTGTTTGCTTACTTAGCATACATATTATTTTGAAAAAGTTTCTGTGGAAAAGATGCTAGCACCATAAATTTGGCCTTGAGATTACTTTAATCAAATCTGCAATTCCTAACCTGAAGTTAACAACTCAGTTCAGTTGATGTGCTTCAAGCAAGATGTACAAACGTTGGCTATAGAAACTGACAAGAAAAAGAACACCTCGGAAGATTATACCCAGTAACATTTCAAAAAATGATTGAAAAGCTGACCTTTGTCAATTGCTGCTTTTTATCACAGACTGCAGGAAATATTTTATTAACTTATTTAAATTTATATGCTGCCCTTCCCAATGAGGCTCAGGGCAGCTTACAACATGTAAAAACAGCTAAAAATCCCCTTCAACTTTTACTCCAGTTCTCCCACATCCATCCTATCCAACTCTATCCCTGCCTGCCAAACATCTGGGCAAACAAAAATATCTTACATCATTTCCAGAAGATGGGCAGGCTTGGGCTTAGATGAATCTCCACGAGGAGAGAGAGTTCCATAATCCTAGGGCAGCCACCAAGAATGCTTCTCTATGTGCCCTTTTTGTAGAAACTGCATTGGGAGATGGTATACACAAGAGGGTGATCCTGGCTGACCTCAGAGGCCACAATGGGATATAAGGAAAGAAAGAGGCAATCTTTCAGATACTTGGGGCCCAAGCTGCTGTTATGGCTAGTAATATTAATAATCAGGGTTCCTAGTTTTCCATTTAGCACAGAAAAATGCAGAATTTCTGTTTTATCAGAGAAAAACGTGGAATTCTGATTTTTTTTCTGGGAATTTCGTCCTGCAAAAATTCCCTGGCAGAAGCAGTGGCAGTAGAAATTTAAAGGAGATGGAAGCTCTGTGGAGGTTCTGGTGTGCATCTGCATCCAAGAGAAGTGATTTGGTGCGAGAACACAGCCACATCTGACTTTTGGCAAGGTAGAGGTATATTGTGGTCCATGCCAGGGCTGGTGGAGAGGAGGGAGTTGCAGCAGCATCCCCACACACACCTGCAGAGGGAGAGATGTGGGCTCTGTGCCAGGGCTTCCTTGTGTGGGATATTGTTTTATTTTGTTATTTGAGTGACTGTGGCAACCACTGCATCAGACTGTCAGTAAAAAATGAATAATTTGCAATAAACACTTTTTCTAATTTTAACAGCCAAAAAACACAGATTTTGATGTTTTTAATCAGAGAATTTAGGGTTTTTTAAAAGAGAATTTCTATTTTTTTGGCAGAGAAAACTAGGAACCCTGTTAATAATATGTTAGTACTGCTGTAGGTTAGTCTCCATATAGACTGTTTGGGTCAAATTCACCCATGCTGCAATTATGTTGAAGCAATGGAATTCCACTCTGTGTGTTTTTTACTCTTCCATATACATGGCCATTGCATTCAGATCAAAAAGAAATAATGTTAATGTGAAATTCTGGCCATTTTAAAAACGACAGTATATAAAACTATACAAGCTGAAACTTTAGGTCTGCAATAACTGAATCAATATATTATTTGCTTCAAAATGGAGAACAAATGGTGAGTCATAGACTGTCTTCATCAGCTAATGATACTTTTTAGCCACTATCATTGCCTTCAGATTCTGATGGCAGGATGATCTACAATGTCTCAAAACTGCCTCCCCTTGAGGCTTTTCCACTGACACTGTGTCTTCAAAAAGGCATAATTGTGGCAGTAATTTTACTTAAATTATGCTATTGAAAATTCCTTCTCCTTGTGCCAATAATTTAATCTCAGATAATGGGAAAGCAAGCAGACTTTAGGCCTGATCCTCAAGGTACTTTACTATTAGTCTACTCATTCAATTCAAGGGGCTTCTGAGAATCAGACTGCTATTCTGAAAATCACCTTGTCCATCTTGTTAGACGATCAGGAGACAAAATTGTTGTTCATAACTAGCGTGGTATGTTCATTCCAAATCGCTTAAGCAGTTGCTTTACTGGGTTTGTTGTTCAAATCACCCTTTATATCAGCAGTTCCTACCCTATGACTCATCATGACCCTCATTATCTCCTCCAGGCTGGTATCCTGGCGCATGTGGACCCCCGGGAGGGTGCGGAACCAGTTAGGTTGGTTCTCCCCTGAAGACTTATGGAACCAGGAAGGTTCCAGACAACTCTAGGTGATGTTTCCTCTGACCTCGATGTCTGCTCACTCGGTGGCCTCGTGTCCATGTAAAATACATGTTGGCAGAGACCATCGACCGTGTGGTTCCCAGGTGTCCGCTCCCGAATTGCCGACAATGCAGCTCCCCGTGGTATATGGAGGAGCTGCAGCGGATGAAGCGGGAAGGGCAGAGGTTAGAGCAACAGTGGTGTCACTCACGTACTGAAGATGACCGATTGCGGCATAGAGTCTGGATACGTACCTATGTTGTTGTGATGCGGACAGCAAAGAAGGCTTTCTTTGCTACCCTCATTGCATCCGCTAAGTCCCGCCTGGCTGAGCTGTTCCAGGTGGTGAGGGGTCTGGTCAGTCCAGCCTCCCATCGGCTGGACTTAGAATCATCAAATGCTCACTGTGATTTGTTTGTGGAATTTTTTGTGGATAAAATTGCTCAAATTCACCACAGTTTTGATGCAACTTTTTTAGCAGTGGGTGAGTCAGAGGCAGTAGAAGCCCCTTCTTGTCCTGTTTTGTGGGATAAGTTTCAGGTTGAATCACCCTCAGATGCGGGGGATGCTCTTGGGACTGTTCAAACCACTTATTGTGAACTAGATCCATGCCCGTCCTGGCTGGGTTTCCCCGGAAGGCCTAGAGCGTCTCTGACGTCGGCAGCCACAGCCGGCGCTGAGGCCTCCGGACCGCCCGCCGCCACCGCCGCCGGAGCTCCCAAAGGTAAGCGCACTGAACTTTAGTAGGGGTGATCCCTGGGGGGTTGGGGGGGGTGTTTAACACCCCCCCCAGGGATCGGGTCATACTTACCGGCGGCTGCGGGGATGCCGCGGCCGCTGGTGCTGGGGGGTGGGCTCGCCTCTGGGTCTTTTTTTAAACAAAAATCCAGGCTGGGCAGGGTGGGTGGGGGGTGTCCCCCCTTCCACCCGTGCAGCCTGGGAGGGGGAGGGGGAGGGAATTAATTTATTTCATTGGTTTCAATGGGGACACAGCGCCCCATTGAAATCAATGAAATAAATCCGGTACCGGTATACCGGATTTAATCTGGGAATCCGGTTTTCAAAGAACCGGTAACTGGTAAATCCGGTAGCCGGTAATGGCCCGGGGTCCCACCTCTACTGGCCACAATCGTACATGCTTTTATTACCTCGAGGCTGGACTACTGTAACACGCTCTATGTGGGACTACCCTTGGTGCTGGTTCGGAGACTGCAGCTGGTGCAGAATGCGGTGGCCCATCTCCTGACTGGGACAGGCCGACGCGAGCACATTACACAAGTGCTTTGCTCTCTGCACTGGCTGCTGATAGTCTTCTGGGCCCAATTCAAGGTGGTGGTGTTGACCTTTAAAGCCCTAAACAGCTTGGGCCCCACCTACTTGCAGGACCGCCTCACCCTCCGGGTCCTGGATCGTCCCCTGCAGTTGGCCAGGGGCTCCCTCCTTGGGGTTACCTGGGTGTCTACCATGAGGAGGGCATTCTCTGTGGCTGCGCTGTGGCTGTGGAACTCCCTCCCGCCGGAGGTCGGCTTGACCATCGACCTCCCCTCTTTCCGCAGACAGCGTAAAACCTGGCTGTTGCACCAGGCTTTTACTGAGGGAGATGGGGTGAGTGGGTTGGATTACAGTGGGCGGGTGGGTATGGGTTGTTTTAGGTTGTTTTAATTGTAGTTTTATTGTTGTGTATTTTAATATGTTTTTTAAATATTGTTAGCCGCCCCGAGGTGCCTGAGGCAGGACGGGGCGGCATATAAGTTTAAATATAAAATAAATTTTAAAAAATAAATGGGGTTTTGCCATTTTGGAAGTGAAACCACAATCTATATTATATTTGATATACTTTGCATGTCCTGTTGCTGCTAGGGTCATGTAGTCAAAACATCTGGGAACTAATGTTGTAAATGAGTAATGTCTTTGGTGTTGGCATCACTCCAGGAGCACATTCCAGTTATGATTCTCTTCAACTCCTATCGTTAATATCTCAGATCCATTTTCTCTTTGTGAAGTGACTGAAAAACTTGTGGGTTAATGAGTAAGGGCAAAGTAGACACCTTGACTGTAAAAAAGACCAATTGTACTTTCATACTAAGCAGTGTGTTCTTATGTCCTAGGGAAGAGACAAGTCATTTAAGAGAAACATGTAAGAACCACCCCCACCAAAAAACCCAAACAACATATATCATCTTTTCAGAGTAGAACAGTAAAACCTTAAAGCATGAAGAGAGCCAAACAGCACATTGATTATGGGCAGCATGTTCTGGCTTCCCCCATGCGTTGTGTTGTCATTTGGCCATGTTAGCAAACCTACGTGCAGCAACCCCACTGACAGCATCTGACCCACAGGAGAAATAATCACAGGCTTCCCGATTCCCTACCTCCTAGATGTTTTGTGTCAATGGGACCTCAAAAAAATAAATCTTATCAAAGACCTTCAGCACCTGCAGCTGGGCTGAAATGCTGGCCTTACGCACTGACCTCTTTTATCTAGATTACTTAATCATTATGGGTCACAATAAGTGGCTCTCATCCAAGGATGACAGCTTTAAAATCCTCATGTTTCGTAAATTCAGTTACTCCTTTCACCCACTTCAGATGCTATAGCATGTAGTTTAATGTCAACCTTTAATGTTCTCAGCTGTGGGAAGAAAACACTGAAATTGTAGGAAAGTGATCACAGGGTCAAATTGACATTACTGAGAGTAGAGAATAGATGGCAACACAAAAGGTCTCTATTCATCAGCACCTAAGAAACAAACTATATAGAGTCCAAATCCACTCTTTTATTGTCATGTATTAGTGATAGTACAGGTGTAATAACTTTCATGCAGTGACAATTCAAATAGCAGGATTAAATTGAAACCATCTTTTCCAGCACAGTGTTGAACATTTGTTTGCTTAAGTCTTGATTGTGCCAAAATGCACCATTTATTTATTGCAATGAAGTTTATGAGAAACAGTAAAATGTTTTAAGTCCAGTTCCCAAAGGCTGAAGTGTCCTTTATTTCAGATCAGTGTATTAGCTACCTGATAAACACTCTCCCACCTGAAACATTAAGGAGTCCATTACACCATTTTCCTGTCATTGTAATAGGCATAAGTATAAAAATGGGAGGGGAAGATATATACTTCAGCTCCAGTTTGAGGCACAGGGATTAGTTCCTTAATTTCCCACCCAAGCCTTTAAAGACCTACTTCCTGGTAGAGGTTGGGTGAAAACAGACATGACGCTAACCACCCTTTAACCACCCTTGGTGGTTATTTATGCATGTTGCAGGGCTGTATTGGTGCCCTATGCAGCCCTGAAACATGCATAAATGACCACCAAGGATGGTTAAAGTGTCATGTCTGTTTTCACCCGTTGTGTCGTGGTTGTATTAAAGAGGAGAAAGAAGCTGGATGAGTGGCAGAGCCACAACCATTTTTGTGGGGTCTGGGCAGGGATTTAGAGGGCCAATGGCAAGGAGCTCTTGCCCCCTCACTTTGGGCTTCAGCTACTCCACTGGTGATAAGTCATTTCCATTGCTGCAATGTGCCGCACGTTTTGCAATATCCTGTTTTATTTAATGTTGTAACAATGATTGTTAGCGATCATGATCAATTATGCTAATAGTTTTTTAAAAAATAAATAAGTAAAATAAAAGTTGTTTATGTACAAAATGTATAGTTAGTTGCTTTAAAAAAAATAAATTAGAATGAGACATACATGAAGATACGTATGGCTAGAACAGAAAAAGTGCTGGAAAGTAGATTGAACAGAACAATGTATCTTGGAGATAAATGGAAGAACTAGAGTTTCTGTGTCTAAACTAAAGGGGTTTTTATTTTCTAACAAGATAGTGAGGTAGGTATTTAGTCCTGTTGTCTTAAACTTAGTAATAGTAACCTCTGTTTTGTAGAGTAAAATTGCATTAACAAATCTTCATCCTGCCTCAAGTTAGAAAAAAACAGCAAGGTATTTTAAAGTGTGTAAGTAGGGAGAACTACAGAATCAGTGGGCTCCATCAGTCAGCAAATGGAGAAATCCAAAATGATGAACACATTACAATGAAGATAGTTGGCCTGTTCCTTTGCATTGATCATCATGAAGGACAGTAGGGAAATAGCTATTCTGTGCTGTAATAAAGAGACTAATAGATAAGTGTGACCTTTCAGGAAAAAAAGGCCTAAATATCAATGTGGATACCTTAGTATCCACAGTAGATACTAGATACCTATGGTAGTGATACCTTACTGAATATACCTTAGTGTAGATACCTCAGTATACACTTAGGTATACACTAAGGTATCCACACTTGGGTATCTGTTCCCCCTTCCCTGTCTCCCCTCCCCCTGTCTTTAGATTGTAAGGTCTTGGGCAGGGACCGTGTCTATCTTGTTTTTTGTAAAGCGCCAGGTACATCGCTGGTGCTATATAAATGCTTATAATAATATTTATAATAATAATAATAATTAATAATTACTAGATAACTTAGTGAAAACATCTGTTGAAATGGTCAAAATAAACAAAGATGATGATAGACTACTTTTAAGAAGAAGAGTCTTTTGACTCTTAAAATTAATGTACTGATGTAAAGTTTTTTGTGGATTGTGTCTTATTTCCACATTTTTATAATAAAATTCAAAATAGCCACAGTTTCAAGTAAGTTTTCATCCTTTCATTATGACTTCTCTTACATATGGTTTAGAAACCAATTACAATTTCAATAATGCTAAATACAAGTACCTTAACCAATCAAATCAGAGTTAAGACTTAGCACAATGAATCAGGTAAAATTACTTGAATGAGTCTGTGATTGACAAAGAGCAGGCCTTATCTTTACATCATTGAAAATGCACAGTTATAACCCTAAGTAGAATCATAGGATTTTATGGATGGAAGGTATCTCAAGGGTTATCTAGCTGAACACTGTGCTCCATCGCAGGTTATCCTCTGCCTACAGCATCTCAGATAGATGCTTGTTCAGCTGGGATTTGGAAACATCCGAGGAAGAAGAACCCACAACCTCCCTGGGAAACTTATTCCATTGCCCAGCAGTTCTTACAACTAAGAAACTTTTCCTAATATTTAGCCAAAATCTACATTGCTGCAATTTAAGTCCATTCCCTCTTATTCTGTCTTCTGTAACAGTGGAAAACAAATGTTCACCATCATTTTTGTAGCATCCTTTTAGTTATTTGAGAGCTACTGTCAATGTCCCCATTTAGTCTTCTTTTTTATAGGCTTATCAAATGCCTTGCCTTCCAGCCCATTTATACTCTTAATTGTGTTCTGAAGCTTCTACAATTTAGCCAACGTCCTTCTTGAAGTGTGGTGCCCAAAACTGAACAGAATACTCCAGATGAGGTCACACCAATACCAGGTCAAGCGGCACCACCATCTTGCCATGAATATAATGCATCTGTTAATGCAGCCCAAAATGGAATTTGCCTTTTTTGCAACAGCATTGCATTGACTCATATTCAGTTTGTGATCCACCATAACTCCCAGATCTTTCTCGGTATTGCTATTATCCAGCCAGCTAACCCCTTTTTTATATTTATGCCTTGGGGGGGGGGGGGGGGTTGAGGGTTTTTTGGCTGGTTGATTTGGGGTTTATTTTTTGTTCCTATATGCAGTTGTCTTAGTTAAATCTCATTTTGTTTCTTCCAGCTCATGTCTTTAGTTTATCTAGATCATTTTATATTCTAATCCTGCCTTCCAAAACGTTTGCAACCCCTCCCAGTTTTGTGTCATTGGCAAATTTGATGAGTTCCACAAAATTCTGCAAATTTCACTCCTTCCTCGAAATCATTAATGGAAGTGTTCAAGAGGATTGGGACTAGGACAGATCCCTGAAGGACACCAGGTGATATCTCCTCCAAGCTTGATACCGTTCCATTAACTTCACTGAGTGCAGCTTTTCAGCCAGTTGTGAAACCACCTGATGGTAATTCCATCCAGTCCACATTTTGCCATATTTCTTATGAAGACCTCACGTGGGACTGTGTCAAAACCCTTGCTGAATCAAGATATACAGTGTCTACTGCATTCCCCTTGTCAACCAAGCTAGGTAACCTGTAGAAGAAGGAAGCCAAATTGGTCTGGCATGATTCATTCTTACAAATACATGTTGATTACCTATCATCACTCCCTTTTCCTCAAGCTGCTCACAGATTGATTTTTTTATATATAACTTGTTTGAAAATCTTCCCAGGTACTGAAATAAGACTGACTGACCTATAATTCCATAGGTATTTATTCCCTCCCTTTCTTAAAAATAGACACAATGCAGGGGTAATTTGACAAAGTCCCCCATGATATCCTTGTTGACAAGCTGGTAAAATGTGGGCTAGATGATAATAAAATTAGGTGGATTTACAGCTGGTTGAAGAACTATACCCAAAGAGTGCTCATTAGTGGCTCCTCATCAATTTGGAGGGAGGTATCCAGTGGGGTGCCACAGGGCTCTGTTCTGGGCCTGATACTGTTGAACATGTTAATGACTTGGATGAAGAAGTAGAGCAGATGCTCATCAAATTGCGGATGACACAAACTCGGAGGGATAGTTAACACGTTAGAAGACAGAAATAAAATTCAAAATGATCTTGACAGGATGGAAAACTGGGCCAAAACTAACAAAAAGAAATTCAACGGAGATCAATGTAATGTTCTGCACCTAGGTAAGAAAAATCAAATGCACAAGTATAGAATGGGGGATACCTGTCTTGGCAGCAGTACATGTAAAAAGGATCTAGGGGTTGTAGTTGATCACAAACTGAACATAAGTTAGCAGTGTGATGCAGCTGCTAAAAAAGCTAATGCAATTTTAATCTGCATCAACAGAAGCATTGCGTCCTAGTCATGAGAAGTAATAGTTCCACTCTGTTCTGCGCTGGTCGGATCAGAAGCACATAGGCCCTTTTCACACAGACACGCTAACACTGATCAAATGGGTGTTACATTTTATTATACATGTTGCAGGGCACCCATAGAGCACACCTGCAGCCCTGGAACAATTATGATAAAATGTAACACCCATTTTATCAGTGTTAGAATGTTTGTGTGAAAAGGGCCATAGACATATTGGAACAGGTTCAGAGGAGGACAACAAAGATGGTCAGGGGGTCTGGAAACCAAGTTCTATGAGGAAACAAAATTTGAAGGAGCTGGGTATGTTTAGCCTAGAGAAGAGAAGACTCAGAGGAGACATGATAGCGGTCTTCAACTATCTGAAGGGCTATTACACAGAAGATGGCAGAGACTTCTTCTCCGTTATCCCTGAAGATAGAACGAGAAATAATGTGCACAAATTACAAGAAAGCAGATTTTGGTTAAACATTAGGAAGAAATTCCTAACAGTAAGAGGTGTTCAACAGTGGAACAAATTGTTTAGGCAAGTGGTGAGCTCTCCTTTACTGGAAGTTTTCAAACAGAGGCTGGACGGCCATCTGTCAGGGACACTGTAGCTGCGGATTTCCTGCATTGAGCAGGGGGTTGGACTAGATGACATCTAAGGTCCCTTCCAACTCTATCATTCTATACATTCAAGGCTCCAGAGTGGTGCCCCAAAAAAGTGCCCCAGAGCCCCATAAATCGTTCAGGAGCCACACCACTGCAGCAGCCTTCAATTACTAACCTGATCATCACAGCGCTGCCATTACCCCTGTGCATGCAGCAGCAGCAAACAGTGAGAAAACACTTTGTGCATGTGTGAGACTTCTGAGTCCACAGAGAATTGCCTCGCATCCTTCGCACATGCTTTCTCACTGTTTGCTGCTGCGCATGCACAAGGAGGCAGTGGAGGCGTCAGTGATTTTAGAGCTCCATGTTGACCAAGGGAGGGGACACTGGGGAGTGACTTGGATACAGAGTATGTGTGAGAGGGAGGGAGACAGCAGTTTTACCCATATTTTACCCCTCTCATGCATGTTCAATTGTGTCTATAGTCAGAGCTGGAGGAGTATGAGAGCTTGCCTGTGGTTTCCAATGCAGGAATCCAACTTATTAGACTATTTTTGAGGTGACAGCCATCACCCTAGCCAGTCAGGACAAGAAAAAGGGCAAGGGTGGGCACTGGGGAACGGGGAAGACAGACTGCTTATTTAAAAGCATTGCAGCTGAGCAGCACGTTCCCACTTTCTGGTTAAATGAAGAGCTACCCTTTATTTTTATTTTTTTAATTTTTTTCGTTTGGGGGGCAACTATTCTTACATGATTTCTCTTTTGGTGCCCATTCCCAGCATGGGGGAGGAAGGCTATTCCTTCTTGATTTTTCTTGGCTTTGCCCATTTTAAAGCTGATTAAAATTGTTTGGTGGAGAAATCCTGCTTTGGTTTTTAATCTCAATTTAATTGTTGTTGTTTTTCCGGGTGGGGAGGAATCCTGGTTTGGTTTTTAGTCCTGATTTAGTGTGGTGTTTTCATCCCAATTGGTTTGGGGGAGAAATTTTATTTATTTATTTATTTATAATTTATATCCCGCCCCTCCTGCCCTCAGGGCAGCCCGGGGCGGCAAACAACATTAAATAAAAATATTTTAAAAAATTTTAAACAATTTAAAATTACAATATGTGGGGGGAAACCCCACCCCCCCCCACCTCACCCCTACCCCTCGCCAAACACCTGACGGAACAGCCAGGTCTTACATATACGCCGAAACAGCAGGAGAGTGGGAGCCAACCGAGCCTCCTCCAGGAGCAAATTCCACATCACAGGGGTGGCCACCAAAAAAGATCTAACATCAGTGGCCACCCGCCTC